>CAXAMN010021295.1:397268-529086 GCA_963970005.1 Durusdinium trenchii
CTACAGACTGGCCACTTCTGAGTCCAGCTCCGAAAAGCTCTTTCCCGTACTACATTTGTACTACAGACTGGCCAGGTCTGAGTCCAGCTCCGAAAAGCACTTTGCCGTACTACATTTGTACTACAAACTGGCCACTTCTGTGTCCAGCTCCGAAAAGCCCTTTCCCGCACTACATTTGCACTACAAACTGGCCAGGTCTGAGTCCAGCTCCACAAGTGAAGCGCCAAGTCTCCAAAATGAGCGTTTCGTACGAGACTTCCTCCAAAAGTGAAGCGTTTCACCTAGGGTTTCGCGCGATCCCCGCAGAGGGTTGCACACGGCCCCGGCAGGATCGCAGTTTCGCCTGTAGGTTTCGTGCGTCCGACACGCACGATCTCCGCAGAGGGTTGACGTTCGTGGTCCGCCGGACCTGCCCCCCCGCCTTAAGAGAGAAAGAAAAAAGAAGAGAGATGAAGATGTGAGAAGATGTGAGATGTGAGAAGATGTCAGATGTGAGAAGATGTGAGAGAAGATGTGAGTATGAGAAGATGTCAGATGTGAGAAGATGTGAGAGAAGATGTGAGATGTGAGAAGATGTCAGATGTGAGAAAATGTGAGAGAAGATGTGAGATGTGAGAAGATGTCAGATGTGAGAAGATGTGAGATGTGAGAAGATGTCAGATGTGAGAAGATGTCAGATGTGAGAAAATGTGAGAAGATGTGAGATGTGAGAAGATGTCAGATGTGAGAAGATGTGAGATGCGAGAAGATGTCAGATGTGAGAAGATGTCAGATGTGAGAAGATGTGAGAGAAGATGTGAGTGAGAGAAGCTGTGAGAAGATGTGAGATGTGCGAAGATGTCAGATGTGAGAAAATGTGAGAAGATGTGAGATGTGAGAGGATGTCAGATGTGAGAAGATGTGACAAGATGTCAGATGTGAGAAGATGTCAGATGTGAGAGAAGATGTGAGTATGAGAAGATGTCAGATGTGAGAAGATTTGCGAGAAGATGTGAGTGAGAGAAGATGTGAGAAGATGTGAGATGTGAGAAGATGTCAGATGTGAGAAGATGTGAGAGAAGATGTGAGATGTGAGAAGATGTCAGATGTGAGAAAATGTGCGAAGATATGAGATGTGAGAAGATGTCAGAAGTGAGAAGATGTGAGAAGATATGAGATGTGAGAAGATGTCAGATTCGAAGATCTTTTGTACGTACATCTATTTACACCTCCTTCTTTTTGAAAAACCCTTCGCTCAGACGCTCTCGGAAAAAAAAGGTTGTTCACTGGTATGCGTGGTTTCCACAGGCATGCGTGCAGTTTCAGAGGTTTGCCAACAAAAAGTGAGGCCCGCCCTTTTTAAACACCGGTTTGGGACAATTTTTGTGCATGTCCAACCATCGCAGACATTAGTAATTGTACTGTATCGATTTGAGCATGCGGGGCGCTGTCGACAAACAGGCCCCGAGTAAAGGCCCATTTAAACTCTTTTATGATTGTTCATGCACACTGGTGATTCACGAAACCGTTCCTGAATGTGCACAGAACTCATAGTGAACACTGCAAGATGGGCCTGGATGAACTTCCACCCGAACAATTATAACAACTGCGCGCGTGTGTGTGTGTGTGTTTGCGTCAACTTCTGTTTCCAACGATCTCTGACACATTTGTACAGTTTAGCAGGGGGGTCGCTGGGGGTTCGTGCAGTCAGCGTCCAACGAAGACGCTGCACGCTTCCTGTGACAAAGTACCTGCCGTAGAGCACCTGGACGCTTTGTAAGTCGCAGCTGGTGACCACATTTTTTTCTCCTTTTCTTCTGTATGAACTGTTGCCCAATCTTGAACACCACTTTTCCATAAAGGGCTAATGCGTGATGTTAAACATTCCTGTTCTGCGGACTCAGTCACCTTTCCGTTCCGTCAGCCATAATTGCGAGTAAAGGTCTACTTGCAGTAACACCGTGGTTGCCAAACTGATAGAGCTTTTGCGAACATGGATCCAAGTGTGTCATTCATGATAGGTTATCGTGTCCCTGAATTTTTGATTTTTGTCTGGGGATGCTGGGGCTCCTAGTTTAGGTTCGTGCGTTTTGCTGGTTTATTTTTAGTCCAGGGTGTTGGGATTGCATGTGCTGGGACACATGTGGATTTCGGTCCCTCCACACGGGCCATTCATAGACTATTGGATCCTTTGTATCCTTTGTATTGGCAACAGGATCCTTTGTATTGGCTGGCTACATTATGATACATTGACTTTCGCACAATTTTTGCGCAACTAAGATGGTCCATGCCTGGCATGGACCAATATGGTGAGACTCTGATATGTTGGCTCAGCATGGTTCAGCCGTTTCCTCCACCGATTCTTTCGCCCCCAAGTTTGGGCGAACTGCGAATTTCATCCATCGAACGCCGAGGATGCGGCCGTGGTTGGAGGGCGTGTTACGAAGTCAGCAGGGGGCCCCACGCGCAGAGACCTGAAGTGGGTTAGGTAGGGACGGGTAGGTAGGGGGGCTAGAGTGGGGACAGTCGATATATATATATATATATGTTGATTTGCATTCCCCATGAAGCTCTAGGTGTCTGAACTGAATTCACCACGCTTGAAGAGAATGAACTGCTCAGTCAGTTGCAGGACATGTTCAATGTGGCGAGCACAGTTCTGTGCTTTAGAGGATCACCTGGACTTCTTGAAACAAGCTGTATATCATGGACAAAGTTCATTGATGGCCTCGTTCTGTAGGTCGTGGAGTCGTTCCGATAAGCCCAGAACCCAGACACGTACCATGTACTATGTACATGTGATTTACATGCCTACATTGACCCCTTTACAACCAACCCAATGTAGGGATATGCCATACATGGAGTGTTTGCGGAAGAGTTTTAGGAGTTTCGATCACGGGACGCTTGCAATCGGCAGCAACTGGAGGCGCTGCCAACTAGGGCCTGTGCATGCGTCTGCATTGAAACCGATCACTCTCCGGTCAGTGTGTAGTGGTGGAGGTGCCAAACAGTGTGGATGTCATTTCTGACTCACCAACATGAAAGTGGAGATCCCCTGTTGGTAGAGCAAAGTAGTCTTCCAAGGGACCATTGTCCACTTCCATTGAGTCAGAGCATGTTCTTTGTTTTGTATGGCTAGCGGACCTGAAACCTGAGCACTGGAGGCCCTCCGCTTCGGACCTGGACATCCCAGCAGTTTTTTCGGCTGCCATCGGACAGCATCGGCTGAAGCCCCTCTCAGGCTCCTCATGCTTTCGCACGGCTTCAACACAGTGCTCTGGCAGCGCGACACGGGATGACACGGGATGACCACCATCGGTCTTCGTTGCTATTGCCATCTAGTGCCCAAAATTGCAAGAGATCAATTGTATTTGGGCTTGAGCTACAAGCACCTTCTTGTAGTGTTTGTGTCTGGGCGTGTATGACTTTCTTGGTGCAGATACCGCACAGGATGCTAGTGATACTTACTCTCAAGGGATGCATGAGAAGCGTCATTCTGGAATCAGTCCTAGCTTTGGCTGTTTTGAAGTTAATTCAGAAGATTGCAACACATTGAAGTGATTCCTTGAAGAAATTCCGACGGCTTTGGCTAAGAGAAGTGCGATTTCTTGCATGATCCCCAAAAAGGATCCTCCTGAGAGGGGCAGATGCACCAACCAGGCGACCCACAACATATGTTGCATGCTGTGTTCGGATCGGCATAGCTCGGCAAGTCACCAGGTGAGCTTCCGCAAAGGTCCACAGCCCAGTCACCAGGGCCCTGCCTTGGAGGCGTTTTTGTTGACGGTTTTGGACTGGGTGGTGGTTGCAGATATGTTTGTTTTTAACCTTGACTTGAGATGATTGAACCCACTGACACATATTTTGGAGTTGAAACCACCAGGGCTGGTGATCCGTTTGTTTTGGGGTTTGATGTATCTATGAAGTTCCAACGGTCCTGCTGGCACAGCCAAAAAAAGGACCGTTGGATTCTTTGGGGGGAGACGTGTGGTGTGACAGGGTGAGACGGCGACAGGGTGAGACAGTTATGTTGCGAGCGAGCCTGGAGGGAATGGACTGATCATCTGTGGTGGTGTGACAGGATTGCCTGATTCTGAGTCACATCTAATCTAGGCCCAGCTAGGCAGGGAAGGCCAATGCAAGTGGGACATTGCAAAGACAGCTGGTGAGTTGATTGGCAAGCCCTGGCTCAAGAAGCGTGTGTTGACTTTGCCCTTGCCTCCTTGTGAGTTTGATCTTCTGTTCCCAGAAACCTGTGACATCGATATAGAAATTAACGTACGTACATCAATTGACCGGTGAACCCCCTGCGGCCTGAACCTCTAAGATAGCTTTGTTTCACGGTCAATCTGAGGGTGCCCAAGAATCGCGGTGGAGATGTAGTTGGGTTCGTTCCAGGTGCCCAACCACAAACATGGAAACCACACAGACCTGGTGGTCAACCAACACCACTTCATACAAAAGTGATGTGAAAGCAGGGTTTCTCATGTGTGATTTGCTCCTGGACGCATCAAAACATGTCGAAACTATGCCGTTTCCCTGGTGCCATTGAGTCGTGACATCTTGGGGACAGGTCAAAATCGAATTGTTTGTTCGAGAATGTTTTTTTTTTTTTGTGTTTTAACTTTGTGGATTCGACATTGGGAACGGCACCGCATTGCGAAAAGCACAAATCCCTAATTTTATTGATTCCACTTCATTGTTGGAGGATTTGAGGTTCCTGCGTCTTCTGCTGCGCCGACCACAGGCAGCACAAGCGTGCCACCAGCAATTCGCCGCTCAGATGTGGTTCAGCTCAGCGGCCGGCCGGGTCTGAAAGATATGGTAGAGGAGAAAGAGATTTAAGTCCTTCCAATCCTAGGGTTGCATCACAGTTCACCACATTGTTTGTGTTCTTATTAGTTCTGATTCCGACTGGCCCAGGGAGTAGCATGTTTATATACAGGTCCATTCCTACTCCCTGCCTGACCTCTGTAAGTCTGTTGTTTGGATTCTTTGTTTTTTAATGGTCACTGAATTTGTTCAGGCTTCCTGTAGTGGGGCGGTGTGGAACCCGTCCACGAAACAATTCCGCTTTGGACATGCTTGATGCTCAGTACACGTTTGTGCAAGTGCTCGATGCTCAGCGGCAAGTTTCACGTGGGAGGAGCAGCCTTGTCACCAAGATCGAAGCTGAATATTTTGCTATGATTGCAATGATGTAATTACAATCCAACTGTTGCTTTGGCTTTGAAAGGTCCTGATGGAAAACATCAAAAGTTCCTCAGATTTGGACGAACGCTCCAGGATGGGATAGCCAACAAATATACATGGTGCAT
The DNA here is from genome assembly GCA_963970005.1 of Durusdinium trenchii. NCBI lineage: Eukaryota > Dinophyceae > Suessiales > Symbiodiniaceae > Durusdinium > Durusdinium trenchii. The sequence continues at coordinate 402,566 of CAXAMN010021295.1, forward strand.
CAAGTTAGGGAGATGCCGGATCTCGATGTTGCATCCTGTGGACAATCTCTGACAAAAACTCACGCGTCATGCCAGATGGTGAAAAAAGTCTGATCTCTTCCATGCATAAAGCCAGTGACCTGAAATGCGCTTCCAACCTGTCACACCTTATTAGTCATGCCTTGGTCACGTTGGAATGCCTTCCCCAACCTAAACGCTGCTTCAACGAAGTCACGCCAAGTCACGCCCAATCTGTAAAAACCATCAGAACGGTAAGGTCCAAAAGGTGTTTTGCTGTGGGCTTGTGCATTTCAAATGTCTCTAAAACAGCGGAACACTAGGGATCAACATGCGTTCTGTTCAGCCAGTTTGTCATGAAACAGAAACCTCAAAATGCATGGAACGCTGGTTCAATGTTCAAACGTTGCTTTAAACAAGTTCAACAGTGTGCCCGTTTTCACTGGTTGCCCTGAAATCATTGAATTTGAGCCGTTCTTGAAAGAGATCCAAACAGGGCCGAAAAAAGGTCCAAGAGCCCAAGAGTATCAACCCTATGCCAGAGTTGTTCAAGGAACTGAATGCTCAGGCGACTGCGTTGTTGTGGTCTGCCCTTTTCAATCTCAAACGTCCTGAAAAACAGGCCAGAAACAAACATGTGGACCCTTGTTGAACCAGGCCCAAAGGTTTACAGCTTTAGGTGTCCAGCTAGCACCAGCAGCAGCCACAGCCGCCCGCAGCAAAGTAGCAGCGCAAGCTGTTGAAGTGGTGCAGAATCGCACCCTCTACAAGGGACCCAATTTGGTTATATAACAAAGTGGAAACATCCTCCGAAAGCCAAGGAAGCGTGAATATATTGTAAAATTATCCCGGCAAGAGACCCCAAACAATGTGTGTGAGGTCTAGAGGTGTAGCAGCAGAAAGTCTAGAGATCTAGACGCATTGGGGTCCAGAGAGGTGATGGTGGTGATAAAGGTGGAGATCGTGGTGGTGGTGGTGGTGGTGGTGATGGTGGTATGGTGAGTGTGAGAGGCTGCTACACCTCTAGAGATCAAGACGCAAGGTGGAGATCGTGGTGATGGTGGTTGTGATGAAGGTGGAGATCGTGGTGGTGGTGGTGGTGGTGGTGGGTCGCGACAAGCACCGGCCGCGCCCCGCCAGATTTGCGAGCCTGCGCAATCGAAATGCACTTCGAGGATTTCGAGAGGCATGAGTGTATACTGTATACTGTAAAAATAGCAACGAACTAGTCGGACCGTCGAACCCGACCGCGCCACACCTCGACACCTCGATTAGACACCGGCCCTAACCATATATATATACTACTGTAAGAACCCTAGATACCCTTAGTGTGACCACACTGCTTGGGGAAAAACACATGTTAAGCCTGCGTTGAAAAAATTTAAGGCAGCGCGTGCTCGTCAATAGCTTACTAGTTGAAGAACACATTTCTATTTCTGAATGTTCTTCCTTTGGCCGTTTGGGAGTTCTTTATAGCTTTATTTTGTTGTAAATATAGAAATTATGTTAGTGGTATATATACTTTTAGATGTCAAAGCAAGTGTCAAAGTATGCCACCAATGCAAGCTCGCTTGATCAGATGTTGTTTGATGGTGGGCATAATTGGCCAAATTGTTAAAGTTTTTGGAGGTTGTTGCAATTTTGGGAACGCATATGCATATATATATATAGAACTGTAGATATATATATATAGGTTTATTTGCGTAGAATGTATTCAAAAATGATTAATCATTATTATCGCAAATAATATATGTTTGAAACTATGATGAACACAGATCTTTCATGGGTTTTCTTGGTTGGTTTTTTCGTTTTTAGTAATAGTTTTTATTTACTTTGTTTGGTTGATTGTTTTGACAATTCAACACAGATATAATATCCAAATATATATTTAAATAATCAGAACTAGTATCAGAACTATCTGTTGTAACTCCTCATATTTGGTTTAGCATATTTTGTCTTGGTCGAATAGTTTATTTGCTTGGTTTTTTGGAGTGTCCCATGGTACCGATATTCCCTGCCACCCCCAAACAGAAACCAACAACTACCTTTTGAACAGGTGTTTAGGTGGGAACTTTTTATATCTATATAGTCATGCTATGTCATGCTACTAACTATAATGTACTAATGTGATCTTTGCGACAGGCGGTGAAATTAGGTAAATGAACTTTAGATGGAAATGTATATGAAGTCATGTTCATTTTCATATAGATAGTATAGTTAGACCGTCGTGCCACGCAGAGAAACAGTTCAAACACATTGAGGTTAAGCTTACCAATTTAGTTTGATCATCGTGTTTTCTCCTTTCGCTCATCTGAGGGCGAATTTGTCCGGCAGCACCCTGTGGCAGAGTTGTGCGAGCCGCTTGCCAAGCACTCTATGCACCCTCGCAGATGTTGTTGCGGAGTAGAGTTGGAAGTGAACCCCCAGCCCAGGTTTTAAAACCACCGCGCGCATGCGGGCAAGTTCCGCATTGTTAGAACCGAAGGCCCAACAAGGATTTTTGCCTGTGTATCGTTGCGCTAGGGGCCACCGTCATTTGTTTTTGCATAGAGGACCCAATTAGTCTATTAGTCAAAACATGCCCAAATTCAATGTAAGTAAATGTGTGTTTTTGATTGTGAAACCTCATCTGGGGTGTTGAAGTGTTGAACTAGAATCAAGAGTCCGCACAACGTTCATGTGCATGATGTGGATGTGGGGTGTGTAGCTTTTGGAGACCGACCCCCGGCATTCCGACCCCTTGGATAGATCGGGAAATACACCAGTCGGCCCAGTGGGGCATCTGGGGTCTCCACACCCATGCCTATGGATCCACATACCCTCTCAGGTGTTTGAAGCCACTTTGATGGATGTTTGGAGGGTCCAAACAGCTTCTGAGAAGCTGTGTGGATCCATATCAACCATATGGACCTTCCCAGTTCCGCGTATGTCCAATCTTCTTATCACTTGAGGTTAGCTTCTCGGGCAGCCCTGAAGCTTCCGCAGGAGGAGGCCAGCCTCGCTTGGTGGGGTTCCTCACTCGGTGGCCTGTGACCAGTCCCGTTGAGATTGACCAGATCCTCATGCAACGTACAGGTTGGTGTCTGGCATTCCTCTTTCAGGATCAGTGTTTGGTCGATCGTTCAATCGTCTTCCAGATGAGGTTTTTCATGGGTTCTGACGTTTTCATGTTTTGACCTTTGACAGGCTGACTGGTACTTAGTAGGGAATGAGGGAAGTTTCGCCCCCCAATAGAGATTCCTTTGGATCCAGCCACCCTCATTCCCTACGAGTCGCACCAGTCAGCAGGACTCTGAAGTTTGAGATATATCACTGGTGCGTTACCACCTTTGGAGTGCGTCAAACGGGAGAAAACATGCAGGAAACTAAGGTGTTCTGGATGTGAACTACAGGGATGCGAGATTGTGGACATGATAAAGTCATATCCGTGGTCACCTGCACAGGTCCTAAGACAGACAAAGGGGGGGTCATGGGCGTTTCCGGATTTGTTTGAACTTCCATTGACAGGTCGTCAATTGTTCATCCTGTTCACTGTACTAGGTGTGACATCAGCACTAAAATCTGATGCGCCTTTCTTGGGAGAAAAACATGTCTAAAGCAGTAAGCGATGAGTCCGCTTCAAAAGGTGATTCTTTAGTCAAAGCCCATAAACATAGAAGAATCATGAAACAACCATAAACCCACAAGGAGGACCTGCAACAGTTTGCATTGATCTTGCAACATCCATATTCACGACTATATTGTTTTTCTCCGTGCTGTATGTACATCGGCTTGCACAGCCTGACAAAATCGAGCCCAAATTGTCAGATCTTATGCATGGGCCACATGCGTATGTGAGCGACACCCTTTCTATGGTTTTGTTGAATTGAACAAACCAAATGCGTGCTCTTTCCAAAACGTTGCTAGTTCATTGGGTTCCTCCACCCAGTCTTCCAATCTCTCACCACACTCTCCACACTCCGTGGCCTCGACCTGTGCTCTCCAGGTTCAAGAATGGCTGCAAGAGCCGGAGGATCAGCTCTTAGGCGCCAACGACGAAAGAGCTGCGCCACCGGGAACCTCGGCAGCGCCATCGAATCGCGCCATCGAGGGCAGTTCAGGGCGGTTCAGGGCCCACGTTCGCCCGGAGGGTTCAAGAGGCGGTTCGAAGGTTTGACGCTTGAATGTCACAGCCACTGCGTCATAGTGCGTTGGCTTTGTGAAGCCAAGAACAGATCACATATGCATGCTACATGCATATGACATCAGATGACGTTTCTACGCCAGCTTTGATTTCCATGGGACATTGGAAGGCCCGTTGCGACGCCTCTATGTAAAGTAAGTGTTCTTCAGACTAGTTCCAGCAGAACTCAAAAGTCTTTGGGCTTGGGACCAGTTCGTCACGGCATTGGTTGCCAAAGATTGTATAGCCTATTTTTTAAACCTATACATTGGGATGGTTGAAAAGGGTGTCCATGTAGGCATGAGAATCACCTGCATGGTACGTGTCTGGGATTATCATGGATCCAGCCTGATCCACAAGCCCTGTCTTTTTTTTCCCGTGGAGGATTTATCAAGAAAATAAAACTTGTCAAGTTGTCCGCGAAGCGGTGCCTGGTCCGGTGGGATCTTGTTTTTTTTCTTTGACCGTGCCAGGTCCACAGTGCCAAACTGAGCTTCATCAAGCAGGCGAAGACGAACTGCCAGGGTGCTGCCTGAGTGGGACATGTTGTTCGCAAAAAACACGCGCGGTTTAAGGCGTTTGCTTCGGTGGTGTTCAAACTCAAGTTTGCTTAAATCAGTATGGATCAGTAAAAGAAATCACTCTTTTCAGGCTAGAATCCTGTGGTGGTGGGTTTCTCAGGCTCTCCCTATTGAACAACGCATCCAACATGATGAGCAACCGCCAAAACCTGCGACGAATGACCACTTTAGTCAAGAACTGTCGTGGATTTGCACCACGACCGATACACCTCCCCTGGCGCTGGCGCTCGGCGACCTGCCACGGAATTCAATGTCCAAAGGTCCAGGCTGAAGTGGTTCCTGCACGCCATGAGTCCTGGCGAACTCAGGTTACACACTGTTTGCTTAATTGATCTTGATTGCCAGGATATGTGTGGGGTCTATTTTTCAGGTACCAGGTGGACACCAGTAGTTTGCATGTCTCAGGGGACATCGACTCTGAAGAGTCATCATTCCATATCTTCAGTATGTCGGTATGTACCCCCCATGGACTATCCCACATGTTCTTACAGTGCCCTACATGTTCTCTTTGGGGCCAACCCCATGACGACCACCCGTCGAGGTGAAGCATGCCTGAAACTCAGGAACCGCCGGATTCGTGCCCGCGCGTGGGGGCCGGTGCGCGTGGGGGATGCAAAAATCCATTCGTCCATGACGGTGCTCTTGGAATTCGCTCCGGGACACCACACCAAGAGTTGTGAAGAGAACCAGCTGAACACACCTGTGCCAGGACACACTTCGAGCACCGTGTCGTGTTCGGATCCATCGCCATTGAAAATGGGGCTTGAGATCACCAATGGACAGGCCATGGACAGGCCACGCGCTGGATCTTTCTGGCAAAGGCAACATGGGCATCGCTTCAAACAAGGAGTGGTCACGCTTTGAGGAGCACCTTGGCCGGTCTCCATGTCCGTTTGGTCGGACATCATTGTTCTGGGGGAAATTGATGGAACTTGTTTATGTCACTTTCATTCTTGTCCCGGTCCCTGGACAGCAAATCCAGGGCAAACGGTGAGATTCTTCCAGTCTTGGTTTCCTTCGGCCAGTGCGAACCTGGTCGCACAAGGCCTTGAATCCACTGGAGTGAAGAACAAGCTCTGCGTTCTAGCTTCAACTTCCAATGAATGCTTGGAACAACGACCAGACCAGACCAGACCATTGGTATCTCCATCCAACCATCCAACAACCATCCGGCTTGTTTACCCTGGTAGTTCTTTCAAACCTAAAGAGCGCACTCAACTCGTCTCAGGCATCAAGGCGTTGGGCCAGGCGCCCTTGGACGAGCCACTTGTGAAGCCCCTCGGACACGACACGACCTCATTCGACCAACGCGGAGCGAACGACTGGCTATGTCGGGTCAACTGGTCGGCATCCTGGTGCCATGACCCACAGTGATATGGGGGAGGAAGTCTTTTCACAACGATTGGGAAACTGGGAAAGGGAAAGGCTGCATCCTAAAGACTGGAAGACATGGCTATAAATCTAAAAGCGAACTGTCAATGTAGGTATAAATGTAGGCATACAAGGAGTGTTTGGGGGCCAACTTTGCTTGCAATAAGCTAGCAGCCTTTCGCCCAGTTTCGCACGGTTGCAACAAGCTTGACATTTCTTGAAGCTGAGTGCATAGCGGGCCCACTGGACACCCCTACCTCCAGAATAATCACGGCTTTGGATCTCGGCAGATGATTATGCTTGTTCCAAACTATATTCTCAGTCTCCGTGGATGACTGGGAAACAATCACTTGCTCAGTGTCTTGGGGCCACGTTTGTTGATAGCTTTCGGGTCAAGATGATGGCATACTCTTTAACATACTCCCGGCGTTGGTCCTATTATCCTTTCACGCAGTTCGACAGACCACTGCGTTGCAACAGATCCAGGGCCTATCCAATTGGTGCTCTTTACACAAATGTTTACCGAACCCTTGGCTTGTGGAGGTTATCTCCAGATGAAAAACAACCTCCGCATGCGTTGTGATAATATAGAATTTGAAATAACTGATTGTTCTTTTACTATGAAGCCTTTGTTGGAGAGATATGTTCTACACTAAGAATGTGGACCCTCAAGCACATAGGGTTTTGAGGGTCCGGACGCCTGCTATGTGCCTATATAATTCTAAAAGCGAACCGTCAATGTGACTATAATGTAGGCATACAAGGAGTGTTTGGGGCCCAACTTTTGCTTGCAAAGCTAGCAACCTTTTGCCCAGTTTCGCACCGTGATCCTCAAGGGAACGGTTGCAAAAACTTGATATTTCTTGAAACTGAGTGCATAGCGGGATATAGCGGGCCCACTGGACACCCCTACCTCCAGAATAATCACGGCTTTGGAACTCGGCAGATGATGATCCAAACTATACTCTCAGTGGATGACTGGGAAATCACTTGCTCAGTGTCTTGGGGCCACTTTAGCTTTTGAGTCAAGATGATGGCATTGGTCCTATAAACATACTCCCTGTTGTTCACTACATTTCAACAGGGCCTATCCAATTGGCGCTCTCTACGAAAATGTTTACTGATCCCCTGGCTGGTTTTCAGGTTATCTCCAGATGAAAAATAACCTCCCCAAGCGTTGTGCTATAGAACTAAACTAACAATATAGAAGCCTTTGTTGGAGAGAGATGTTCTACACTAAGAATTAGCCTCAAACACATCGAGTTTCAAGGGTCCAGGTGTCGGGTCCAAGCCTTCTAGTTGTCTTTTGGCGCAGACTGACGTCCGTCAACATGGTTTCGTGTGCAACATTCGGCCGGTTTGGTGGGTGAACAGGACGGGCTAGCTTTATAGAGAGTGTGTCCAAGGCTTCAAGTCTAGCATCTGAACAACAAGGAGCCTTCTGGAAGAATGAATGTTGCATTACCAGGGTCATTACCCAGGTAGATCCTGCAGCAAAGAGGCAGGATTTGTCCAACATGAATTGAGCTGTAGGAAGATAGATGTTTGGATGATGCACATTGCTGTTTCATCATGTGTCACTTGTGATTAACTTGTGATACAACGTCAAAGATGTAAAACGCAATGTGGTCCTGTGTGATGATTTGTGAGTGTAGAGGGACCTCCCAGTGCCACAGCTTTTGGCGCATCGCTCAGGCACATCGCTCAGCGCATGCAGGACGGGTCTGTCTCTGGATCGGATCGATGGACCGATGGGTCACTGGGGTCGCGACTTGGTTCCTGGAGCGACTCAGTAGGTCCACGAGTTGGCTGGTTTTTGGGGGGTCAAGCGAGCTCGGATCCGAGCTTCCTTCAGACGTTTTCAGGTGGTTGGAGGGTGAGGAACTTCATGGAACTTCCAAGGTTCGCCAGGTTTGGTGGACCATCGACGTCCTTCGGCCCTGCTAGAGAACGCACAGCCTGGAGCGAAGCTCAGAGCCTGAGCCTTCAACGAGACGGCTGAAGCGGGAGGAGATGCCTGCATAGCAAAAGCATCCCTTTGCGTGTATAACTGTCGGACATCGGGTATTTTTTCGATCCACGAACCCTGCCTTTTTGATTTCGATAAAGGTACCTAACGCAAAATGTTTAAACAATAGGGTGCGTAAGCATGATTTAAGGTTGGGCCACCTGGTATATATATATATATGTGTGTGTGTGTCCATTTGTTTGCTTTTTTAAAAGCTCAGGTCCTATGATTCAATAGAGGTTTTAGGCTTCAAGAGGTTGTGCACTTGATTCTACAAAGAGTTTGTGCAGGCTCATTGTTTGTTGTTGCAGTCCTTGGCTTTGCAATTGGTTTGCAAATTCATGCCAATTCCGGAAGACAATTAAAGATACATGTATATTATGTATTTGCTTTTTGGATCGTTTTGGTGTTGTTCAGCAGTATCCTTTTTGAACCACGATCACGCCGGTTTCGGCGCAGCGAATCCAGAAGACACATGTGGTGCTGACTTGTCAGAGAATACACACGGTGGAAACAGATAAAAAGAGTGTGTGCTGCAATTTGCGTAGATATGCTTACTATACTCTAAGTTTGGTTGCCCCTGTAGCCACTCTAGAACCATCGGGCTTCCCGCCCCTGAGGCATCTTGATTTTGTAGTGGCCATGTTTTGCCAATATATTTGTCTGGCATGTTTGTTTGATTTTGTGAGCTCGGTTCTATACTACATGCATGTTCTTGGTGCTCTTGATTCTATACAGACAGTTTGTTTATTTAGCATCATATATCTGGATTTGGTCTTCTAAAATGGTTTGCGCTAAAAGCAACAAGCAAACACAGTACATATTACATATATAGGATCAAAAACAAGATGGAACCAACGAACCCGAATGCAAACACGTGCACGAAAACAAACACCCAAACATTTGACACTCTTGTAGGAGAACGCTCTTGTGGGACACTCTCGTGCGACACTTTCGTCACTTTGCAGACACTCTTGCAGGACACTCTTGTAGGACACTCTTATGGGTCAGTCTTGTGGACTCTTGTGCAACACTCTTGTGGAACACTCTTGTGGGGCACTCTTGTAGGACACTCTTGTAGGGCGCTCTTGCGGAACACTCTTGTAGGACTCTGTAGGACACTCTTAGATATTCATGTGAGACACTCTTGTGTGTCACTCTTGTGGGGCACTCTTGCGGAGGATGCTCGTGCGGGACGCTCTTGCGGAACAGTCCTGTGGGACTTGCGAAACACTCTTGTAGGACACTCTGGTGGGACACTCTTCTGCGACACTCTTGTATATCACTTTTGTGGGACACTCTTGTAGGACACTCTTGTCGGACACTCTTGTCGGACACTCTTGTGGAACACTCTTGCTGGGGCAAGTCAACTGTTGTGTCTCCAAAGCTCCAAAAGTCAAGTCACACGTCAAGTCTGCAAAACGAGCGCTTCGCACGAGACTTCCTCAAAAACTCACACTTGAAGTCTGCAAAACGAGCATTTCGTCCGAGACCTCCTCCTAAATTCACGCGGCAAGTCTCCAAAACGAGCGTATCGTACGACCAAAACCGCCATTTGAGCTGAGACTTGTCACAAAAACACCGCTTCGAAGCAACAGCCTGAAACGCAAATCCCAATGCCACAGCCACCCCCAACACCCCAAAGACACCACCCTCCAAACGCCAATCCCAATGTGACTGCGCAGAAAACTGCGGATCTCACAAACGCTGCGCCTGCGCAGTGAATTCATCCTCCTCGCTATTTCACACGAATCTGACACGTCATGTTTCCATCCAAAGCCCTCTCCAAAAGCTTCCCCCAATGTGAGCGCCATAGCGGCGAACGAGTCGCGAACAAGGCTTTACCCCCAGACCCCCGGCCCCAGAGTTAAACGAGAACCCTTCGCTACGCATTCGGGAATAAACACAAGACGAGATGAGCATTGGAAACACAGCTGTTGGGTTTACTGCAACACCCGGCATGAAAACAAGACGGGTGTCACAAGCACTTGTCCTTTCACAAATCAGGTGCCGCTGCAGAATGGTGCGCAGAAGAGCTTCAGAATAGGCCCTAGTGGGCAATTTGCACTAAGTGAAGGTGACACCAGCCAACTTGCTTGTCCACCCCAGCAACAGAGGGGGTGACAACTTGCATGACTGCACTGAAAAAGGAGCCCCAGATATGGCATGACTGCATCGAGTTGTCCAACAAGGTGGACACTAGCAAGCAGGTGAAGTCCAACGGACTTGGTGGCAGCCAGCTCCAAACAATTGGCACCAGTGACAGGCCAAGAGATGCACCTCAGGCTGGGTTCCAGCCATTTGGGCCAGTTCTGCAACGTGGTCATGGCCGGCTGCAGGACAGCAGCCAGACCTGCAAGAGATGCGATCTGACCATGGAAAGCTGCTGCCAGGCAGAAGTCTATCAAATGTGTTTTTCTGTGGTGGAAGGCCCAGTCCGTGCCCGGGCCTAGATCATCGAGCTCCCAACAAGGTCAGAAGAAGGCCAAGGATGGGAAAAACAAATATGAGTTTCATTCATCAGCTGGAAGGTCGTGATAATAATGTCCAGGCTCACGCAAGCCGACCCGATGCCTCTACTGTAACTTGGGTGTCAGGTTTCGAGTAAATTGAGGGCTCCAACATGCTCCAACGCAGGGTCGAAAGGTTTCTTCGTCGGCGACTGGGGGACGGAACACCGATTGCTGGGGAATCCCACAGACTGCGGACCTAGGGGCTGTGTGTTTTGGGACTTATGAACGGGCTAGACTAACTGTGGACCAGGGTTTGGGGCAGGTTTTGACTCAGCCATGTGAGATGACGTGAGTGTAGATGGTTTTTTTTCTTTTTGTGGTTTATCGAATCACACCAAGCCCAGGCGAAGCACCTGTTTCAAACTTACCAACAATTGAAGAAATCAACAGGAACAGAAATCATTGAAATGTCAGCAGGATCAAACTCAACAGGCACTGACCGAACAATATAGTACATATAATAATAGTATATACAATATATATAATACAATATATATATATATATGTGTACATACATCGTCAAATCAATGCAATCAAAAGAAGATCCATGTCCGTGTCGGACATGTTCGCAAGAAGCTAGTCAACCAGCTGCTGGGAAGTCCATCGACATGGGCACGCGATCACGTGATCATGGACGGCAGAGGGGCACCTGAGAGCCGAACACCTGGCGACTTGGCACCTGTAAGGCCTGTCAATGCTTTGGTGAAGGCCCTAGCCCTAGCTGTTTGAAATATAGCAAATCCCTGAACAAACCCGACTCCCAAGTCCCCCCACCTGATGAGTTTGTTTTACGGCTTAAACATCTTCACCGGGCTCACTCCTAGCTCCTCTTCCTTGAACCCACGTCCCGCTGCCACAGCTCCAGGAGGAATCGCAGTCCCCGGTCAGCCCCAACGATCCCTTCGAGGTCGTCGTGCGCAAGGCGGCACCGGATGAGCCGGTGTCGACGTTGACGACACGGGTTCTATAAATAGGTCAACCGGTCGGTGGGTTGGCACGTGCCAGTGCCATGCTGAGTCATGTGAGTCAAAAGCGGTTTCTTTGCTCTGGACCGAAAAGGCTTTGTCTTTGTATCGTATCCAAACACACAGTGTGCTGATAGCGGATACAGTAATAGTCTCCGAACATTCATGCTGCTAGAGCTTGGGGAATAATGCAAAACGCAGAATCGCGCGGGATGCCGCAGAACATGGAAAACTAAAACATGAATCATGTGGTGAGGCACTCAATAGACAGGCCCGGTATGTCCGAGTGGTGTTTCTGGTTTCTTGGAACCGTCAGATTGGGAGCAAGTGATGTCAAACACAGATTGAAACATGTCGCAGTTTCTCCGAACTGGCAACAGGACATGCTGCTGTCACTGTTGGCCTTGTGCCACTCGCAGCTGTTGCCGCACTTACAGCCCGAAACCCAGTCACTGATGAGAAGAATTGGTCGGCACATGCACCCAGGGATCAGATCCCCTGAATTAATTATGGTCATCTATAAGAATATATCTCCCTAAGAATCATTGGGCTCTCCGTGGCAGGGGTCGGACCCGACACCTTCGCAGGGGTCCGGGCCCTCAACACCCTATGTGTTTGAGGGCCCGGATTCTTAGGGCTTATGTAAATCTATATACTATACTGATACAACTTTTAGATACTTAGAGTAAACAGTGCTAACTACACTGATTTAGGACAAACTTTTTGTAGCTTAAAGAAGCAAGAACCTTATTGAAGACAATTTGACCTACATTTTTTGTGTTGAAGCATGTTGAAGCAACAAATATGTCCATCTATTCGCGGAAAACATCCATGATCGGTAGTAGCATTGAGCCATTTCCACCTGTTTAGGGCACGCCTCGGAGGGTTCTTCGTCCACAAGAATAGAAGAGTTCTGTCATGGAATTGATTCAAAGTGGAAACGCCACAGACACAATAAACAAAGTATTGAGGTATATACAGTGACTTCCAGAACTGTTGCAGGAGCAAGCTGGTCAGTCAAAAGAGTGTTTGTTTGCTTCGTATATTATAAGGTTCTGAAATTGCAGCCAAAACCTTTGTACACTGGCACATCCAAAGCAAAGAACACCAGGAAGCTTCAACCTTTAACAATGTGGAATCCACATGAATCAACAGTCCCCCCCAAAAAAAACTCCGTCCCCAAACAAAACCACATCAAATCATCGAAGCGCGCCTCCCGAAGCTGCTTTGGTGCCTATTTGTTTTCCTCCCTGGTTGTTCGGTGCCTCAACCGTTGAGGCCTCAACCATTCCAATTTGCTCAGGTTCCAGGTGATGCTGGCTGCCTTTGCGCCCATTGCGCAGTTGCTGCCGCATTTGTCGAGGTCAAGCGGTTGCTGTGCGGTGCTTCTCCCGGTGAGGCTTTGCAGCGTCTTGAGGAGCGGGGGAGTGGACTGGGGTTGGCAACGGTGAGGCGAGGGCGGAGGGTGGCTGAAGGAAAATGGATCTGAAGATGAACAAAACATGTTGGAGATGAGGAAGGTGTTCGGGTACGAGGTGAGTGGAGCCTGTTAACTGTGAGGGAATCCCAGACATGTGCATATAGATGGATGTACATGGCAGAAGTGACATATAGATACATGATACACTGATACACCATTTCACAGGGATGGGGGGGGCCATTAGTCAAAAAAGGATCTAATCCATGCATCAGGGCGGTTCAAACATTTGTTCGCCCCAGGCAGTCAGACGACTTACAGTCCGGACGTGTTGAAGCACAGGATATCGCCCGTTCACCTATACTTACACACCTATTATACCTGTGTCAGTGAATGATGGTTTCATCAAGGGAGCTTTAGAAGGGAGAAACAAAGATAGCTGACATCAAACAAAAGATTTGTCCGATCAGAAACAAAATACACACAAAGAAGGCATTTAGAGTCTCAGCTCCACAGGGATCTTGCGGTACCATCCCATTGACCTCGCCGTCGACCCGTTCGCCTTGACGGGCAGCTTTTCCCAACGACGGCGTCTTTGGGTGATGATCAGGTGGAAAACGGCACTGGTGGATGAAGTGGGAAGCCAGAAAGACGACATCTTGCGGCATCCAAATGGTGCTTTTTCCATTTCCATGGGTTTGGAGCAACAATGTTGGCAACCACTGGTTGCGGCATCTTGCCAACCGAAGAAAGGCCTCGGGCAAACATTTGGCCCACGTTCATCCATGTTGGCCGTTTGAAGATCCAGGCATATCAAAGGAATCCCTTTCACAATCTATCTGGGACAGCTGAAAACGTGGCGGGACGTGCGTCCAGGGCGTGGGCCTCGGACATTCCCAACGACTGCTTGATGTGGCTCGGCAGCGTTTTCTGGGATGGAGTGAGTCTGGGCTGATTCGCTTTGGAGGATGAAGTCGAAGAGCCAAACAGAGTTCAGTTGATGTGGATGTTGGGTGAGTTTGTGTGTCTTGTGCCTACATGATACAGATATATAGATGATATATATATATATTATATAGATGTATATATAGATGTAATATCTATATTTATTTATTATCTTGGTGTGCCGATGCCCATTATTGCGATCCTGAACATACTGTATATTTGGGGATCCTGCAGATAAGTCGATGTGGCAAAGAAGCACGATGAGGAGTTCTACTGTTCCGGACTGCCGGAATCACTGGGAAATTACAGGCACAACCTATGGATTTGACCAGGGGGGTCCCTGCTCAACCAATTCTCAGATGTCTCTGAATCCTCTCAAAGCGCTTTACGCGGTTTCGTTTAGCATGAAACTGCTTGCAATCATTTTGTTCATTTGATGTGACCGTTTCCCCCCCAGCATGCTATGAACATCTATGATCTACTCGTATGCCCCAGATTGGCGCAGATTCATTCGAACCACAAAAAGCGCCTGCCACCTAAACACGAGTAATTAATGATGAGAATTATTTTAGAGAAACAAATCCTTACTCATTCCAGATGATCAACTATATGTTGATGAGTGCTCAAGTGAAACCGTCTCCGCCCGAGTCTCCAGACACCGCAAGCCGAACGACAGCGTCTCCGCGGGCGGAACGACATCGGCGGCAGAACCTCCACATCGACGACATCGCAGTCACCGCTCGCACAGGTCGGTCCTACAACTGCTTCAAGCCTTCTTGAGCGCCGAGAGCCCGAAGGTGACCGGCTTCGCGGTTTCGTTCCGCGGTTTTGGCTTCGGTTCGGCGCGCGGCTGCGGTTCGGTCTAGCGGGACGAAGACGAATCCATTCAGCGTGGCGAGATAGGGCTGGTGGGGAGGTGTAGCAGCAACTTCCGTCGTTTTGGTTCGCAATTGGAAGCAAAAGTCCATGAGTTGGCTTTTGGCACCTGAAGCCCAAAAAGTCTGCCGACGGATTTGGAGGCGGATAGTAGTTGGTCAACGTGGACATGGCCCTTTTTGACGTCGATCGATATGATCATGATGGGTTAATCTCGAGGTCGACTATCCTATCTGTCTATCTATCTACTGTATCTATCTATCTAACTATCTATCTATCTATATCCTAGACACTCCATGGGACTGACATATTTACCATAATTGGGCACATTGGGGGTGGTTTCACAGGCCAATGTAGACATGTAGTATATACCAGTCCCACGCATTGCTTGGATATTATTCATGACCCGCTGACCTGCAGGTCACATGTTTGGCGTGGGCACCCTGAAGAATGATGGATACCCAGGGTATGACCTCCTTCCCAATACTAACGGCAAAACGATTGCCTATGTTAATCCGGACTGGCCTCATCATGGAAGTCCTTTGGTTGTGTTCCACTCCAAATAGCACCTTGCAAGCAAATGTCAAACAAAGATAGCACTGTCCTGCATGTTTGCTTTCTTGAGCCGGTTCTTCGGAAGAAGCACGTCCGTTCGCGGATTGGAACGAAAGTGGCGGATTGGATGCCTTTCTTTGTGAAAGAACTAACTGATCAACCACCGTATACAGCGGCCAGATGATGTGATGTGGAAAAGCAGTGTGTTTTTGTTGCTTGAAGTCCTTTATAGCAACGACTTCCAAACATGTTTGCTTTTGATATCTTACTACATGGGGGTAACCCCCCTGTAGTCCGCCCTGTTTTGACTCCCCCCTGGTCATCTCTCCGCTGGTCGCTGTGGTCGCTGTACATCCACATCTTCAAGCCGCTGAATCAGTTTAACTTCTCTATAGGGTATCTGCTCAGGTTCGATATATACTTGGATCCGCTTGGCACCTACAGTGTCTCCAACCACCGTACCTGACAACGTGCTTAGATCCCTAGGGCTTGGAGACCCAGTGCAGGAGTTTTGGAGGTTCTTGCACAAACAGTAATTCTGTTGGAGAAAACTGTCCATCCCAAACTTGGGTTCGCAGTCTTCACCCGAATATTGGATCAACCATCCAATTCCAAAGTGAGTCTTTTCTGAAGTTCCACTGCGTCCGGAGCGACCGGATGCCCTGGACCCCTCGCCTACCCAGTGGGCACCCAGTCAGGTTGCAGAACCCTAGTTCGACTATCCCATATTAGCTACTCCAGTAAGGTCACTTAACCTCTTAGGTACTAAGCCCTAGAGTATTAGTGACCTGTTTTAGGTTAGTAAGGTCCATTTTCAGGTCACTTAACCACTTAGTGGACGGATGACGGACACATCCCCCGATGTCACCAGGCGGTGCGCCTGGCGGCGCTTTCTCCGGTGAGGGTGTTGTCGGGCTTCTCGGTGAGACGAAAGAGACGCAGAGTATGAAGCTCTGGGAGGTTGAAGTGTATGAGTATCAGTATGTTTCTCTTGTGTGTTTCTTGGCTGAAGGTCATTGTGGAACCTGAGATTTCAACATAAATATCCATTAATTGGGTGCGACCAGAGTGGAGTAAAGTATGTTCGGTCCAACTTTGTGAGTGTTGTGAGACAGTTGCTATGCTTGGCAGTTTGTTGCCCATTGGGGTGGGTGAGTTTGGGGGTCTACCTACATTCTGAGGATGTGGGCCTGGAGCCCCAGCCCTAGGATGAGCCCCCCCAAAACGGCCAGAAACCTACGACAACGGCAAGTCTGAATTTCACGAGAGGGTCCAGACTGCAGGTATTATATAAATGCCTAGCTCAAGAGCTTTCCTTGGGACTCTGGCCGGGCTGCAGTCGTCGAAAAGCTGCTTCCTTGGGCGACCGAGCGACCTGTTCTTCCACGTGGTCCGACGACGTGGGAGATGTTCCACGACGGAATCCGCCACATCGGAACCGTTCCTTTTTTGGGCTTTTTTGGCCGAGATGCGTTTTTTCAAGCCCGAAGAGTACCCAAACACTCCATGTACTGGTATGGAATAAAATACATATAAACTATAAATATATATATATACGTATTTAATATAACCGCCCCAATGTAGGTGAATATGTCAGTCCATGGACTGAAAGAGGATCAATCCCGGCTGCCCAGTTCAAGAGCTCGGTCCACAGCTCACTCATTCTGGCTCACTACTCACACGGACTGCCATCTTTACGATTAGTTGGGGTTGTTTCAGAGGTGAATGTAGGCATATATATATGCCAGTCCCATGGAGTGTCTGGGACAGCTGAGTAGTCAGTCTCAGATCACAGCCTCAGTCTACTGCAACACGAGTCTTCTGGGATAGTTTCTTGGGAGCTGCGGTCCATGGTGTTTGCCAGAGATTCTTGGTACTATCATGGGCTGCAAATCCTTGCGGACTTGTAGTCAGTTGTGAGCCTCCTGCTCAGACTTGTAGTCTGCAACGGCACGAAATCTTGTTAAACCCAGCTCAACCTCACAGGGCACGTGCCCCGTGCCGTAAGGCTGGAACGTTTCTCAGACCACGAGGCTTGGACGCAGGCAGGAGCGATGCTCGCGGCTGCCAGCCGTGCGTGGTCTCCGCTGTGGTTGCTAGGTCATGAGAGTCTCACCTCTCGGAAGCCGGCGAACGGATTTAATGTAGACTCTGGATGAATATGACCCCCCCCATGAAAGAGGTGGGATCAGTGGTTCATCAAGAATCTACATTACGTTGGATCAGTTGTGTTTCTCCACATGAAGAAATCGCTGGGACAATGTAAAACGATGTGAAACTGCAGTGACTCATGAATCATCGACATGCGGGAGGTGATGTTTGAAGCTTTTCAACTCTCATGTGCAGCACATGTCCCCAGCCACGCAGGGGAAAAGGGGCTTCAGAAAACCGGACTCACAATGGAGCTTTATAAGGTAAAACGACTGGTTGGTCGACGTGAAAGATGGAAAGGTTCGGGGGCTAATATATATATATATATATCATATATATAGAGTCGCGGAGACAAACAGAATGCCCAGCTAAACCGATCCCAAGGACAACATCATCCTAATTAGGCTCCGCTTGCGTAGCTCAACAGAAGGAATGACTGGACCCGAACATGGCACCCACCCCCACCCACCCCAAAGACCTTCTTGTATACCGAGCCTTTGAGCCCTAGGGAATTACATACTGTAGACTCTTGAGGAAAATACCCCCCCACATGAAGAGGATGTCCTATTGAAATGGGTGGGTTTACTAATCAAGAGTCTACATTACTGTGTATCATATATCATACAACTCTCACACTTGCGGACAGTCAGTCAAGGGCCACTGGGGATGGCATAGCTGCGCGGTGCCGTTTCCCCCAATTACTGCACAGTGCTGTGCACATATTTATGAGGAAAGCGACAAGCATAGCGCAACAGAAGCACTTTGTTTTTGTGTGCAATATTTTTACATACCTGGTACTTGGTATTTATTCCTATATAAGTGGTCCTGCTATGTCCTGCTTTGGATCTTCATCCGACACGGTGCAAGGTTCAAAGTAACCTCATTGACTCAACCCTAGCCAGGGCCCCAGCTGCCAAATCGTGTTGTTTGTTTAATTGTATTGTGTTTTTTTTGTTTTCGTTCGGCCTAATGACTCCAGGGTGACAACGTTTTGGAACCAAGGCACAAAAGTCCCAATTTCACCATGCTTGGATTTCCAAATGTCAAATGTTATCCATCTCTTATGTAGCAACCCTACCATCGGCAACAAATCTTTTGCGATGTATGCCGACATGCCAACATCTGTGGATTTTACCACAAGAACCACGTGTGTCAGCCCAAGATGCAAAATCTGGGACTTTGCGAAGCTCCAGCACCAAGGCAAGTGGACCCACAACTACACAGCCCACTTCAGGTGTTTATTTATTTTCTTCACTGAATACTTGCATGTTTTGAGCTACGTTCACTTGTACCGTGGCCCCATCGGGCTTGACCATTTTGATCTGTTGGGTTGTCATACTTACCATCCCTCCACACATGGAAAGTGGAACATGTGGAACGCCCCGAAAGGAAGACGACATTCTACGACGACAAAGGGATGGGGCTGTTCAACTGTTCCATGAAGATCGATCATCGATCATCCTGGATCCACTAAATCACTCAATCTTTGGAGGCAGAGTATATATACCATGGTCTATTTCCAGCTATTTCCAGGTCTATGTCCTCACCATGGTCAGCTTGCCAGCTGGCGTTGGCCATAGAAGACCCGTTCTCCATCCGCACGGATCCGTCCTTCGTCCCGTCGCGCCGAGGCGCTCTTGAGCATTGTGAGTAGCCCGGAGATCCAATGGCGATGTCCGGGATGCTCAGAGTTGGGCGGCTTTTCGGTGAAAGGCCGGGTTTTTCGGTGAGGAGCGTATGTAAGGGAA
The DNA here is from genome assembly GCA_963970005.1 of Durusdinium trenchii. NCBI lineage: Eukaryota > Dinophyceae > Suessiales > Symbiodiniaceae > Durusdinium > Durusdinium trenchii. The sequence goes on from CAXAMN010021295.1 coordinate 421,855, forward strand.
CCGTTGACGGTGCCCAGCGGAAGGTTGGTCGATGTCTGAGTTCATGGCGCCATGGATTCAAGATGATGAGAAGCAAGAACCAATGGTGGCAGATTTCATGGTCCAGGTGTGAGGTTCTATATAGTCCTTGCACATAATTAGCCGCTACTGACCGGATGGTTTCATGGGTGTGGGTCTTGCACACATACAGCCAAAACGAGACATACATGGAGTCTTTGGGGATGTTCTTCCACCGCGTCACGAGGCTTTCTGCAGGTCCATGCAGGCCACTGGAGTCCAAGAGGTGAGCACGTGAGCGTTTTTTCTGGTGAACCGGGTATGACTCATATGACGTGGTTCAGCAACACCACCATGGAGGCTGTTTTGAACATGTATGTAGTTTTTAATGCACATTAGATGATGTGTGATGCATGCTTGTGCCGGTTTTTAGAAGCGGACAAATACATAGAATGTGAAGCAACAGGCGAAGAAGAACAAGAAGAGGAGGAAGAAGGATTTGAACAGGATGAAAGACCAAGACGATGAGGCAGACAAAGAATAAACAGACAAATATTATGTGGAATCATAAGAAAAATATCAAGAACAAGAGCAACGAGAAACAGCATGGAAGTTAATTACATTGAGTGACTGTCATGTGAGATCATGAAAGCCAGCATTTCCAGCACGAAGGCTGCCTTCGAAAACACTTGTATGCAGAGGATACCATTCCCCACGGTTTGATGCCGATAGAGAAATCCAAGTAGCAACATTAACACATGCGCACCAGAACCAGTGAATAACTTACCTTACAGGTGCCATGTTCTTCTATTGGCCCCTATGAAGTGCTCAATTGAAAGTAAACTTTATAGGTTTGCCATTCATTTAGAAGAAACACATGACTTTAGAGATCTACCTGCTAGCCTTTTTGACGCGAGGTATGAAGGACATGTCCACAGAACGCATCAGTTCGCCTCCGTAACTCGTATCACCAGGCCTCAACTTGGTGAACCTCTTCCTCGTGGAGGAAGCCGAGAGTGGCCGGTATCAGGCGAAATGGGGCTCTCGCGGCTCTGCGGGACCGACTGACGCATGTGTTAAGCCATTGAAGTATCGTGAATCATAGTGCATCCAAAGTTGCCACTGCAGAATGGTAGCATCGTTTCCCTTACATCTCGTTTTGTAACCTGGTGAGTCGTACTGGAACCGGTGGAATCAGTGAAGGTACGAGGATTACCCAAGTAGGTGGTACAAAATTTCCAGAGTAGATGAAAGGGGTTTACGGTTTATGTATATTAGATCCCCATCTAAAGGACATCGACGGAGGTATGGCCGCCACCAGGCTACTGTGTTTGCCACCAAGGCTGTGGCCCTCCAACCTAATAGCGATGGCCTCCAGGAAACATTCCCAGACCACCCATGGGACTGCCATGTTTGCCGATCAGTTGGGGTGGTTGACTGGGGGTTAATGTAGGCATATATGACATACATGGAGTGTTTGGGATTCAAATCGGCATTTGTCATTCGACAATCTATTGTATGGCATTTGTATTATGTACTCAAATCATATCAATTCATCTCTAAATAGCAAAATTCCCATGTCCCAATACTCAATACATCTTAGTACTTAATACTGATACCTTTTCAAGCACCTCCATATCATGGAGGGTCTGGGATGGTGAGTTCCTCAGGATTTGCTTTCGCCCATGCCCATGTGAGGTCACCGAGCGAACCATGCAGCAGCTCCTGGAGCTTTGGCCACTGGAACAAAATCATCAAGGGTTCATGGAAGTCCATGTGTTTGTTTCCGGTCAGAGGGACAAACATTAGTTTATATTAAAGATGTTTCAAGGGGTTACCACCAATCAGTCTGTAACATCAATTGTTACCACTCCTAAAATTAAATATTGCCAGCAGTGCTCGGACCTTCCTGTCAGCAGTGTCCTGTCTGGAGATCCAGACAGCAGTGTATGGGCTTGCTTTTGGTGACCCCTTAGAAGGTGCTAGTGGTCTTGTTTTGTTCCTGTTTTTGGCACTCAAGAGTTGGGAGACCGCTCTGTTGGTCTCACCTATAGATGCGGAAAGCCAAGATGGCTCGGAGAGGTGTTTTCCCAAGGTTTTGCCACAAAGTAAAAAAGATCACCTGCTCATTCTCACAACATCTTTGAAGCTCAAATTTACAGTAGGTTCTAAGTCTTTTTCACCAGTCCCCCCAAACTCGTCGGCCTTCCGTTTTCTTTGTTAGTTTCTATTATGTTGTTTTCCTCCTTGAGGCGACGTCCGGAGGAGGGCGAATTCCTCATCCGCCACGCGCTGCTGGACGTGCTTCGGGCCTTGGTTTTGATGTGTGGACGCCCGGGGAGGTGGAGGCGAAGTGGAGGTGGAGGCGAAGGTGAAAAGAGGACGCTGGGAAGCGTTGGTTGAGAACGTTTGCCCAATGGAAGGGGGGCAGAAGTTCTCAAGCAATGGTGGGAGGAGACCTGGAAGGATAGGAAGAAAGACCAAGAGGGGGGTGAAATGGCTTGATTTGGGTTCATAGTTTGTTCTTTCGATACAAGACGATAGTGGCCAGCCTGATTTAGTATGCAGCTGATTCCCTGGAGGTGTGCAGCAGGAAACAGTTCCAGATTTTGCCTGGGTGCGGACAATGGAGGAAGAAATGAGAATTAGCAGGGTGCACAAGAATTGCATGGATCCACTGCTTATCATAATCCGACTTGCAGCTGACTAAGGCACGAAGAATGCTATATAACTATAATATTGCGGGTTGTGAGTAGATGGCACAATTCCCAAAAGGTGGTTTATTTGAACCCCCTTCTAAAGGACCCTTCTAAAGGACATCTTGGGGCTTGTGCCATTTATATACATATATGTATACTCTGAATTCTGAAACCAATACAACACATGGTGTCGGACACTTCACAAAGATATCCTTAGGATCGCACGACTGTATGCTTTTGACCTGAATCGAGCCAGGTCTTACAAATGGGATAACACTGGGTATAAGTAAAGGAACATATAATATCATATAGTATGACAAATGTAAGACCACGAAGGTATATAATGGATTCTGTAATTATACCCATGATAATGTCTTTCTGTTCATGTCCAAAGGATGGAGGATTGACTTGTCCTTCCAAACTGCTCACAAAACATGCAAACATGTGCTTTCTTGACATTCCTTCCAGGTTTCACTATAGATCGATAGATCCCGGGCCTTTTGAATGAACCAAGTCCATTGGCCCGAGAACACCTGGACGAACCGACCGGCCGAAACGGAGTCGTGGCCGGTCGAGTCAGGTCCTGCCGCAGTCGCTCGCCGCGCTTGCCCTTGTCACCGCCCCTTCTGAGCTGCTGTCCGGGAGCACCCAGTGCTGCGAGGGGCCGAAGCGGACGGTCCACGGGAGGACGGTTGTTGTGGCAACACATGTTGCCGGGTTTGAGTCGAAACGTGAACACATGACCAAGTCAGGCTGCAAAGTCCACAAACGATAGAATGAGTGAGCCGCGCCACTTTGAAAGGTGACGATGCGAAGAGGAAAGTGGATTAGATTCCTTGGTCATGTTTGGTCATATAACCGTGGTAGTTATCCAAGGTTGTCCTTTTTGCTTTACAGATACCATCATAATCATCGCATGCCAAAACACGTCACGACCAATACCTCCAAAGACTCAACATGTCTTTAGCTCTAGGGATCCAGTCGTACCTTCTCAGGTTCGGTACCTGGACCCTCCTGGCACCTACATAACAGTGTCGAACACATCACCTTCTCAGAAGGTACTTGTATACCAGGACCTTCCAACAGGTCACCACCTGCGACTTTGAAGTCTCCAAAAGCCACCATTTCGGAGACCTGTAGAGTCGGGTGCCGGTATAGGTTTTGAGTTTTTGCATCTTTTGAACCCCCCTGGATCCACGACACCCGCACCCAAACACGACACCCCACGCGACACACCGAGGCTTGACGGTGATCTCCGACTGCTATGCGGTGCACCGAGGTGGGACCGGTGTTTCGAGGTGTCGGGAGACCCAGTCGCATTCGACCAGTCGAGGTCAACCGGGTTCAGGAGAAAACATGGCGTCAACCGGGGTTTGACCAGATGAGGATTGAGACAAAATCGGTTTGGGTCGGTTTTTTTTTGGTCGGCTGGTTCAGGATGGGTTCAGAGGTTGTCAGAGGGGGCAATCCTTCATTCCCAAGAGGTCCGTCAACAAAACACCCGAAGATGCCCAGGTTCAGAAACAAAAAATCAGCGCGCGCAAACGATTTATCGAAGCTGAGAAGAAAGACCGGTGGGTGAAACGACCATGTTCCGTTCTTACATGTTCTTACCAACCCATGTGGTTGCAAGGGGTTCCATGTGATCCTCAGATCCGGTGGTCGCAGGCCAATCGAATTCGGGCTACGAAGCCTCTGCAGCACTGCAGGCAGAGTGGAAGGAATTGGATCGTGAAAGGAGCACTGAGATATACTGATTTTTGTTGTCCTATGAGATACTTGAAATGGGGTGTGTGTTGTTGATGTTTGTTGTTAGACAGCCCAGAAGTCTTCTGGGACGACTCTTTGTAGCTATACATTGTCGTTGTTGGGGTAGTAGATGGTAGTCCTGTGTCTATTGTGTTTCTCATGCTGAGGGTTGAAGCGTTTTTTGTCCAAGACCCTTAGATTTATGATGAACATCATCACTATGATTTGATTCCTTCAAAGACTCCATCTTGGCTCTGAACTAACAGACTATGGAACCCATAAGCAAGAATTGTTTGGTCGATTGCAGGATACAACATGCGATCTTCTCTATTGTTTGGCAATATCACATCCACCCACGCTTACGATTTCTTAGGTTTCCAATTCGATTTTCTTGGCACGGCCCAATTTGTCTTTCCCCCTATCCCTCAATGCATGGGCTCTATGTGTCGCACCGAAATGGAGGCTGCAGGAAAAGCCAGAAATTCAAGCTCGAGATATAAGGCACCTGTGGCAAAGCATGCTTGAGCTTCATATAGCTTCATTGCCTAATACTTGCGCCTCCAAAACCAAACATCTACAAACCAAAGATCAACAAGAAACAGGTGTAATTATAGGACATGGAACCAACACCTGCTCACCGAAAACGTACCAATATCACGTATGCCGAAAACCGCTCGTCCTATCCATCGGCCTCGGCGAAAAGGCTGATGCAGAGAGCGCTGCAGGTGGGGTTTCCCCAGCAGGTCAGCCGTTGCGAACAGATCACTGGAATATAACAGGGCCGAACACATCACCGCCTGAGAAGGAACGACAAGAAGTGTTAGGGGTGAGGAGGAGCAATTCCGTCGGTTTGGGAGGTCAGGAGAGGTGGTCACTAGGTGAACCGGTCGAGAGGGGGTTGGTGATTGGACACGCACCGGATCCCTTCTGAATAGTTAAGGGGCCAAGATTCTATACCCTACACCTCTAAGTACCTCCTCAGAAGGTATTTGGACCCTCCAAACCCACCCCAAACACCTTCTGGGAAGGTACTTGGAGGCCTAGGGATAGACCGTCCTTATCCTTAACCAATGTGGTTTGTCGGGTGCGCTGGCCACCTTGGAGGCCGTCCAAGCCGATCCTTCCCTCCACTTGGCGATCCTTTCGTGGCCGTGGTGACCCCCTCTTGTTTGAGGTTCAGCTGGATCAGGGGAAAGAAGGCGGACTGTCCAACAAGAGCCTTTTCACACAAGGCGTAGCACACTGACGTGTAAGCGATTATCACATATTATCTTTAGTAACCATCATCATCCACGGTTAATTACTGGTAATAGGATAGACTCAGTATACAACTGTGCTGTTTTCACGATGTCAAGAACTACGCAGCCCGCAGTTGACCATTCAGGGATTTGAACAAGTCCTGAGCTTTTGCATCAAAGGTGCGCAAGTGGCTCTTGTTGACATCTTGTCACAGACCGTGGGAAGGACCTTGACACCATCGCTAGCGAGCAGGCTTTGAGGCTGCAAAGTTACAACCGGCCACCATGTGTTGTTGGCATAGCTGTCACTTCATCCAACGCGTTTAGAGGTTGCTCAAGTTTCTGAACCACATTCGAATGCGTCCCGATCCATTGTAGGGGTCCGATCCATTGTAGGGGGGGCATTCCCGTGAGATGCCACAAAACGAGAGTTGTCCTACAAGAACCCCCCCCAAACATAAAACAAACACACTCTGACACTTGTATTCCGTTAATGCAAGTTCACGATGGGAAGGAAGGTGATGGAACGGTAAGGCGAAAGAGTCCGCTGAGAAGTATTGTTAAACATTGTTGACTCCGGCAGTCCTATGTTCAAAACGGTTGCGAGGTGATCAAGACGGCGGCGCAGCTGCTGGGGAAGGAGAAAAGTTTGCGGGAAGTATCATGTAAACCACCATGAAACAAACCGTGTAGAAGGAGGGTCACAGCTTGTGAAAAACTCAGCAGGTACATGGTCGAGCGTCCTCAACCACATCCCTTCCAGTGACCCAGCTTCGTTGGATCAGGTTAGTCACTGGAAGCCTGATCCCCCTGCTTGCGAAAGGTGGTGGTGGAAAACCCTTTGCCCAGGGGTGGACACACACAAGTCGCCGCGTTCGGCGCTTTTTCAAAAATCGGTAGCAGGCGTGATAGTTATGCCCCTTTTGGACATATAGGTTCACGAGTTCAGCCGCAGCAGCTTCAGCGCTAGCAGGTGGAAATGTGTATTTTCGAATGGTGTGGAGTCGTGATTGGAGGCCTGATAGAGCCAAGCGCTGGCTCCCGGCGGTGGTGGAGTCCCGGATTTTCCAGGGTTGTGAAGGTTGCATGTAGGTGATGGTGCGTTGTGGGAGGTCGATGTTGAAACCGAGGAGATGAAAATCCTCCACCGGTTCGAGTTCCACTGGGTCGCCAAAGAAATTGTGGTGGATGAGGGTTTGGATAGCCGGGTGTTGAAGGAAATGTTCGTTGTGGACAATGAAGCGGTTGTCGACATATCGATAGTAAGTAAAGTGGAGGTCTGTGTGTTGAAGGAGGTTGTTGTGGATCTGATGCCAGGAGTGCTCAATGAGGGTGATGGCAACATTGCATAGGGCTGGAGAGAGCTGGGATCCAATCCCGGCCCCTCGGATTTGTTTGTAAGTATGGTTGCAAGCCCGGAAAATGCATGTGTTGAGGGCAAAAGCCACGATGGTGGTAATGTCGGAAGTCTGGATGGTGCGTTGGGTAGGGTGTTTCCGATGGTGTCTGCCAATGTGTGAGTGGTGGAAAGGATTGCCGGTGGCCTGGACATCCACCGTCAAGGTGTGTGTGGGTTGCTGTTGTTGCCAGTGGTGGACGAGGGAGTGAACTGCATCGATGAGTCGGTGCTGTGGGACTGAGTTGAAGAAGCCGACCAGGTCATCGTTGGTGGCGTGTAGTGAGATGTCTGGTGGTGTTTGGGTGAGGTAGCTGTGAAAGTGGTGCCAAAGCTGGGGAATGGACATTTGGCCGGGATGTTGAGGGTAGAGGTGTTGGAGGATGATGTCAAGGGCACGGCTGGTGATGCGAAGCAAGTTGCCACTGAGTGATTGGAAGTATGAAATAATTGTACGGCCTTTTTGCCAGTGCTTCTTCTCCTTGAGGTGGACAACGCCGTATGGAATGTTGAAGTCTTTTCGGAAGCCCCACTTGTAGCGAGTGCGCAAAATGGGGGGGGACAGTGGCGGCCAGGTGATCGTGGATATTGGCGGCAGTGATGTAGGGAAGTGGTTCGAAAAGTTCGGGGGATTGCCAGGTGTTCAAGGCGCCAGTGAAATATTGGCGAGGGCAAAACAGCCGGAGTTGTTGGAGCTCATGGTCGGCATGGTGGAGTAATGTGTGTTTGCCAAGATGTTCTTGGAGTTGGCGAAGCAGGCGAGCCGTAAAACGGGGTTGCTGCTTGAGGTGTGTGTTGTGGAGGCGCCATTGGTGCTCAAGGAATGGCTGCAAATGTTGAACGAGGGATGGCGGAAGCCCTTGTAGTTTGAGCCATTTTGTGTAGGCCGTCTTGAATATGAGGAAGTATCGGGCTTTGCTTGGGTAGTAGGTGCTGTTCATATTGGCGTTGAGGAAAATGCCGAGGTGTGTAGGGAGTTGGAGTTGGTCCAGTGTAAGAATGTAGTGGCCGTTGATGGTGGGGGTATCGGGATCCTGCAAGAGGGTGCGAAGGTGATCGCATGCGCAGGGGAGGTCTGCTGGATCTGGCGGGGAGTGGAGGGTGTCCTCCCATGTGCGGTGGTTATGCAGGTGGGAACGGAGGGTTTTGCGTGCGGCTTCTCTCAGTCTGTGGGAGGGAAGGTGGAGGGGGATGGTGAACTGCTTGTGCTGCTGGATGGTGGTACGAAGCCACTGCTGGCAGTGCTTAGTGAAGTCGTCGTGGGCCAGGAAGGGCACTGTCAATGGAATATTTGGTTTTGGCGGTGTGAGGTTGCGGTAGATCAGGGCTTTGTTGAGGATGTGGAGAGCTCGGCTGCGGCCAGGTTCTTCAAGGTTTGCGGCCATGCGCCGGATTGCGTAGACTTCAAGGTCCGTGTGGCGGCCACTTCGTAGCTCTTTGGCTGCTTCAAAGGAGGCTGCGGTGTGTTTGGTAAGGTTGCGGAGAAGTTGGAGGGCGTGATGTTTGGTGGAGGTGTAAAGGTGTGGTTCTCTGAGGGTGTACTGGCGTTGCCGGAGGCGTCGGAAAAGTCGTTTGTGGGTTGCTAATCTGGAGTAGAAGTGGGCTCTGTGTTTTGTGAACTGCCAGCCCTGAGCTTTGAGCTTGAGGTGGTGGGAAATGAAGGGCCAATTGAGCGTAGGCATCCAGTTTGCGATGTAGTGGTGCTCTTGGATCCAGGCTTGGTCATATGTGTCATGGGAAGTAAGTTGAATAGTGGTGTAGTGGTGGATGTTGTTGTGTGAGTGCCAATAACGTAAGGAGAGTTCTGCAGAGATGGGGATGTTGTTTTGGAGTTGTTTGAGTTTGGCGCGGCGATTGTGCTCGCGGTGGGGAATGCCAATAGCTGTGGAGCCAACATAGAAATGGCCATGCTGATGGTAGCAGCGTTGAGGCTGGTCGGGATTGAAGTGGAGCTTGATGTAGACTGAATTCGAGGAGAGGAAGTTGTGGTAGTGGTATGTGTGGGGCAAAATATGGAGTTGGCGGAGACGGTTGCGCCATTGTTGTGAGCGATTGGTGTTGGAAGGGTATGCGAAAAGGAGGGTGATATGGATAAGGCCGGTTGCAAAGATGGCTTCGGCACGGTCGATGTATTGGGTGCGGTGAATGAGTATAGAGAGTGCTCGGTGCAAGTGGAAGAGTTGGGTGAGGTTGGTGTGGCTGGGTTGCTGCTGGGCAAGGATGGCGAGTCAGCAACCGATGGCTGCTCCAACACCCACCAGCTGTTGTAGGCTACGAATGGGGAGTCGGTTGACCCGGTTGAGGGGTAGGCCATACTTGGTGGCTGCGTCTTTGAGCTGCTGCGTGGTAACTTTGCTTGTTTGCAGCAATCGAACGACGTCCTTGGCAGCTTCTTGGATGGTAGGATCGAAGGTAGTGACCCATTGTTGGATCTCTGGGTGGTTCCAGCCTTCGGGGATATCGTCTTGCAGCGTTGGGTGTGGTGGTTGCAAGACGTCGGTGAGGGCTGGTGGTTTGGGTGGTGGTGGAGTGGGTGCATGAGATGGGGCGGCCGGTGCGGAGGATCGGCTGGTGCTCTTGACTGGTGTGAGTGGGTTGCCCAGGTCGTGGAGCTTCTGACGTGCACGAGCCAGTTCGTCGTTGGTGTTTTTGAGGGCACGTAGAGCGGTGCCTTCCGCAGGTGCTGGAGAGTGGGTTTGCAGTTGGTCGATTAGTAGTTTGATGAGGGGAGCGTGAAATGCTCGGGCGTGGGTGGTTTTGTTGGGGATGTCTGTGCTCTGTTGGGTGTGGAGTGTCTCCGCGATGCCGTCAAGGTCAAGGCGCTTTTCACGGAGTTGTTGGAGAAAATGGGTCACGAAAACCGACTCCGCTATGCTTCTGGTGGCAATAAAGCCTGTGTATTTGCCGTTGCTCAGTGTGCGGGCGGTGAACTCGGAGGTGCCGTGGTAAGCCAATTGCCACGGGAAAACCTCAAAGGTTGGAAGTCCTGCCACGCCTGCTTTTCGAGACCACTGGGTGGGTTGGATTGTACGATGTAGTTGGTGGCCGTGCAGTGTGTTGGAGTCCCAATGTTGCTCGGTTGGGTTCCAAGAATCTGGAACAGGTGGTGTGGGGGATGGGATGTGTGGTGGTGGTGGGGCAGGCGCGGTGTTGCCACGTGCGGTGGGTGGTGGCGGTGGGCTGTGTTGCAATGTCGATGGTGGTGGAGTGACAGGTTCGGCCGTAGGCAGGGGTGGCGGTGGCGGAGGTGGAAACTCCGGCTGTGAGGTTGGTGCCTGTGGTGGTGGTGTATGCTGCGATGGCGGTGTGTACGGTGGAGTCACATACGGGTTGGAGTGGTGGACGTGGTGGAGTGAGTGGTCCATAGGTGCCTGTGGGGCTGTAGGTATGGTGAGTGGTGGTGGGAGGGGAAGTTGTGGTGTCCGGGTTGGTAAGCTGCTGATGATGTTGCTGCATCAAATAATGATTCCAGTAGTATTGCTGCCACTGCGCGTCCATGGTGGCTGGGCGAAGTATCACTGGATCGTGGGCGAGGAGCACCGATTGTTGATTTGAGCAAGCTGAACATGCGAGATCACGTCTGGGAATGGCAAAAGAAGGAGTGATCAGTGCCAGTAGAGTAAAGTGGCGTTAACACAGTCATCCTGTCAGAGACCAAGGTAACAAAAGAGGAAAAAGAAAACCGAAAAACAGCTGAGAAAACTGGAATACCGCAGAAATCAAGAAACAGTTTTTTGTGTTGATCCAAGTCCATGGTTAGTGAGTGACTCGCCGCTGAAACGCACTGTTTTTTCGTTGTGCGAAGTGAAACCGAGCGTGGTCTGCGGATTGAGTTGAGGCGATGTCCGAAGATGATGGTGGGCATGTTTGTAGGAGGCGGTGGCAAAACCATGGCCAAAGCCTGAAAACTACGGAAGGTGTATGGGTAGGAATAGTTGTTGTGTGGGTCATCCTCGGATAAATCATGATAGGCACCTCAGAAGCTGCAGCTGCGTGATCACTGGTTATCTGCATGCCACGGGTCCGTAGCGGGGTCATAGTTCTGGTGTGACAATGGCAGGGGGCGCCCCTGCGTGTCCACCCTTGTCGTAGAGGGGTGGAGCATGACCACTGGGGGTGGTGGACCCAAGTCGGAGGAACCAGCTTGTGGTGGGATGAAGGGGGTGGGCTGTTGTGCTGGAAGGTGATAATGTGCTGGCCACGGGTGCGTGGGTGAGGGAACGACTGGTGGTGGTGCCACTGATGGTGTAGGCGTGTGAGATCCGCCTTGGAAGCACGGCCAGCCAGTTGCCGGGGGCACAGGCTGAAGGGGTTCGGTGGTTGCATGATGTTGTAAGGCTTGAGAGAGTGATGGTGGAGGTCGCTTTGGAAGCGGATGGACTGTAGCTGTTGAATGCCGGTTGGTGGCAGAGGCGGTGCTTTGGGGGGTCGGGGAACCGGTGCGTGGGTCCGGCTGGCGGGGCCGGGTGGGGGTAGTGGTGCGAGGAGGTGTCTTGGAGCGCTTGTTGCGCGGTGTGCCGCCGATGGGGGATGGAAATGTTGGTGGAGTGTGGGGCTGTTCCGGCAGGGTGACAGTGGGTGTGGGGATGAGATTGACGTATTGCCATCGATCGTGTGGTTGTTTGTTGGTGGCTGATGTGGGATTGGGCGACGCTGTGGGGAAAGCGCTGCTGGCTGTGGGAAGGGAGGTGGTCGATTGGTTGGTGTCTGCTGTAGGGATGAGGCCGGCAAAAGAAGGAAGCTGGACGATGGCGTGGATGTCCGTCTGGATGTGACGGTGATGGGTGGCTGCTCGAGGGGTTGCTCGAGGAGTGGTCTGTTGGGATTCGTGCATGAGAAGCGGTGGAAGTGGGTTGGCCAGAATGGATTCCGAAAATGGAGGAGTTTGGGTGGCGACATCTTGCAAAGTTGTAGGCCTGGCCGCGGCGGTGGGAATTTGGTAGAAGCGGAGAGGTGAGGTGGAACTGGGTGGAGGATCTGTCCCTGTGTGTGTTGGTGGGGAGGTCTGTACGGTTAGGTTGGGATCCAGGAAGTATGCCGCTGGAGGAAACCGGGCCATGGTGTCAATGGCATTGAGAGCCAAGCGCGTGTGGCTCTGGATGCGTTGTACGTTGTTGTGGTAAATGGCAATGAGCCGCTGGACGGGTGGTGGAAGTGTGTCAGTGAGAGGTTGATGTCCGATAGGGGTGTCGGTAAGGGCGTTGAGGCTGTCCAGGTGCTGGTGAAGAACGAATCGGTGGACATGAAGGTCGGTGAGGATGCCCATGAGGGCGTGGGGTGGTTGGAGGGTGTATACTTCGGCCCAAAACGATTGGTCTGCCGAGATGTTGGTGGTGGCTGATGGTGCAGGTTGCGAAGTTGTGGGGACTGGATTTGGTTGGGGCTGCAGCGGGGAAGGTGGATCGTGCGCTTGTGGAGGCAGTTCCTCCGGATCTTCATTGAAGAGAAATAGAACCTCAGACTGCTCATCATAAACGGCGTTGCTCTCCATTGAACGGTACGAGTGGAGGCGGTGCACTGTTGGTGGTAACGATCACGAGTTTGAAAAAACGGCTGCGGTCAAAAATGGAACTGGAAAGGCAGAAAGAGGTCTCGATCAAAGTGGATTGGGCATTGAAGACGGTCCATACAAAGTCGAACAAGTGAAAAGTGAAAAACCGAAAGGAGACTGTGTTCTTTTTTGGTCATCACACGATGTGTGAGAGTGGTGTGGGGTGAAACTATGAGCTACTGCGGCGTGAATTGAGCTCGGCCGCGGCTGCAGCTGCGGCTTGGCGCGCAATCCGCAGGATGGTCTGTTGTAGCGTGGCCGCTTGCTGCTCTGTTAGCGGTGCGTCTGGAATAGGAGGCACTGGTGGGAACACTGTGGTGGTATTGGTGGTAGTGGTTGGGTGGAAGTGAGTTGGCGGCGCGGGACGTGATGTGGCTGGTCGTCGAGTGGAATGTGCTGTGGGATTGAGGTAGTGTTTGATGTCAGTGGAAAAGTTGAAGGGTAGTAGTTGGCCGTTCCGGTGAGGACGTGGAATGGTGACCTGTAAGGGGATGCGTGTAGGTGTTGCTGAATGTGGAGCGCGATAGAATTTTGGGGGGCCCACCCAGGTGGTATTGATGGGTGGGTGCCCCGGACGTGCTTTGGGTAGAATGGGAACATTGGTGGTGAGGATGACTGGGTCCTCAGTGCTGGTAGAGGATGTGGTAGATGGTGGTGTAGGTGGTGCCGTGGGATGCGGAAGTGTGGCTGTAGGCTGTGTTGGTGTTGGTTTGGGGTTTGTCTGTGGTGTGTTGCGTGTGGACAGGTTCCGGTAAGATGTGTGGGAAACTGGGGGGGCTTTTGCAGGAGGTGATGTGGATGTGGTGGAGGTTTTGTCCGGTACAGTGCTGACTGGAGGGCAAAGCATGGGAGTATGCTGTGGGGAATCTTCCTCCTTTTTCGTGAGTTCCAACTTGGTGTCGTTGGTAGAGGGTTCGACGGCCTCTGCCTTGGTGAGGTGTGGTGCCTCATCTTTCACTTCGATAGACTCCGTAGGAGTGCGATCCCAGTCGGGAGAGTCGTAATCCATGGGGTGGTGAGAGAGCGAGGTGGGATGTATGAAGCGGCCCGTCGAGAGTTCAAATGGCTGCGGAGAAAAATGTGTGACTGCTGGGCAAAAAGATGGAGAGAGTGTGAGGATAACCAATTGGACGGGTTTTTTCTCTGAGCAAAGCGTAATGTGTGAGACAAAGCGTTGTCCGGGCAGCCTCAGGGGGAGGATGACGGCGTGTCAGCAGGCAGGTGGTAAGCTGCTGAAGAAGTGGAACTGGAATTGGAAGCCGTCCAAAGTGCTTGATGCAGGTGTCCGCGGTGGCCGTGAGCTGCAGAAGGTCGGTCTGGGAATGTCTGGTGTCGAGGGGTTGTGTGATTTGGCTGTGAGAGTGTGGTGAGGGGAAGGCGATCTCGGGAACGAGACCTGTCTCTGCAACTGAAGCGGCGAATGAGCGGTGTTGTGTTGATGGGTGATGGTATGGCTGGGTCACGTTGGAAGGTGGCTACGGAGAGGAAGTTGGTTTGCTGTGGTGGGATGTCAAGGGTGGGGTCAATACGGTAGTGGCCAGGGGAACCTGGTGAGCCAGGAAGGAATTGCAGCCTGTTGAGTCCACGTCGGGCGTCGTGGGCGGTGTTGATCAAGTGTCGGAGGGTATTGCGTATCTGCAGAAAAAGTCTGTAGGCTGGTGTGTTGGTGAATGTAGACATTGGGGGGGATGGGATCTTGCACAATGGGGTGATGTTGGAGATCCTCGACGAGTGAGGCTATAGTGCTGACCATCCAGTGGAGCAAGAGTAATTCTGGTTGGTGTGTCACGGATGGAGCCAAGTATGGCATGGGATTGTTCGGTAAGGAGTAACTGTGGTGTGTAGTGAGTGGGTCAGGGGATAAGGTGGTTGTCGCTGAATGAGGAGGTAGTGGAGTTCGTGGATCCTCACGGGGCATCATGTCGTAGCAAGGACGAGCGGTTATGAAGAAATAGTTCGGTCAAATGCTGCGGAACATATGGTGGCATGGAATTGTGGAAAAACCATCAAACAGTGTGAGTGTGAAAAGTGGTAAATCGGTGAGATGGCGGAATTTTGCCGCTCGCCGAAAAACTCAGTGAGACTTGAAAAAACGAAATGTAGCAGCAGCTGTGGGCAGGGATGCCGTCTCAGAGTTAGCAAGTTGCATGGCGGCCGCTGCAGAGCCTGGGTTGGGATGTTGTTGCAGTGCTCGATGTTGTAGTTAGCCACTGCGGTGTGGGAGGTTGTCGCGGGAGCGTGAACGTTCTCGGGTGTGATTGGCAATGTTGATGTTGGTGGCCGGGGTAGCTTGTGGTGGGGGACCTGTCCAGTGAGAGTGTAGACGTTCTGCGTCTTGTGGTGGGGTACGTGGCGAAGGAGAGGGTGAACGGCTGGAAAGTCCGGGTGGTAGTGGAAAACCTGGCGGTATGTCGTGTAGAATGGCCAGGTTTCTGCTGGAGAGTGAGGCTGTGGGGTTGATGCGGTATTGTCCTGGGAGCCCTGGGCCGGTGGTAACAAATTGAAGGAGCCGGCGAGCCTGGGAGAGGTTATCGATCAGGCGGTCCAGCAAGATCAGGTCACCGCGCATGCGGTAAAGGAGGTTGTATGCTCTCTGGTCCTGAAAATACGTCTGGCTTGGCATAGGTTCAGTGTGAAATGGGTGATGGCGGAGGTGTTGGTTGACCATAAAAAGAAGGTCCAGAGATCTGTTGAGGGATTGAAAGTCAGGCTGAGTGCAAATCGAAGGTTGGAGCCAGCTCGGAGGGCGCTGCGGCAGGTAGTGTTCTGTGTCGGCGGTGTTGCCATGGGGGCGAGCGCGAGGATTGGCCATGACGATTGGTACAGTAAAGCAGGACAAAATGGCGCACAAAAAGCTGCGGAGCTAGAGTGAGCCTGAAAACTGAAAGACCGAAGTTGTGCAAACCTAGTGAAAGTAGACTGGGCGTGAAAAACAAATTGTCAGTGCATGTCAGTGGATTTGTCCTGCGGCACGCCGTAGAGAAAGCTGGGTGAAACGGGTCATATGAAATAACTGCCAACGGGCGTAAGTGGAGATTTCTCCGGATGACTGTTCTCACTAAGTTCTCGCTCGCCGGCGGCAGCAGCACAGCAGCGGGAAGTGATCGATGTGGTGAGGTCGGTGGCGTTGTTTTGGGGGAAGGGGAAAAATCCGGTTGTGAATGTGGTGCTGGGGAAACTGCTGGTGAGGTGGGTGTTGGTGAGAGGGAAGGTGCTTGTCGTGGTGGTTCTGTTGGTAGTGGTGTGGAGGAAAGTTGCTGGTCTTGCTGACGTTGCATGTCTTTGAGTTCTTGCCATCGGGCTTGGCATTGCTCGACGGAGAAGCCCACTCGGCGAGCCACAGTGGTCCAATTTGGACGAAGTCGGGGGTTTTCTTTGAGTTCGACCAGGCGGCAATCGGCGTCGCCGTCCCAAGCGTCCCAGTCCGCTTGCTGGTTCAGTGGTGGTGGGAGTGGTTGCTTCCGCTTGCGTGTTGTGGTAGGTTGTGGAGCTGGGGGTGTTGTTGGTGTGTCGTCTGAGTCTTTCGAGAGTGGCGCTGGTAGACGGGTGGGTGGTCTGGATGGTGCTGAGTCACAGGAGGAGGTGGTGGATGGTAAACGTATAGGGTGGATAGGCGGAGTTGGGAGTGGCTGAAAGTGTTGGCGGAAAGTGGGATCCGCTTGGTGGATGTGGTGGAGGAAATGAGTGTGAAGGTGTGCTACAATATCCGTTGCTTGTCTGAGCAGGTTTTGTACCTGCGAAAGTACCACTGTGGTTCTGTGTATGAGAGTTGAGGTGTCGTTGTGTAGAGGTGTCGGTGTGCTGCTCATGATTTGGAGATGTAGGGATGTACAGTAGCACAGAGTCGTCACGGGTTGCTGCGGCAGCGCGCCAAAGCAGCAGGACAGCAGCTGGTCTGCGGGAGCGCGTCATCACGTGGCCGTGCATATGAATTAAACGAGCATCAAATTCCCACGGGCATGGTGCGAAAACGCAATTCAGGTTGAACAATCAAGTGCATGAAACTCTGACATGTGAAATACTGCATCAAAACAGCTGGTGCGATTCGGAGAAAGACGTTTACAGCAAACCTGCAGAGCTTGAAAAATTGAAGGTTCAAAATTCGTGTGGCCGCTGCAGGAGGCTCTTTTTGGCTGCTACGAGCAAGGGTTATGTGGTGGTGTGAGACAAAAGGTGGATGTGGAGGTGGTAGTGGTGTGGAGGTGTTGGACAGTGGTGTTATGTGTCTGGTGGAGTGGAGTTTGTGGACCAGGCCAGTCCTTTGACAATGGCATGGTCCGGGTGGATCACCCAGCAGCGGCCCTTCTGGTGGAAGACTGCACCGTGGTGATCGTTAAGGAGGTTCATGGCGTGTTCCTCACCTCCGGAGGTATATTTTGTGGCGGCACCCCAAGCAAGGAGTGTGATGATAAGGGAATGGGAGTTCTTGTGGAGTTGCCAGGTGTTGTGGATGATGCGGGCAAATTCGTTGTGATCATGGGGTTGGTTGTGGGTGATGCGGACGCCCTGGGCAAAAAATCCAGGGTAGTTGGCAAAGTGAATTGTGCTGGGTAAAGATCGACCTTGGCGTAGAATGTTGGAAATGTTGCCGACGGGGCCTGTGTGGCCGGCGTTGATGTGGGCGACTTCCCGATGGGTTGATGTGGCTCGGGAGACCGCAGGCGGTTCTGGTGTAGTGGCTTTTGTGTTGAGACAAGGAAGTGAAATGGCGTAGTATTGGAATTGGTCGTATTGGTGAGTTGTGTCGTTCCATTTGGCGTGAGTATATTGCCGGAAATCAGTGATCTCCTTGTAGGTGATGTTGCAGTCTGTGAGGAGATTGGCAATGTACTGGTGCTGTGGTCGGTTGGGGTTGTCGAGTTGGGTGGCGTGGAATTCAAGCCATTCCAGGATTTGGTCCGCAGGTGAAAATGTGTGAAAGTTGGGTGGAGGTCGCCAACGGTTGATTGGGCGACGAAGGACGGCTGTGGTAGGAAATTGAGAGGGGTCTGGGTTGGTGTGTTCAGTGTTGGGGCGTAAATCGATGGGTTGTGGTGGTGAGCGACTGCGGGATGGTGTAAGGCTGGATGTGTAAGTGGATGTCGAGGGTGAGCGGCGTCGCCGGGTTTTGCTGTGGTGCTTGGAGTGGTGGTGATGGCGATGTCGGCGGCGGTGGTGGTGGCGTCCTCTGCGGTGATGGTCGGACTTGCGTCGGCTCTTGTGGTGGTGGCGGCGACTGCTGTGTGGTGGCTGCGGGGAAGGTGGTTGTGGTGCTGGTGAGGCGGTGGTATCGAGCTTGTCCGTTGCAGGTAGTGAAGGTGCAGGAGCTGGTGTGGCTGATGCAAGCGGTGGTGATGCAGAGGGTTGGGATGCGGTAGCTGGAGGGGTCGTGCTTTGGACAGGCAATGGAGCGTCCGTGGCGGTTGTGGGGATATGTTGGAGTGGTGGTGTTGGATCTGATGGCGTCTGGTGTGGGAGTGGAGGCTGGACTGGTGGTGAGGCGCTGATGGTTTGTGGAGGTGGCGGTGGGGGTAATGGTTGGGGTGGAGGCTGTGTGACTGGGGGAAAAGCTGAGTAGGGTTGCCAAACGCCCTGGGGGATGGCGCATTGTGGGTCTGTGGACGGATGATTGGCAATCGCGGTCTGTTGCTGTGTTGGAGGGGGGATGTGTCAGTGTAGTGGGGGGAGGGAGTTCGGCCTGTGGTGTGGGATGTAGTGGTGGCAACAGGTATGAAGGGGGAGGTGCTGCTGACGGAAATACTGGAGTTGGATGTGTGGGCTGCGGTGGCACGTGACATGGTTGCACAAACGTCCAGGTGGACGGTGTGCCGTAGGTCAGTGCAGTGGCGGTGGGATTGGACAAAAAAGGTGGTGGTTGAAATGGTTGTGGGTGTGGGTGAGGGTATGCCGGTGGTTGTGTCGTGGGAAAGGTAGGTGCAGTTGATGGCTGTGGCAGCGGCCATGTGGGTTGTGTGGTAGGTAGTGGTGGTGGCGTGGCGTGAGCGTATGGCCACGGAAAATGCATGTCGTGGTCGTAGCTATGGCACGGCGCGGCGCGGCAGCAAAAATGCAGCGGAGAAGTGCCGAGTTGTATTGTCATGATGTTGTTGAAAGTCTCATCCCTGGTGTCGATGGAGAGTATGTTGTAAGGTGGTGCTAGAGGTGAACTTGTTGGTAGGTGTGTGTTCATGCATTTCGAATTAGATTGAAGAACTCTAATGCCCAAACTTGAGTTCTGCTGATAAAAGAGTCACGGCATCGATATGGCAAAACATGGAAACATAAACATGACTTGAAGGAGTGAGCTTGATGGATCCGAAACCTGAAAGTTGATATTCGATGTATTCTTCAGGAACCGTTTTTTGGCCCGGCGGCCGGTATGTCGGTTGATTCTGTGAGGGTGTCGGTGCCTTCCTGTGAGAGTCCAGTGAGTGGTGGTGCTTTGTGGTGGTTGCTTTCCCATGCAAAATCTGCGCCCCTGTGACGGGGATCACACTTAGCACCCGAGTGGGACGGCTGAGCGAAACACACTCTGACACTTGTATTCCGTTAATGCAAGTTCACGATGGGAAGGAAGGTGATGGAACAGTAAGGCGAAAGAGTCCGCTGAGAAGTATTGTTAAACATTGTTGACTCCGGCAGTCCTATGTTCAAAACGGTTGCGAGGTGATCAAGACGGCGGCGCAGCTGCTGGGGAAGGAGAAAAGTTTGCGGGAAGTATCATGTAAACCACCATGAAACAAACCATGTAGAAGGAGGGTCACAGCTTGTGAAAAACTCAGCAGGTACATGGTCGAGCGTCCTCAACCACATCCCTTCCAGTGACCCAGCTTCGTTGGATCAGGTTAGTCACTGGAAGCCTGATCCCCCCTGCTTGCGAAAGGTGGTGGTGGAAAACCCTTTGTCCAGGGGTGGACACACACACACATGGGGTGAGGTGAGGCACAAGGGACAATTCGATTGATGATTGACCTTGGACAAGAGTGGCGAGAGAGAACTGCGTTCTTGCATTTGCGCGCAAGAAATGAGGGGACACCCTTGGACGAGCAGTTAGAAGCTTTGCTCTTCTTTTATTGGTCCAACCACGGCCAAGTTCTGAATGTCATGTTTTTCAGACTCATTCTGAATGGATGTGGATTAGCCATCTGAATGGATGGAGGTGGGGGTTAACTTAACAAATCAGTTCATTCACTGGCCCGGCATCCCACCGGTTCACACGGCGCGTCGTCGTCGTCGTCGTCGTCGTCGTCGCTGAAAGCCTTCGGCGCAGGCGAAGCGGTCGACTCGATCGCTCGAGTGCGGAGGTGCCTTGGGAGATCAGGGCAGCGCCAGCGGAAGCCTCTTCGACTCTGGTAGTGCTGCTGGGCCTGGTTTACAAGCTCAATGGGTGGGGAGCAAACGTGGGTGCAGTTTCTGGGGCAGTTTCTGTGGAAAACCACCTGGAAACCAAGCCAATTCCCCTGGTGCGATATGAATTCAGAGGATATTGAATGATATGGAACCTGTTGGGAGGCAAGGTGGTCGAATTCGAGTTCTTTGTCGCCCACTCCGCGCTGGCAACACAACCTGAGGCACTCTTCCTGGGCGTGTTGCGCACAGTCGAGCTTGAGCAGGTGTGGCCAGCTTCGCCTCATGGGAGACGTGTGGAATGGTAAGGATGGATCTGGGGCAGACCTTTTTACATGACAAAAGCTGTGAATGTTCAAGATGTTTGTGTTGTTGCTGCGCTGGTTGCGATGTTGGTTGATAGATCCTGGAAAAGAACTTTCTTGCTGGCAGGAAGGCTCTGTGCCCTCCCCATTTACAAAGCATCCTTCCATCCATCCATCCATCCATCCACCCATGCATCCATCAACGGAGTGCCAACCAACCGACCAATCAACCAAGCAACAACGCGGCCAAACCAACAAACCCACCAAGCAACCAACAAACCAAGCAACCAAACCACATAACTCTGTGTTTTCCCCACATGCTGTCGATACGTGGTTTGCATTGCGGGGGGGGGGCTGCGCCCCCCCCCGCCCCCCTCCCGCGTTTATTTATATTCCATCCATTTACGCATCCATGCATGCATTGAAAAGAAGGTGCGCGGAACCAACTTCGATTCAGAGAGCAAATCTCAACTCCTTCCTGTCAGCACTCACCTCCGCGTCTCTGGGGCGTTTGCTTGTCTACACATTCGGGGTCAAGCTGCCGCAAGTCTTCGATCTCAGGCAAACAGGGGCAGCTTGGGCACTTGCCATCGTGATGATGCTGGATGTGTCCTTCTCAGACTTCTTTGATGGTGGCTCGATAGCTGCTGGCGGCCTTTGCAAATTGCTCCTCGTGGGTGTGCCAATCCTCTTCTATATTTGGAATCCACCTCAAGGATTGTGGGGATTGTGCACATCTCAGGACGTGGAGTGTGGTATCTGCCATCATGGTCTTCTTTGAGACTTTCATTGGCAATGGAAAGTGAGCTCGAAGAATTTTCCGGGATAATCAGAAGCGCAGCAGGGCCACACACAGCTGCTCTACACACAGGGGCCGAAGGTCTGATCGTCCTCCGCCTCAGGGCCAGGGGTCACACTCGTCTTCGTACTCGGCGTTGGCGTTGGCGATGAACGGCCGATCGTTGATCGACATGTCAGAAGTGGCTCAAGGGCAGAGCTTCAGTGGCTCAAGGGCAATGCCTGTTGGGCGTGCACTCCTCTCTGCCACCAACTCCGGCCCGCGTTATAAGGGGATAGCGTTTGCATTCCCAGAACTTGCCATCCTGGGACTCATGTCGTCGGAGTCTTTGGTAGCGACTGGCATCATCACCATGATCATGTCTGAAGGCAAGAGGCTTGACCAAGAGCGAAAGCTTGCGAACGCTCTCGGTCGCAGCACTGCGCCGAACCCTGAAAATCTCCAAGCTTGCATCAGGATTTTTGGAGGCTGCATCAAAGATCGAGGGGCTCCCAATCACGTCTTACAACACTGATTCGCATTTTGCATTGGGGCTCGGATTGTCTTCGTTTTCGTTGTGTTTTTCACCCTCGATGTAGCGTGGCCCACAAAACTCTTCAAAACTCTTCAAAGCGAAGAATTACAGGAGTTGTTCGTTTCGAGATGTCCCATTGGTTCAATCGAACACCTCGTTTTGGATGCCGATACTGCTGACCTCCTCAAAGAGGCTGCATAGAACGTGATGCACTACGGCGCCGTCGCAATCCTTGAATTGGGCGGACTTTGTGAACGACAACCTTTACGACAGGATCGTTGGTTTTGCAGACATGTCTTCACAGGTACCAAAGCCGAAAGAGCCGAGGATGTGACAACTTCCAGTTTGAACCACCGGCCCCGGCGGGCCCTTTTTCGGTCCGAGATCTTCACCGCCTGCAGTATGACACGAGGTTTTTCCCTGGGCTAACCAAAGACTTCCACTTTTGTTTGCACGGCATGTCAGGTTCAGACACCGAATTTGGACGGTGCCTCTTGGTGACAACGCTCAGATCACGGATGATAGGTTAATTGATCTAGTTCTATAGGGGTTTTTGATGATGGCCGACCGGGCGTTCTTCGTCGACTTGGGAACCATCGAGCTGACGCACGAGGCTGCGCCATTGATGCCCTTCTTCCCCAAGTTGCTGGCGCAGCAAGCCTCCCTGCAGGTGCTGTTTTATGTCTATGTTTTCGGTTTGTCGGTGTGTGCGTCTTGTTTTTGAGGGGAGAGGAAAAAAAGGTCGTTTTGTGCTTGCCTTTGTTTTTATCGCCACACTGGGAGTTTGGACAGTATGTCAAGCGCGTTTTGCGGAGGGTGCAAAGGTATGCTATGCTTTAAACAGACCCCCAGGCACATTTTTTACTTCCAGGGGGTTGAACTGGGAGCTCTCCCTGTTGTTTTGAAAACCAGACTTTCAGGAGGCTGAACGGAAACTTTGGCCCTTCGGCGTGGAGACGTCCCATGATCGGAAGGATTCCTGCCTTGTAACAGTAGGGCCCCGGTGAGAAGTGTTGGCTCAAATTCCAAGTGGTGGTTTAAATATGTTTAAATATAGAGGCTGGAAAAAGGTCCGGTCTTGGGATGTCTGAGGGATTTGAGCCAAGAGCTGTGAGGGGGGTATAAGCTAGTACTATGTATCGCGGGCAAAAAAAAAACGGAGCAATGTTCCTTTGCATTGGTTTGGTGGCATTTGTGGCCAACTCACCTACTGTAGATTATTGATGGATGACACTTCGCAACGCCCGGACCCAGGGTGTGATTGCTTTTTGCAGAGACACTCGAGTGGCCCAAGGGGTTGAGGATCAAGATCATGAGTAATCAGCTACGCACACAATCCATTTTTCATGATAAGGACACCTATGGTCAGGGTGGTTCCCAGTAGTTCAAGGTATACTATAGTTTTGATTATCCCCCGGAATTTATGTTGAAACAATACAAAACTATGTTAGACCTCTTCGTCAGCATTGTGGAACATAAAAATGCAAACACCATATATTATCGGTGAAACAAGAGTAACAGAATGCATTGTATATGTAATTCATACGTATATATGTTATAAGTGCTTGTTTTAGAACCACGTAAAGCATCACAACCAACGTTGGCTCTGACGCCAGTGACTGCTGGTTGAGCCGGCAGACTGGTCCATTCCGCCAGGGGCCGCCGGCGGAATGGACCATGGAGATCTTATTGGAGTCCGGAAGTCAGATTCGATGCGTTGGATTGCCTGGGACGGTCCATGTTACTCTTTCGGCAGGTTGACCTTCGGAAGTGGAAACCACCCCTGTGTGTAGAGGAAAACCATGGAACATCGTCATCCAAGAGCCCGTTGTTCCCTTCCATGTCACTGTAGTGAGTCTAAAGGTATTTCGTTTGTGTGTTGTTGTGGTTGTTGGTTGTTGGTTGTTGTTGTGGTTGTGGTTGTTGTGGTTGTTGTGGTTGTGGCTGTTGTTGTCGTCGTGTTTCAGGTGGTGATTTGAGGCGTTGGGGGGGTTGTTTTCAAACGTACTGTCGATGTCTCTTCCAAAGATGGAAAGGTGATTTCTGTCTAAACATGCGTTGAATGCCGTTTCTATCAGTTTGGATCTTACTTCGTTTGCGTGAACGCTTGGTGCGTTGTCAAGTGGAGAAACGCTTGCTTCCAGAGCCTGCTTCCTTCCAAAAAGGCACATTTGAAGCTCATGATACCAGGATGAAGAGAGAGAGAGAGAGAGAGAGAGAGATTGTTGTTTCAGCTGGCCCCGCCGCCCTGTTGGTTTGTTTTGCACAGGTCTATCGTGGTGTCCCTCAACTAATAACATATATGTAACTATATATATATATATAGATATTGCCACCACATGTTCCTTTTCCTTGCTTTGATGCAAATGGGTCGCTGTCAGCAACTCAACATCGTTTAGGGTTCGTGTTGAAGGTGAGAGCGGCGAGAGCCCTGTTCGTCTAAATGTTTGGACGGGTCCTTACCTGAAAAGAACTGTTTCCATTGGTTCAGGCTCGGATTCTTAGGGTAGAGGTCTTTCGTTGATCTCCCTTGGATATGCCCCATTATCTGTAACAGTTGATTCTTTTATCACAATTTTCTAGAAAGGCCTACAGCCTAACCATCATCCACTGGACCCTGGGAAAGGGATATACCCACCCTACAGTTCAAGGATTGCATTGTGCTGGACCTGGTCATACTAACACGAGGTTTTACTGGGTCAGACTGGACTTGTAGGGCCACGGTATGCCACGGTTTCCCTATCCTTATACACAGAGGTTGTGTACGAGAGGATATCAAAGACAAATTCTTCTTTGTTGGGCCTTTGGTCATCGAGAAGCTTGCATGTGTTCATGGTCCATCTCCAAGTTTCGCTCGGAAAGAGATGGACAGATGGACAGAGTAACAACATATATATATACATATTATATATATACTATATTAATTGTGAATCGAAGAGTTTCGATCGACCGACACCAATGGAGGGAACCTTCAAGTGTGAAGCCACCGATGGTTGGCTCAAGGCCTGGACACGATGAACGGACCGACACCCTGAGGAAAAGGGTGAGCGAGGACGCGGGGCGGATCGGAGGACCGATAGGAGGACGTAGGTTGGTCGGAGGGCGAGGAAGCTTCCAGTGTGACTGTTTTTTAGTCACATTGGTAGCGGAGCCCATACGGCCCGTTGAGGACAGCGGGAAGCCATGGCAGCTGCCGGAAGCGACGATAAGTCGAATTCGATCTGGTCGCTCTTGCCGAGTTTTGACCCAAGCTCTGATGACATCAAGGAGTATGTCGCCAAAGTGAGATTCATCGAAGGCATCTGTCCGAAGAAAGACAAAGTCATGCTGGCTCCAAGACTTGCAATGTTGTGCAAAGGAACAGCTTGGCATCAGGTTCGGAACATTAAGCCTGATGATCTTACAAATGCTGACAACGGAGTGAAGTTTTTGTTGAAAGCATTGTCGGCTTGGGAGGAGAGCGCAGAGTTGAAAACGTTTGAATTGTTTGACAGGGCAATCTACAAGACCACGCAGAAGGCCGACGAGAGTACACAGTCTTTTGTGAATAGGCTGGATGTTGCTTTCGAAGAAGTTGGTGCGGACACGACTTTGAAGTCGGTGGTGGCTTTTGTGTTGCTCAAACAGAGCAATTTGAACTATGAAGACAAGAAGAAGATTCTGACCATGACTGGAGGAACGTTTGACAAAGTCTCAATAGACAATGCTATGAGGAGTCTATCAACAAATGTTCTGTCAGGTGCTGGATCTGAGAAAAAGAAGGTGTATCCAACCAACTATGTCGAGGAGAACAACGACACGGACACCTTTGAACATGTAGCGAATGATCAAAGTGCATTGTTGTCGCAAGCTGACGAAGAAGATCTGACACAAGATATGTTGGAGCAGCTTGCAGGAGCAGGAGACGCAGATGCATTGACAGTTCAGTCGTTTGAGCGAGAGTTGACAGACCTTTTTCAAGAAGTTCCTGATTTGCATTCAGCACTGCTCAGCTACCAGGAGGCTCGGGGCCGAATAGTTGAACGCAAGCGGAATCGGGGCTTTTGGCCAGTGAGGAATCAGTCCTCCGGAGCCAAGGGTGGAAAAGGTTTTGGGTCAGCTGGAATGAAGGGTTTCCGAAAAGGTCAATCAAAGGGCAAAGATGAACTGTTGGCTAGGATTTCCCGAACGCATTGCAAACGATGCGGAGAGCTGGGGCATTGGAAGGCTGAGTGCCCGTTGCGAAACAAGGAATCCCAAGCGAATGTTGCATCAGCCCAAGCAGATGCAGAGCCAGATTTTTCTGAGCAGGTGTTGATCGAAGAGATTTCATCCGATCGTGAGGTTGGGGTAGAAACGAAACAAAAGGAAACGAAAGACATGCAGCAAGCAATGTTCGATGAGCCAGCCGAAGCCCATGTTTGTTTTTCGGAAGCTATAATAGATAAGACCAAAGAGTTCTTTCGAAGCCGAAACCAATCCGTGCTCGTGAACTCCAGGAAGCCTTCCACTTCCTTGCAGAGTCCTCAAGTGGTGGAGCAAGCCGTGGGTCTTTTCAGTAAGACAGGCCAGAGCACCGGATTCGAGACAAACGGAATGGCCATCCTAGACACCGGCGCCAGCCGGAGTGTGATTGGAGATGCGAATCTCCCAAAGCTGTTAGACCAATTACCGAAGAAGGTCCGAAGCTGTGTAAAAGAGCAAGCCAGCAGAGTTGCTTTTCGATTCGGCAATAACCAGATAGAGCACAGCTATAAGCAAGTTCACATCCCAATAGATACACACAAAATACGCATGTGGCTCGTGGTCGAAGTTGTTCCGAAGGGCGCGCCGTTCTTGCTTTCGATTCAAACCATGAAGCGCCTAGGAACTGTCATCGATCTAGAGAAGAATTCATGTTTTCTAAAGAGTATGAATAGGTCGTTGAAGCTAGTCGAAGGGAAAACAGGTTTGTTGATGATCAGAATGCAAGAATTGTGTGCGGAATCCAGAGACACCCAGAGCATTTTCGGAGCAAACTGTGAGCCGAGTTCATTTGCGCATATCGTTGATCGCAATGCCAACCCGGGGAGAGTT
Source organism: Durusdinium trenchii (assembly GCA_963970005.1). NCBI lineage: Eukaryota > Dinophyceae > Suessiales > Symbiodiniaceae > Durusdinium > Durusdinium trenchii. The sequence continues at coordinate 448,484 of CAXAMN010021295.1, forward strand.
GATGCAGATGGTCAAGAGCATTGCCGACCATGTCATGCAATCCCTCCAAGCTCTCCTGATGATCTTGTTGAATCAGGTGGCCACCCAGGTTTCGAACCAAGAAGTCCCTCGAGAGCAGGTGGCGATGATGAACGAATTGCTGACATGGGTGCAAGCCCAGAGGGAGAGGATCGGAGAACTAGCCGATCTGATGAAGCAGCACGCATCCTCACCAAAGAGGGGAGAAGAAGCATTCGTTTTGCTGACAGAGAGCGATGTGGAGGTATGGGACCAAGAGGTCCGAGTGTTCCAGCAGCCGGCAGCTCGATCAGATCCAATGCCGGCCAAGGTTCAACCACCTATGCAGACACCTCCGAGAGTGAAGTCATCGGCAGCTGGGAAAGGAAACTTTCTCGCCCAACAGCCAAGTCGCATCGCGGGAGTTGCAAGTCTGGTTGGAACGACGTCCCCTGGAACCCCATCGCCTTCGAGTCCAGCGAACGATCAAGCTCGTGGTCAAGGCTCTCAGCATGCAAATCAGAGCCTAGCCTGGACTACAACGGCCATGGATCAGTGGGGGCAGAAACGCGTGACTTGGGGAAAGAAACATCCAGGAAAGACTTACCAGTTGGTGTACGAGACCGACAGCCAGTACGTGAGTTGGTGTTTGAGCCGAATCAATTCGCTGGACGCCCAGATCGGAGATTTTGCCCGATATTGCCAAACCCGTCAACAGATGGAAGAGCAATTGCATCAAAGCCAAGGGTTGATGTAAGCTGGGAAGTGTTGATCACCGATCAAGTCATTCTGGTTGAAACCCCTTTTGAAGCCAAGTTGATGTCAGCCATGAACCAAGAGAGATTAGGCAAAGCATTCGGAAAACCAATCGATCTATTAGAAGTATATGCACAGCCAAACAGCAGATTGTCAGAAGAAGTTCGTAAGCAAGGTGGTAAGTCAGAAAGATTCACAAAAGAGCACGGGGACTTAACCACATTCCACGGTCAGGTGCAATTGCTAGAAATGATATTTCGATTGCGGCCGAAGCACGTCTGGGTAGCTCCTGAATGTTTTCCTTGGTGCGCATGGAACAGATTCAATGCCGGCAAAAGCATGATGTTATATGAGAAGATTCAAAAGAGTACTGTCCAAACAACATCTTGAACTTTGCTCATTGATATGCAAAATCCAAGTGCAGAATAGGAGACACTTCACAGTAGAGAACCCAGGAACATCCGACATGTGGAACCAAAGGGAGATGGAAGTGATCATCAAGTTAACTAAGACAGTGAAACTTGATCAATGCAGATTCGGTCTAGTGCATCCAGAAGATAGTAGGCCTCTGAAGAAATATACCCGACTGCAGACAACATCCAGCCAAATTGTTCATGACTTAGATGGTAGGTACTGTCAGAAAAATCATGATCATGCCCAAATAGCCGGATCTTGTAAGCATCAAGGCCACAGGATGGCATTGTCAAGATTTGCAGCATTCTATCCCAGAATTTTGGCACGTGCAGCAGCGAAGAGCATTTTGCAGGAAAAGAGGCCATCGGAAATTCCAATAATTAGTGAAGAAGCAATGCAAGACCTGTTTCCCGCAGAGACAGCCGAACCTCCTGCGAAACGCACACGAATTGAAGCACCACGAGATTCGAAGCGAAAAGCCGAAATCGAGGATCCTGTGCGAACAATTCTCACAGGAGAAACCTGGGATGAAGCTTTCGAATGGTTCCAAAAGCATTTGCCAAAGTCCGGATCAGTTGATGTCTCCGTCAATGCCTGGCCCGGTCATTTCCTTGCTGAACATTGTGATTTCGAAGTGAAACAAATTTTGGCAGGAAAGGGAATGGACAAGTATTTAGTCGGAGAAACCACCAATGAAATCAGAAGAACAATATGCCAGTGCAGGTCCACGAAACAAATATATGATCTAGGAGAAGAGAATTGGTCTTGTTTGACGAACAGGAAACAGAGACGTCATGCCATGCCAAGCCATATCATGATATGTTTGTTTGGAAGCAGGATAAGTACCGATCAGGCACGAGGCAGTGGAGAACATGACAACCCCGTTCGGTCCGGAGAAGAGGCAGACAATTCGGGTGTAGAGAAGAAGCCAAGCCTTGCAGACCAATCCGAATCCCTGCCGGATTCAAAAGCATTGGTGAATCGTGAGCCAGAGAGGGAGGACTGTCCAGCAACAATGGTCCCTGCATGGTCACCGCAGTCATCAAACAACTCGGGACCAAAATTCCATAGTTTGGATAGTTATCAGAAATCTCTGACTCAAAGGATGCATAATAACCTAGGACATCCAACGGCCGAGAAATTAGCAAACCATCTAAAGAGACTCAAATTCTCTCAGGAGCTAATAGATGGAGCAAGTGAATACCTGTGTCAATCATGTTCGGAAAGGGTCCCACCGAAATTGCACAGCCCAGGAAAGTTGAAAGAACCAAAGGAATTCAACGAAGTCATATCCATGGACGGTTTTGAATGGAAAGATTCCCAGGGCAAACGATACTATGTGATTCACATTTTTGATGAAGCCACCCATTTTCACTTGGGCAGAAGATGCCAAAGGGGAACGGAAGAGGCGGAAAGAATTGTGAATGAGACATGGTTGCATTGGGCTGGACCCCCTCAAACAATAGTTCATGATTTAGCAGGTGAATTCGTAAGCCAGCAGTGGAAAAACATGTTACAACAACATGGGATCCAATCACTGACGTCAGCTGCTCCCTGGCAAAGAGGAAGAATAGAGAGGCACGGTGGAACAATCAAAGAAATGCTCAGTAGAATCGATAACCACTCTCCAATAAAAACTGAGAAGGACTTCGACTATGCACTTTCCCAGTGTTTCCAAGCAAAGAACAGCATGAGCATATCAAAGGGGTACAGTCCTGAGCAAGCAGTCTTAGGTAGAGCCGCTCGATTGCCCGGATCAGTATGCAGCGATGAAGATACGACAGCTCATTCGTTAGGGGATGGAGAAGACACCCAAACCGAAGCTTTCGAAAGAAGAATGAACATTAGAACAGAAGCAAGAAAAGCATTCATCGATGCAGACAACAGCGCAGCAATTCGTCGAGCAATCCTGAGGCAGTCTCGGGGTAGAGAACACGACTGGAAGTGCGGAGAACTGTGCATGATTTGGGATAAGCGAAAAGCCCCAAATATGTTGGAGAAAGGTAGGTGGGTAGGTCCGTGTCAAGTTGTGATGCATGAAACTCGAACTATTGTTTGGGTAACCCACCTCAATCGCCTCTTAAGAGTAGCCAGAGAGAACATGAGGTCAGTGTCCCTGCGAGAGTTTCAGAGCCACCACGGCTTTCAGCAGATTGGGGAAACAAGAAGACTCCAAGAGATGGCCGATCAGCTTCGAAGCCAGTTAAGAGAAAGAAGCGGTATGTTCCAATTTTCGGACATGACCGAAAACGAAGAATACGAGCCGTCAATTGCAGAGCCTTCGAATGAAGCCCCAGTCCGACCAAGCCAGCCGGAAGAAGAGCCCGTCCGGCGAAACTCAATTGCAGAGCCGCCAAGTCTTCCTCCAGGACTAGATGTCAGTCAAATCCCAGTTGATGACCCAAATGCAGATGAAGAACTAGCAGAAAATTTCGGTCCGAATGAATCGGTTCAGGAAAAGGGGGATGGGGAAAATCCACACGAATCAGGGGAAGATTCTTTTGTGGTTAATGCATGTAGCATAGAAGCGGTAGATCAAGCAGCGGAGGGGATAGATGATAAAGGGACTCTATGGAGTGATGAATCATCTGAGGTAGCCGATGCACAGTTCTGCAGCCTTGAATTAATTGTTCCAGTGAAAACATTGGAAAAGTTCATGAGGAACCCATGTTACCAGGCAGAAGTCTTGAGCAAAGCCGCCAAGAAGACACACACAGAAGTGCAATACAGAAACCTCACAGAAGAGGAGAAACGGCAGTTTGATGAAGCAAAACGAAAGGAATTGAAATGCTGGACTGAAACAAGCACGGTCGAACCACTGTTAAGAAATAAAATACACCCAAGCCGAATAATGACATCCAAATGGGTATTAACATGGAAAGAAGACCATCAATCACCAGGAGGGAGAAAACCGAAAGCCAGACTAGTAATCCGAGGGTTTCAGGACCCGGAGGTAGGTTTGGTCTCGACAGAAAGCCCGACCCTGTCAAGGGACGGCCGCATGATGGTTCTCCAAACAGTGAGTTCAAAACATTGGCAGATTCAATCTTTCGACATCAAGACAGCTTTCTTGAGAGGAAGATCTGACGACCGCGAGCTTGCGATGCAGCCGGTGCCCGAATTCCAAAAGTTGCTGGGTATCTCAAAAGAACATGTGCTCCTCCTAAAGGGAAACGCATATGGAAGAGTAGACGCACCTCTACTTTTATACAAAGAATTTAGAAGATGCCTAGAGAATGCAGGATTTGTGGCACATCCCCTGGACAATTGCTTGTTCCTGCTGAGAGACCCATCGGATTCCACCAAGTTGGACGGTATACTTGGAACACATGTGGATGATGGAATCGGAGGGGGAAACAGTCGGTTTAACAAAGCATTGCAGCAAGTACAAAAGAAACTGCCATTCGGTAATCATGAAAGCACCAAGTTTAAGTTCACTGGGTTAACCATAGAACGAGATGACTTTTCGATCAAGGTAGGACAAAAGGATTACGTACACCAAATCGAACCAATAGACATTCCGAAGTTAAGAAGAAAAGAACAGGAAGCACCTGTAACCGAGCAAGAACAGCAACAGCTTCGAGCTTTGTGTGGCAGCCTTCAGTATGCAGCAGTTCACTCACGACCGGACATGATGGCTAAAGTGGCATTCTTGCAGAAACGGATATGCAGTGCAAAGGTAAAAGACCTAATAGAAGCAAATAAAGTTTTGCAGGAAACGAAGGAAACGGCAGAAACATCGATCATTGTCCAACCAATCGGAGTTAATGAAATCACATTCGCTAGTTTCGGTGATGCAAGTTTTGCCTCAGAGAATCAACTAAAACCGCAACAAGGGGTATTCATAGCAGCTTGTACAAAGAACTTAGCAGAGAATAAGATTTCAGAGATATCCCCAGTAGCTTGGCACTCCAAACAGATTAGCAGAGTTGTAAGATCAACTTTAAGTGCAGAAGCTTATGCAATGTCTTCGTCTCTTGATAAGTTAACATGGTTGAGATGCATGTGGGCTGTCATCAAAGACGGAAAATTCAGGTGGCAAACACCAGAAAAATCATTGCAGCAGGAGCCAAAAGCACTTCTAATCACGGATTGCAAGAGCTTGTATGACCTGGTGAATAGAATGGCAACACCCAATTGCCAAGAGTGGAGGACAACCATAGAAGTCATGCTAATAAAACAGCAGTCAGAACACACGACTGAATGCCGGTGGATCTCGACCGCCATTATGCTAGCAGACTGTTTAACGAAGCCTATGGACTCTTCGTTCCTTCGAAAGGTGTTGGCACTCGGAAAGTTCAGGATCTATGACGACAATAGCTCGTTAAAGGAAAATCCGAACAGGACATACAGCTCAAGATGGATCGAAGCAGTTTCGAACTAGTCACACTTGAAAAAGAAAGTTAAGCCTGTGTGAATCGAAGAGTTTCGATCGACCGACACCAATGGAGGGAACCTTCAAGTGTGAAGCCACCGATGGTTGGCTCAAGGCCTGGACACGATGAACGGACCGACACCCTGAGGAAAAGGGTGAGCGAGGACGCGGGGCGGATCGGAGGACCGATAGGAGGACGTAGGTTGGTCGGAGGGCGAGGAAGCTTCCAGTGTGACTGTTTTTTAGTCACAATTAATATATATTGTGTTTAAACAACTGTTATATTGCATTGCCCGTCCCAAAATTCCCAAAAAGAGTCTGCTGCTCCAACAGAAAGCAACCGAACGAGCCGTAATGCCATTTACCGGTGTCCCACATCGGTGTCCGATGTCCCGTGCCTGGCCCTCGCATCGCTGCGCTGCTTGGCCTCCAGGTATTGTGCTCTCCATTGCTCTGGCGGTTTTGGATCCCAGAAAGAGGTCAAGGGCGAAGGGGATCAACACATGGGACATCCACGGACTTGTTGCTTGATTGATTGAGGAGGATAGCACGAGGTCAACTTGGAAAGAAAGAAAGTGTATTTGGTAGTTGGTAGTTGTTGACCTGCATGATGCAGATGTTGAACCAGGGTGTGCATCATCACTCCGATGTTCTCCCAACAAAAGAAAAAAACCCATGAGGTTTCATGGCCAGTTTCCTTGACACGATTATATATCTATGGTGTCGAGGGACAGCTGCTAGACAGGTCTCCTCAGCAGATGGAGCATTGTTTACTTCCACGTCAAATGTGAGTTTGTAGCGAGATTCTTGGCCGGGCTCATCCATTTTCTGATCCGTGCCGCCCGACTTTGTTCTTGCCCGAGGCGCTGCCAGCCACTTGCTCCAATTCTACCCTCCGTTGCTCCAAATCTGCCACTTGGACGTGCTGGCCTTCCGTTCGAAAAGCCCTGGACCCCGTTGGGAACCGGAATCACCTGGTGCCGTTCAGGGCGTTGGAAGAATCGCATGGCACTTCACATAGTGCCGGAACATTTATTTTTTCACTTGGTGAAGCAGGGGAGTAGTGCTAAGAGGAAAAGAAGCGTCCAAATCTATTTGGGACTATGTTCTCATCCTGCAGTCTTGAGCCTCAATCAAAGGAATGAATGACTCCTGTGCAGAGGGATTCTTCCTCCCACCATAGTGATATATCACCTGGAGAGAGAATTCCATCCCCCGGTGGGTGGCGTGGACGTCCGATCTCCACTCGGACGTTCTCCGTCGTCTGTCCGATCTCGTGGAATTCCACAGAGAGCGGTGGACATTCCTTTCCACTCCAAAGCATTTCACTATATTTCACTGGTTTCAAGTTCAAGGAACGACCCTCATGAACTGGACGAACGTGACTAAAGAACTGGATCTGTGAGTGCCCCTGTTCGTTGCTTCTTCTCCATGACACCCCATATTCTAGATTTGTTATTATAGGCGGACTCGTATTAAGCAGGGCCCCAAATAAGGAGTGTGAACACATTTTGTTGTTCTATCCTTCACGCAAAACATGCGGCAATATCCCATTGGAAAGTTTACGACCTTTTGTGGTGGTCCTCTATGTCCTGTCATAGTCAAAGACTACATGATCTTTGCAGAGCTCGTTGCTTTAACCAATATCCCTGGTCGTGCCAGATATTCGGTCCCTGTCGCACTGCTTCTGTTTTTTTGCCCGTGCCGTTTTTGATTGAGGGCTGTTGTACTATTCTTGGACCTCCGCGGTAGTTTTCGTGGATTTGGGATGAATCCCCGCACAAATAAAAGTGATGCAACACATTGATGCAACGATCAAAGTACGGTCGGTTTGCAGGCTCTGGAAAAAAAGCACACCAACTATAGGATTGGTCGGCTGGATCCACCCTCCAAGCGGCCGGAGCGCCCAGGCCAGACACAGCTCCAAGCTGCGAGCAGCGCGAGCACACGGACGACGGAGATGAGTCACTCGGAGATGTGCCGAAATATTTCAAGAACGGAAAACATGGCTGACTAGGGCGGGTCTCCATGGGAAAAGACAAAATGCCACAACAACACTAATTAAGCTTCACGCAACATTTGTGGATTCATCCCAAGAAATCCCAACATGATTGGCAATGTTTGTTTGTTTGTTTGCTTGCTTGCTTGGTTGGTTGGTTGGTTGGTTGGTTGGTTGGTTGGTTGTTGTTGTTCATGCATTGGAAGCCCAACTGATTGGTCTCCTCAACTTCTAAGTGTTTCATGACATGATTTAATGGCCACTGAGGTCTGCAGCTCTTGCAGTGCGTGACCTCAACTGCTTTCGGCATGATCTCAGCTTTGTTGCACCAAGGTCCCGGTGGATGTGAACTCATGATCATCGCAATTCCCTAGAAATCCACTGCCACCTTCGGTCCCAGCAGTGGACCGACCCAAGAGGACCCGTGGGACCGGTTCGGTACGTCCCCACGTAGAGTCGTGAAATCCAATGGGGAGACCCCCCCGGACTTCGATCGTGAGTCAACTCCCAGTTCTTCTTCGTTTCCACAGACGCGCGGACGCGGACGTCTAAACCACCTAAACGGATTCTCAGGGAGAAAAATTGAGACGCTTGGATCAATTGATGTTTCATATTTGTTTCCAAGCAGCCAGTTTTGTATTGATGTATCTCTTGATATCTTTTGATATATATCTGTACATACTGTCGATGTACTGTAACGCAACCACTCATGTTTGGAGATCGGGAATTTGTTGAATAATAGGAATAGGATTTGGAATCTACGGATCTTACAAAGAGCTCAAGTTCGATAGGCAAGGTCATTTGCATCAGGCGCTTGCTTGCATTGATTTTGGGATGAAGCACTGATCCCAGTTGGAAGAGAACTAGACCACACAGATCTGCAGCGGGACAAGGGGATATCCAATGACATATTTCTGTGAGACAACCTTTGGAGGCCTGTTCCTACCAGACTGACCATTCCTGGTTTCGATTGAGCCCAAAAAATCAATAAACAAGTACCGTGACCTCTAAAAAAAACGGCCCAAACATCATATTTAGATAATCTTTCAATGTTATGTCTCGATTGATGTGCGTAGCATGAAATTTAGTGAATTCCAGGCCCCTCAAGTTCTCATAAGTTCGCCAGACGTGTCGCCTGGCGACCTGTCGCCCGACCTGTCGCCCGAGGCTGCTCCTGGCTCATGCTCCCAACGCAGAGGTCTGGAGAGCAGCTGATGGAGCCCAGGTTTTGCTCGACCCGTCCTGTCCTTTGCCATGTGATAAGAACACCCACCTGTCGCAGCTGGAGGGTGTTAGGGGATAGCTGGCACACCTGTCTCCAGTGGATGAACAAACACATCTAAGTTTTCCAACCATCAGTGGAATAATGACAGAACCATCAGTGTTTTTTTTGAGTTTGGATGCGTTTTTGTTTCAGTGGAGTGGGCCTCAGTGTGCTGGTCTTTTGATGACCTAGAGGTTCCAGTTGTCTTTTAAGAAAAGACTCGGGGTTTGGGATCCTTTCCACCAGCGTGAGTGAACCTTGAAGAGTTCAGCAAAACATACAGTAAAGTTGCGCCATTTATTTTCATCAAGGGCCCGGCTCAGCTTCTGTGTTTATGCAGCTCATGTTGGATCATGTTGGTCAGAACCCTGGATTGCTGCAGACAACTAATGTTTGTTTCATCCACGGTTGATTGCGGGACATTCAGGCAACCACTAGTGAATCAAAATCTGATCCGGCTCCGGCTTCGGCTTCGGTTGGTATTGGGATTTCCTGAGATTCTGATGTGGGTGCCACGAGCAGCAGCAGCGGCAGCAGCAGCAGCCTAGCAAGCTGCTTGGATCACAGAGTGAGTTGGCTTGTTTGAGCCCGCTGGACAACACCACAGAGATTCATCAGGATCCCTTGGTTTGCTTAGGGTGATTTCTTACTTTCGCTCTTACGATTCATCTTCTGGAGGATGTTTTTTGCGAGACCAGTCGTTCTAGACTCGTTCCTTCCGGCCAGCCAAGCAGGCCTTACAGAAGACCAAGGAGGTGGTGGTTTGGGTGCTCAGAAGACCTGCAGCCTGGAGCCTGCGAAGGCTTGGACGAATTGTCCAAGCCCAGCGATGCCCCGACGAGACGAGACGGTCAGGTGGAGGTGACTCAGGTGGTCTGTGGATTTTCCATGTTCCTTCAGGGCGTGAACATGTTCCTTCAGGGGGTGAACAGATGCGGGTGACAAGGAGAGCCCACACCTCCTACACCCACCCTAAACAACACGGTGGAGCACCTGCAGGTCGCCGAACTTGGGCAAGACAGCTGAAAAAAAAACAACTTTGTACATGGAACTCTTTCGCAGTGCAATATCAGTTGCAACTATAGTTCTATATAGGACATGGGACAAAGACAAGTTATATGATGTTGGGTCTGTCACAGCCCATGTTCGATGATCTGGCACCAGACCTTTTCAGTGCACCTCTGGGTTTTGTGCCTGCACAAGTCCTGGACTCTGCCGGGTCTTCTGAGTGCACCGCGGCGTCCACCCAGGACTCATTCATGAAACAAACCCTCCAATTGCGTGGCAGACAATGGCAGACAATACAGGCACCAGAAGTGAGGTTACGAAATACGAAACTGCTGTTCTTTATGCACCAATGGGTGCCCTTCAGGATGCGTCAGCGGCGTAAGCTCCAGCTCCACCATGCAGGACCACGCGGGTTCAAGCTCCACATGGTGATGGTTTGATCGGTCAGGTGTATGTCAAAAGGCTGGTCCGAATTTCGATCCCTTGACTCATGGACTCATGGACAGTGTTCTTAGGCCCATAGCCTGGGTTTTGGGATTTGAAAGACCAAATGGTTTGACTTGGGATGATCGTTCTGAATCATTCTGGTGCAGAAGAAGCCGAGTGCTGGGGCCAATGGAACTTCTCCACCCAGGAGTGCACAGTAGTTAGAATATGTGTTTCTTTAGGTGAATCGCGAGCGTGAGTGAAACACGCGAGAAACCCCTAGAGGTTTATCGCTTTTTGTTTGTGAGGTTGATGTTCCTTCCTTGTTTGGGGAAATGAGGAGAACCCAAACTCAAGCTTACCATCCTCTTCCAAACAGAAGTCCCAACCTTATCTGAGGTATGGATTTGTCGGTCTTTAACTTGGAAGAGGATATAGTTGAGGCCGAAAACGGCTTTTGGAGTTGATCAACGGCAATGACAGAAAGCCATCCACATTTGCCAACTGCAAGTCCCTCGTTACCGCCTTTCGAAAGCAGCTATATAAGCCTCTTAGTTGAATTGAGATTGCACAAACTACGTTCCCAGCCAAGGATGTTCCCAGCATGTTCCACTGAAAAACCACTCCCTTCACCGAGGTCTCCGAGGCCGACCGAGGCGGCGAACAACCGACCGACCGAGGTGCCCTTGTGTCGCTGGTGGGTCCGGGAGCTCGGTGAGCTCGGTGACTGCGGTTCCGTCCGGTCGGTCATAGGTTCAGCCGGAGGAGTACGAAGGTTCCGGAGAGAATGGAGCAGGTTGTGAAGTCATGTTACTATGTATATGTATCTGTATGTGTATATAATATATATATAGGTATAATGTATATTATATATAATATATGTTTAGGGGATCCCATTACCTCTAACAGAGGAGTTACTGCTTAAAGCCTTGTTTTTTCTTCAAACCTGTATTTCAGACCTACAATTTGAACCCGAACGTCGAACGTCTTCAACCCATACTAAACCATACAGCCCGCAAGAAACCCCGTAAAAAAGACCAGTATTTTAGTACCCATCCTTCAGAAACCTTGGCATGTTCTATCGCCCCTACAAATTTCTATGGGCTTTGTGTGCAGGGTACACCGTTGGATCGATTCTGGTGTGTGGGTCACACAACCTGGGTCCGCTTGGGGGTCTTTGTATAAGTATATATAAGTATGAGAAAGAACGCCAGGAGCCCAGGCAAAGTTAGGCCCCAAATGCCTTGGGTGCTCCCAGCCTCACGTGCTATCTGAAACTATAAAACATGCCACTTTTTACCACCGTGATTCACAGTGAACTGATAGGTGAAGAGATGTTTCTTACTCGTCATGAGTCTCTTTGCCCAGCTTCTCCCACTTTCTCCTAACATGTGTTGATTGACCAAGGAAACTTGCGGCCCCTGACATATAGTGATATTGTATCCAAATCTTCACCGGTTTCTGCAGGGTGTTTTGAACCAAACAGTCACAGGACCAGTGGCAGTCTGCGTGCTACAACCATGGCTTCGATCCAGTCCCGGTTCGTCATCCCGGTAACGCGGGCCGCTTCGTCCGCTTCGTCAGGCAACGACCTTTGACCCTTGGGCCACCAAGAGTGTCAGGCTTGCCCAGTGGAGGGAGTCTTTGGCCGTGGATCAACCGTTTTTTTTGAGGACCTGAAGAGGTCAGTCCTTTGATCACTTTGGACATCGCCTCTCAAGAAGGGTAGGATGTAGGATGTATGAGTCCAGTATATTCCAGTCACTTGGAGTCGGCCTCCACCCTGTATCTATTTGTGGGTACCGTTGTGGTGACTGTTACAGCAACAGGGCCATGTCCAACCAGTCACCATGGAACTATGGGGGTTGCCATAGGTTGCCTCTGTGCTGTTTGTTTGTGGTCTTGCGCAGCTTGTCTCAGCCGAAGTGCCCCAAATTGGGGGGCCATTCTCATGCCTCCTTGGACGCGTTTTCCAGATCATCCTTTTTCAACCGTTTGCCCAGGTTTCTTCCAGCCAACTGGTGGAAGGGCCAACGTTTTTCGGAAGAAGTGCAACAACCACAGGGTGAGTGTTACCCATCTCAGGAGCCTTTCGCAAGCAACGCCAGCACTAGGAGATTCGTGGCGATGATGTAACCGTGAAGTTGTCATGGAACGCTACAAGCATTGCATGTCAACGGATCCCCAGGTTTGGGTTGAGTCAACCAGCATCATTCTTGCTTGATTAATTTTGTATCATGCTGTGGCTGTGTTCATGTATGATCTTACATGCACCGGCAAATCTTACTGTTCATTTTGTATGTGCCTTGGTCATCAACATCACAGTCACAATCACCTGAATCCGAGTTCCGTGCTCCATCAGAAAGGAGCCGATAAGACAGGTCATAGGCCGCTGGTGGTGTGGACCAGACCTGTCGTTCCTGGTCGTAACCACTTCCGAACATCACGGCTGTCCGATCGCAGTGAAGATGGTCACGATGGTCACAGGTTTCTCAAAGAACGGGACCAGGACCTTCAGTACGTGACCTCTTTGGAGTCTTTGAAGTACTCTTTTGGGGACTAGGTGACCTCATTCTGGCATCTCAAGTTCAGTCGCTTTCAAGGTCCTGGGATAGAGATGGGTTATGATATAAGACACCTTACTGACCCTTGGAGCCTAGTTGAACAGACTACAGTTCTCGAACATGTTAACCAACTATGAGGCAGGCATTGGGGCGCGGTTACTCTAAATCCCAGGAGATCCAGTTACCACTATACCGGGCAACCAGTTCCAAAAGACCGAAGAACACGTTAGTTCACTGAGTGGCTCCACTGAAGCAACCGAAGCTGCCGAGTGGCTGCTTCGATTCGCCAGCTGAGCTTAGCGCCATCGAAATGGGCATCGAATGCTGAGGCCTTTGCGTATCCCATCACCACCTTCCTGGGGATTCTCGGTGCCGGGGATCCCACGTACATCGCGACAAACGTGGCGCAGCTGGTGCGCTGTGAGCTGGCCTGGGGGGGAGTGAGGAAGAGGGTGAATTTGAGGAATCCCTATGCCTATACAGACTGAAATCAGCAGATTTGTTCAGAGGTGTTGGCTGTTCCGACACCAATGTGGGGCGTGAACTGAACTAGATCAAACTAGTCCCTGGATGTCCCTGGAAATTATGGGAAGCAGATCAACACCCATTGGTTTCAAAGAAGACCAGCACCCTCCACAGCCACTCTTTCTTTAAATAGATGTTCACACCAGAAACCTCCATCTCATTTGCCCTTCCGCAGCAGATCGATGCGGCGGCCCAGAAAGCAACGCCCTCCGAACGTCCTAGGCGTGGCATGCATGTCATCCAGGCGACTTTACCGAACAGGTGCGCTGGAAGACGAGGAAACGGCCGACTGTGGGGGTATCTCAGAAGGTATAGTCCTTCAAAACAGAGGTATAGTTGGATTCCTACACAGACGTATGTTTGCATCCCGCCGGGGTCACTTGAGGCAGTGAGCGTCTTCTCACTCGCCCATTGAGAAAACAGTGTGAGCTTCTGCCCACTGTGTGTAGAGCTTTCCCTCGACGCTCGTGGACATCTGTACAAGAAGTCCGAACCGAACATCATGACCACACACACACGGTCGCTACAGGAACCTGTGAATGGAGCGACCGCCCTCGTGGGCACGAGGAGATGCGTGTTTTTTCTACTAAGGCGTCGATTTTTGGACGATCTCACCTTTCAGACTGTGGCCGTATCTCATCACCTTTGACATCCTACACATCTTGTCATCACTGGGTCTCACCCACGATCTAGCAAGGCTGGCTTGATGGCCTTTGAACACGTTCACCATGCATCAGCCATTCTCAAAATAGTACTGGGGGTCATATAGTTGCTGGGTCATGTGACACTGGCACCAGGCTGCAACTCACACGTTTTAGTTGAATGTTCTTGCTTCACTGTTTTCACGGCGGATTTGTTTCCCCAAAGGATCTATGGGGTCTGCTAGTCACGTACCGGGAGTCTGCCTAGGACGGCCCGGGGGCCATCGATATGCTCAGGAGACCCCATGGGCCCTGGGGATCAAACCTTGAGGGCCCGAGGGTCCGAGCATGGTCTTGATGAGATGCAGGTTCTCTCACTCAAGGATGGTGAGACCACTGGATCCAGGACATCTCAGAACCACCTCAATCATGAAAAACTGTTGCCCATGTGTTTTCAAACCTTAAGGTTCTTTCCAATCATGTTGCGACATGTCCCAAGCCCAGAGCTTTCTTTTTGCAAACGCTCGGTGTCCAATGGCTGCTGCCATAGAAGATGCCCTTCAGACCGCTACCGCCTCGCAAAGGCGAGAACGAGTCTGAACATGTTCTGGCATGTTCCGTTTGATATGTCAATTAATTGTGGCATATTGTGGCATTTGCTTGATTGAGCACGCGCTTAGTTTTCTGTAGCTGTTTCCTTTTGCACCAAAAAGAGCCTGCATTGTTACGTTACCACGCCATGTCTTCATTGGACGGGAAAGTGGATGAAGCGCTGGGCATCTCACCTGGAAGTTAGTTGTCCATATATACAGCATGGTGCACTTGTGTTGTTTATATTTTAGTGCATGTGCATGACACTAAAACAGTGCATTGCTGCTATAGTATGCCGTGTTATGTCTCGTGTAGGCATCGTCAAAATCCAGCTTCCCAGCTCTGCCTTCCTTGACTGTGCAGAACGTCATGGTGACCACACTCTTTTCAAGGATGTTGACTCCCGAAACGTCAAGATGAAGGAAATCCAGGAATACTTGAACCTCATTGTTGGTCTCTATGAGCTCTCCCCAGAAGGCCATGTGGTTATGGTTTTGGTTTACAGTATACACACTCATATCATGATTCTTGTTATGCGAGCGCTGTGGTAGGTGAGCATAGCATTGGCTTCTTGGCCACAGTGTTTGCTAAACTTGACGCGGAGAGCAACCACAATCTGTCTAATTGCAAAACAAAGCGTGATCGACATCGGTGGTGTGCAGATGAGGCTGATGTGCCTTATGTGATGGCATTGTCGTGCAACACTTTGCTGTCATTGTTGCTTCATGTTGCTTCTGTATTGTGCCCATGCCGACTGCTGGTGAAGGCTTACAGCTTGTATTCTTTGCTCAGTGCGGCCCGTCGGTATTGGCGCAAAGCTACTAAGCGAGGCACAAAGGGTGAGGCAGGGGTCATATGATCGCCATTGCAAATAATGGTCTGTGTATGTCTGTGTAGTGATTGGCGGTTGCTTGGTGTGCTTGATCGTTGTACACTATGAACATCTGTAGGTGGCGGAGGCACTAAATCAAGTCATGCGCAAAAATCAGCGCAAAGCGAGACCTACAAAGAAGAAGGAGATCCAATGTGTCCCTCATGAAGAGACAAACGATGATGACGATGATGACGACTTGCGCATCGTTCATGTGTATCATCCTGCTGGCTCCTTTGATGCGATATATGTATTGATTTGAGATCATTGTATGCAGCGTGCACACTTTTTTTTTTGGTGTAACTGTCCTAAGAGCTCTTAGGTATCATGATCTCCGCGCCAGTTGCTGCAGCTGATGAACCGTTTGCTGGTTCGACCAACGCAGCAGCTCCTCCTGATGCGGCTGACACTCAGATTGATGCGCATGACACCCAGGCATACTGGCCACACTTGGTTGATGAGTCAGTGGAGATCAGTGATGATGATGATGCGGTGCCGACACATGTTGCACCCATGCCTCTTCCAGCTGAAGAGCCTGTTTGTGATTCAGGGGACACGGATGTGATCATGATTGGCGGCTCTGCCATTTTTGCTATGCTTCCTTTGCCCAAGGCAAGCAAAGCTGAGGCCTTGGCCGATGCAACCATGGATGGCCCAGCCAATTTGGCTGAACCTGTTGATTGGCATCCGGCGAATGCATCTGAGGAGTTGCAGCCAGAGTCGATGCCTTTGGCTTCTTCTGAGATGCCGATGGCTCCTTCTGAGACAATGTTGCTGGATTCCATGCCTGTGGCCCCTGCCCAGGAAATTGAGCCGTCTGAGATGCCGATGGCTCCTTCTGAGACAATGTTGCCGGATTCCATGCCTGTGGCTCCTTCCCAAATTGAGCCTTCTGAGATGCCAATGGAGTCAGAGCTTTTGGCCCCCCAAGGCAGAGCCTCAGATTGGCAATGAATCAACTACAAATGGTCATGGCTTGCCAAGCACATCGCCTTCGGCATCTGATGATCACAAGTCGTGTGCTTTGAATGATCAGTTGAATCAGGAGCCTGAGTCTTTTTGCACTTTGCCTGTATCTGTTCACATTTGATTGAACCATGTAGTGTATGCTGATGATTCTTCTGTATTCTTCTGTGCTTGCTGGATCTTGCTGCAGGAGGCAGCTGTGGCTACCCCTTGTCGTTCAGGTACTGCGTTGCCGGCTGCGTCTTGGCTCAGCATAGCTTTTGTGAGGCTTTGGATATGGACTCTTGTTGCTGTGTTGGTGAGTGGTCACACCTCTCAAGCGCCTACCTTAGGTAGAGCTACCTCAGCAATCTGGTGATGAGGAGATCTATCAGGAGCTTCAGGGCGGTGAGCCACCGAACTTTTCGAACCAAGGTAAAAAAACGAGGCAGGAAGCCCAAGAACAAAGATGCACCGAGTGGCACTGATGGCCAGTCTATGGGGTCCCAGGGTGTCAAGACTTCCAAGAATGGCCCGAGTAACCGCTCAAAAGCAAACATGAGTTCTGGGGTTGAGGAACCACAGGAGCGTGCATTTGACTCGATGATTGCCCGACTCAGCAACATGGGTCTTGTGCGGGAACACCCAGATGTGCCTGGAGAGCTCCAGTACTGTGTGCTTTGGAATTTGCTTTAATGGCAATGCTGTTTGTTTTCATGCATCCTCATGCTGGAGTAAGTTTGACACATGTTTGTGCATCGAAGGTTGACCCTTCGACTATGACGTGGGCTTTTATGTCGATGCCTAGTTTGAAGAATCCGGAATTGAAGGAGCCTGAGACTGAGAAGTCCAAATCCAAGCCCAAGCGCAAGGCAAAGCCTGCCCGGAGGGCTGGCCAGGTGGCCTTTCAGGATGATGCTGTTCCTGAGGCACCTGTGGAGCCGCCTGCTGTTGAGGCATCTGTGGAGCCGCTTGCTGTTGAGGGTGAAGAAGCCGTCGATGCAGAGGAAAGGCCCAAGCGCAAGTCCAAGGGCAAGGCCCGCAAGGCCCACAAGGCCCGCAAGAATGCGTTTTATGAAGCTGTCAGGGTAGAAGGTGATCCTGCCTTTGCTGATGCTGCTTCCGATGAAGCAAATGAGATGGAGCCAGATGCGAGGCCTGAGGCTGCATCCAAGAAGGGTTCGCAGAAGAGAACCCGTTCAGGTGCCAAAGTCAAGAAGTCCACACCCGAAGAGGATGGACAAGACCCACTTGGAGAACGCTTTCCCTTGCCAGAAGGCTTTGTGTACCCTCCTGAGTGGGTGACTGCCAACAATGTCTATACAAACCTGTATAGACGATTGAAGAAAGCGGGCAACGCCATGGATGTTGTGAAGGAGGAAGCTCGAGAAGCACGGTACCAATTCAGTGTGCATGGTGGTGTCCCCATGGCTTTGGTTTCATCCTTTGGCATCGCAAAGAGGGGCCGAAGAAACCCAAGCTTGGGCAGGAGGCCTTTGTGAACAATGATGATTTCCTCATGGGCAACAATCATGAGCCGGTTCGGCCAAATCCTGAGTCCTGAGTCCTCGCGCCCGTGAGTCGGCTAGGTGGTGCAGTGCTATCAGGCTGCTTGTAAGTGAGAGCCCCCCTGGCTTTGCTGGGTTAGAGCTCTGACATTTTGATGTTTGATGATATTCCACCCATGGACCTCCATGGTCTTGCTTAGTTCCACATGAAGGTGTATAGTGCGTATTCTGCTTATTTATTTGCTGTTAACTGTTTGGCCTATGTGTGGAGCTTCTTTATGCGGCAACAAATGCCAACGCGTAGGGGATTGATGGGGGAAAGCTTTGCTAAGCTTTCACTGATGTTTGACAATGCAGCTAGAGCGCAAATGTTCCCAGTGCTGCTAGCTCTATGAATGTACGCGTGGTTCATCATGCAGTATGTTGTTGACCTGCATTGATATTTTTTTGTACAGGTGTGACACGTGCTTTATGATTCGAATGTACATATTCTTCGCAGAGTTTTGTCTTAAGTTGGCTGGAGTACGGCTGCCTCAGCACCATGACCAAGTCTGGGAAGTGACTGGGGCTGCATTCAAAACACATTGTTCTGCATGTGACAGTATGAAAGTCAAGGCAAGTTTGATGCAATTAGATTGTTTTTTTAAGGGGTCAACTTCTCTTCAATTGCCCACCAGGACTGCGGATGATTTTCGGCGAAAGATGTTCTCCTCCAAGCTACCGAAGGGCGCTCCCCGACCTGGATGTCTACCAGTCCGACTTTTCCGAATTATGTCAGCCTTGGCGATGGTGCCTTGGACAAGGTTTGGTGTATATGATTCGGATTCATTTGGCACGTTCCCCTGCATGACCTCAATAGCCCGCAATATCCTTGGCAGGTGTATCCTGACCTGGCCGTGCCCAAATTTGACTGTGTGGATGCTTTTGCAGGGCAGTGCAGTGTGAGCCTGGCATTCAAGAAACAAGGATACCATGCTGCTGCACATGATATTATTTTGGACCCCTCTGATGAAGCATGTTTGCAATAAAGGTTCAAGTTTGATCCCGCTATATATAAAGCATATCCTGGAACCTTCCAAGGACATCTTGGAGCCAAAGGGGTTTTGCAGGCATCTTATGTCAGTAATGCGCTTGGCTTCATCTGGCCTTCTTTTTCTTGGACCTGTCTGTTCAAGTTTCGTGGCCATAAACAGAAGCTTGGATATTATTGAAATGCATACGCGATGAACAAAGTCAATGGTACTGGTGATACACGTCATACACGTGTTTGTTGCGTATGAGCATTCAGGTTCCTTTCAACTGTGCAGTGCATGCCACATATTCGCATTCTGCTGTGGACATCTGAGGACATACTTCGGGTCGCACAAAATCAAAGCCAATGGGCAACAGGACCGTCTGCATGAGTCTTTTTGAACATTGGTTGATGGACTGATCAGTCCCTTTTGTTTAAGCCTGGCTCTCTTGGTTTCTCCGTTGCCCGGCCTTCAGGACGTACAAATATGTCAGGAACAGCAATTTGATGATGTCGCGAGACTCTCTGCCGCACCTGCATTCAGCTGGAAGAACCCGTGAATGTCCAACAGTTGGTGCATTGAAGTGTGAATGTAGTATTGGGTTTGGGGACCGTTCTTCCATCCACCAGGCATGCCTTCTCATGTATGTCTGCATGTACAATGGTGCAAGCTGGATCCTGGAGAACCCGGTTAGCTCCATCGCCCTGTCCTCACTATACTCATAATATGTATCTGCCGGAAGTCAATGAACCTTCGTTTCAAATAATGTATTCCATCATGCAACATGTCGCTGAGATCTATTTGCACCGTCGCTTTGCACAGCTGCTGAAGCACCGGGTCCACCACTTAACATGCACTTGGCTGGGCATGTTTGGCGCTGAGACGCCGAAACCGGTTCGGCAGTGGAGCAACCGATACTTTGTCCACAGGCTGAAGAGGAGTGCTTCAACATATGTCAACATACTAGCTATATATAGATATATGATCGAGATAATATATCCTTTTGCGTGATAACTTTACAATAAGACTTGTTTGTTTCCTTCCTCGTTGGTGGGTTCTACATGACCAATAACATGTGCAGGAAACTTGTGAGGAACAAGTTCACTGGTGGCAAACGCCTTGCAGTGAGCTACACCAATTCCAATGGAAAGAAGTGCTATAAAGGGGGGAAAGCTCCTAAAATCATCTTCTGCGTATCCTCGCCGTTTTGGACACGAGGCTAGGCTGTTGCATTTCGGGTTATACGCACAAAGTCCTTCTCCCTTGGTCCGTCACTTGTCCGCCCGCCTCTGATCACAGGTGTGCCAGCAGTGGTCATCGGAGCCTACGACGTTCAAGGAGAAGATGGTTGACTACACACCGGACCCCTGGAATGATGCCCTGCCACTAGGCCTAAGCTGGCGTTTGCCAATTGACTTGTCCAGGGGGGTGGAGTGGTACTGGGGTGATCCTAGGCTGGACGATGTGGAATTATATGTGGCTGACTTGCTGAGCAAAGCGGCCAAGTAGCCAGCTAGATATTTAATTCGAAACGTGAACTAGCGTGTTGATCAAGAGACACGTGCAATATGGCATATATGGCTAGAGTGGTCCTCCTCGTTCAGGATCTAGAGTTGGTTGTACATATATATATATATATATTATATATAGTTGTTTTTGTTTTTTTATTGAGATATCAACAGGTCCACCTTCCCAACAATCTCTTGGACCCTTAGACCTTGCCTCATTGCAGGGATTCAACGATCAGGGATTGCAGCGCAATGCAAAAGTGCGCCATCAATCCTAGGCTTGGATTGCACAGCTGGGATCGACACGCTGGGATCTGTACACTCTAAACCAGTACCCTCCAACCACACTAGTTGGATATGAACCCAACCCACAGAAAAGATATGGTGTCCATCTATTTGGGGAATATATAACCAGATTTGTTGGGGCAGTGGTCCGTCGGAACGTCGGATAGGTTTGGGGGGGTGAGGTCCATACCTGAAAATCTCCGTCGGAAGACCGTCGGATAGCGTCGGATGTATCTGATGGTCCCTCAGTTTGCTACTAAAATGAAGGCCCGGCCCGTCGGATAGCGTCGGATAGGTTTGCACGGGTTTGGTGTGTCGGATTTGGGAGTGGTGTGCCGGTTGCACACAGCCATTTGGAGAGGGATTCCGTTAACGTTCCATCTGTGTGACTTCGCGATGGTTGGGGCGGCAGTGAAAGATGAGGACTGCTTTGAACATGCATACCTGCATGATGTCACATGGTTCCCCTAAAAAACTAGCCTCTCCTTGTAGGAGTGTGTGACCTTTGCGCCTGTCACCGCTGAATCGATGAACAACTTCTTCCACCGTGTGCCATGCATGAAGGACTTAGGGACTCCTGAACATGTTAGCTTTAGTTGAGACGTCTGTTTTAATGCAAAGCAGGCCACTGCTCCGGCACCACCTCCACCAGTGAAGCGGCCACTGTTTCAATCGCCTGTTGCCAGGGCTGATTCTCAGGAGCGTTCGATGTGCCAATGTGTATGCACACAGTGTGCAAGATTGTATTGAATTTTTTCATGTAGGCTACCGTGTCCTATGAGCCGTCCATCAAATCAGAGATGAGGGAGGCTCTTAAGTGTGCCTTTTTTAGATTTTGAGTAGACGTGACACCAACATATGCGTATTAGTGCAGGACTCCCAGGTGAGTTCTTCCATGGTTGCTCCAAGTCCGCGGTCGATTCCTGCTTCCCTGGAACCGCTGCTTGGACTTTCTTTTGGACTGTTTGTGCGACATGGAGCTAAACAAACAATCACGCCATCCCCACCTATAACTAAGGAAATCCCTTCCGACCCCATCCAGGTCTCCAGCACCAACTCCTGGACTGCCTTCCCCCGAAGCAGAAACCGTTCTGAAAAAGGCCCGTGCACCAGAACCTGCCCGGCCAAGCGCAGTCAAAAGCCCTTCATCCGTTCCCGTTCTGCAGGCGCAGCCAGCCCGAGTTTTGAAGAGGTTCCGACCCTTGGCCACAAGCCCATCAAGCAGTGAGCCAGCTGGTGCGAAAGCCAAGTCATTGACACCACCACCTGAAGCCAAACACACACCATGCAAGACAGAGTGTCGTGCAATTGCACCACCTGCACTAAGTCCGCCAAGACATCAACCCCCCGTGCCACCTCCCAAAGCTCAACCTGCTTTGCCACCAACGGCCGCACATCCATCACCAGTGGCCATTCCAGAGACAAGCATTGCAAAACCCATTTTGAATGCAATGCACAAGACATCAACTTTGGGAGGGACACCAATCCCTGTGCCACAGGGATCGCTGCCGATACCACTTGTCAGACCAAGCCCTTCAGTGGCAGTGACACCACCGCCTCGGTGCAGCCCGACCATGACACCAAGGTGCAAACAGGAGCATCACCACCCAGTTGCTTCTACAAAGGAAGCCCTAGCAGTGCTGAAAGAGCTCCGGAAACAAAAGGGCATCACCAGCGTCCCTACTTCGGATCCTGGTGCAGCCTCTGACATGTCGCCAGATGAGATCGAGTTCCAACGGCTGTACCAAAATACACCGTTCAGCAAGAGTGACTACACCTCCCCACTGGCTGACATCATTTTCCAAAGGGGTTCAACCCGAGACCTCTCAGACATTTGGGATAATTCTCCCTATGTCACTCCAAGTCGACATTCGCCGGAGCCAGTTGGGAAGCCTTTCAAGAAGACTGATTCACCAGGTGAGTCAACGCCCTCCACAAAGGCACCAAGCCCTGGCCATCCTTTGGTCATTGACTTGGAAGACACGTCAGACACTGATCCTTTGCCTGCCCCGCCGGCGCCAGCTCCAACAATCACCAAGGCAGAGCATGCTGCTGCAGTGAAGGTCACCAGCCCCAACCATGCCAAGGCAGTCCCTCCCACCCCAAGGGAGAACCAGAAGCTGCACACTGTCAGTTTCATAGACAACCCCACAATGGACAGGCCCCCCCCAGCCCTACAGTTCCTCCATGGACAACCAGTCTACTGAGCGTCCTAGTGCTCTTAGGAAACCAGCTAGGACAAGCGCAATGGCAGACATGCCACAAATTGATGTTGCCGATGGCGTTACTTGTTTTAATGCATGTTCACACTTAACAATGATTGCGCGTGTTTTAATGATGCTATATGCATGTGTGCTTGTAGTCGCTTTCCATGCGCTAGTTTGTGTTGAGGCACATCCGGTTACCTATGAGACATATGAGGAACGACAGAAACTGTATGCAAGATTCAAAAGGCACGAGTTGATTGTCATGACCATCTTGCATGCAAAACGAATATATATATATATATATATGCCCATGTGTCTGCGAGCAGGCAGCTAGTGGGTGAGGTTGCTTGTGAAGTTCCAGATCAGCTCAAGCAAGCGTGGCAAGATGCTTGCAAGAGCCGCAGCAAAACTGCAAAGAACCACCTGTTTAACACATGGCTTCGTGCAGGTGGTGATTGGGGACAGTTGCTCACTCCAAAGCAAAATAACACGGCATGAACGTTTGACAATGCTATCTAGCTAACTATGCTTTTATGTATAGAGTTGTTTGGCCCCAAATCCTAGGCTTACTGTGACCATGAGTCGACAACAGCTAGACCGGGAGCTGGGCAGACGCCAGGAAGGTCAAAGACCCAGCTTTTATGTTGTACGTCTTTTTCTTAAGACTATCAGGCACTCTTTTGTTCGTGAGGTTGGCGCAACCGTGACCAACTCCTGGTGATGTACAATGGTAATGATGCCGTGGTTTCATCCATAGTTGAACGAAAAACACGATTGGGTCTCGTGCGGGATCACCCGGATGCACCGGGTGATGAAAGCCTTCGGTTGTACTATGTGCTAGCCCTAGTATTCCAACGCAATGTGTTCTTAGTTTTGTTGTGTTTGTATTTGTGAATTGGTTGCATGCCACCCTGGGTCTTCTGACTATCCATAGGTGATGCTGGACATCTCCAATGTGTCCGAGAGGGAGGTCACTGATTCAATCAATCAATCTTTATCTATGGAGATTGCTCCTGGCAGTGAGGTAGGGTTGTGCTGTGTAAAGGCCCCCACCTGTCTTGTGTTGTGCGGCAGGTTGCAACCACCTTTGGATCCAGTGTAGAGGCAATGATGGCCTTTCCGGACGGGCCATTGGGAACACCAGTGGCACCACCGGCTCCAGAACCGACCGAAGGAAAGGGTACAGGCAAAGGTAGAAATAAAGGAGGAAAGCCTAGGGGTAAACCAAATCCAGAGCAGCCAGAGAAGCCAAAGAAGTAGGTTGGCAGCAAGCATGCACATATGTTTATTCACGTGCAAACAGTATATGTTCTGTTTCTATAACTATACCTCGGTGTTGACCTGCATGTGTGGAGTGCTCAGGTCCAAGGCAATGCCGGATGATCCTGTGGAGGCTTGCAAGTGGTTGGTGCCAAGGCTAACCGCAGCTTTGTCGGAGAGCAAGATTCTTCCAATCCGCTTGCAACATCTCAAGCATCAAGAGGTACTTCGAAACTCAGCTTGTTTCCTATGTACATAGCACCAGTGCACAACTACAAACATGTTGTTTTTGAATGGACACTGTTTGAGGAACCACGTTGGCGAATCATTCTGGCGAGTTGGAATCTTCCTACCACCAAATGCTTAAGTTTTCGAAGGCGTATATCATCCGTTCACGTGTGTGTTGTACTTGGTTGTATGTATGCCCTGTATGCATCGCTATTCTGCTCAGCAGGACACGGACGGAAACCTGGAGGCCGTGATGGCAGGTGTGAAATTGGCGCAGCAACGACTGACCATGTACATTGAAGATGCCACAGTGGCAAACCAGGTGCTGAAACCACCGCCCAAGAAACGCAGCAAGAAGGACGACGCTGAGGATGATCAGGACTTGGACTAAGTTCATCCTGAGCCCTCTCGTTGGCCAGTCGCTGGAGTCCGCTATTTTTGGGAAGGTAGCGCGTAAGGTCTCTCTTGCTTATACGCTACATGTGCAACAAACAGAAGCACGCTGTTCATGTATGTTTTGGATCGCTTTGGCATGCGCTACAACACTTCTGGGGAGTCAGCATGTTGGCTATAGCTACCAATTTGCTGCATGGCCAAGATGGTCATCATAATTGTGCAATGGGAGTTGAGGACAAATAGGATGTGGAAAACATCAGTAGCTGTGAGCACGTAGCAACGTGCTATGTGCATCGAAGTGCATGCTTTTGGATCGCACAAAGCAGCATGAGCAAAACATGAATGTATTCATTCCAAATTCTGTCAGGCAATTTCTCTGAGAACACCCACCGTGATCCGCCGCAAAGCAAAAGTTCTTCATCCAACCAGGCTACATTGGGGAACTCTTGACATCTCTTGAGGTGTGTATAAGGACATGTGAAGAACATGTTTGACATCCAATATCGATATAACATAGATAGAGATGTGTTTGATGGACATGCGACTGACACGTGCTCAACTTGCGCCCTGCCTTTGATACTGATAGTGTCCATGCCAGGCCAATCCGAAGAAGCGGCCGCTGCCTTCCTCAGGGCCATCAACGGTGAGAGCTGGTGAAGATAACCCTGAAAAGGGAGACACCCTTTGGGCTACGTTGATTGATGATTTCAGTAGCGGAAAGTGTTCTGCCATCAAAGCACCTTTAACATCATTTAACAACTTTTAAAAGGTTTTGTGGATTCCCCTTTGATGCAAGCTATATAGAATAATTCAAAACGGTGTTTGATTGCTTTGGGAGTACCAGACCTGTCCGAACAAGTATAAGGTGCAACAGTTAGCAGACGCTGCTATTGACTTGTGCACAAGCCTTGGTGCATATGTCCCACCTGACCACATGATAAGCCGTCTTTCCAAAATCGCAGCCGGTGGCGCTGCACCATCAAATGCTGAGCGAGACTTACATGTGCTTCTGGCTAGAATTAGCCAGTTTCATGTGGAGCTTGAGGAGGTTGATGTACGCATGTGGGACCATAAGGAATGCAAAATCTTGCACACCAAGATTCCAATCATCATGCCCGACAAGCTGGCTGCTGCCATATGGAACATGGGCAGTGAGGTCTTTGAGTATTTCTTTCTGGGGGGGCATGTCTCGTGATGCTGTTCGAAGCTATTGGGACCATGTGCATTCAACCTCTGAGTGGTTTCAGGTCCATCCAGCATCTTCTTACCCAAGGTCGGGATTGATACCTTTGTCTCTGTATGCTGATGAAGTGGCTACCTACAAAGGTACTGAAGTTGCAAGCATTATGGTCATTGGCTGGACTAGCGACTTTTGTTTTAACAGATCTCCACTGATGCGGTATCTGCTCTTGACAGCATACAGTGAGTTTATCGCCAGCGATTACACCTACCGTGACATCATGACTGCAGTCTGTGCCCGCATCACTGACATGGTTGACATCACGAAGCAGTTTCCATGGTCTTCACAATTTACTTTCATGTTTTCATCCAACCAGGGTGATCTCAAGTACATGCTGTACAAGCACAACCTTTTTGGATATAATTCAAATGAGTTCTGTTCGTGGTGCAAGTGTCAGAAAGCTCACCAAGATCCTTCTATGACATTGGGGGATTTCCGGGAGGTGGCATCGCACCGCAATACATTGATAAGCCACGAAGAGTATATGCAGTCAACAACCCCAGAGGAAAGCAACTCGTCTCAAATGGTTTCTGGGACACCCTTTTCTGTTTCCACCAAACTCTATGTTCACCATTAATGCAACTTCATGTTCATGTTCACCAGAACATCATCACTGCAGGATCCATTACATTCAACATTCCTGGAGCCCACCTACATCGGTTCATGCATGATGTTTTGCATGGCCAGTATCTGGGTACTGGTCGTTTGCTCAATGGAGCCTTGGGGTGATTGAACTCATGTTCTTTTTTCGCTAAACTGCTCGTATGTTCTATAATATGTTATATACTGCCTGTCTTTTTTAACCTAGCTGGGCTTTGTAAGGATCCCTCCTGGTTTACTTAGCTGAGAACGATGCTTTCGGTGAATGGCGTGCAGGCCGCTACCCCTTCATACTGCAAAACCGTTTGAATGAAGCTTTCCGGCAATTTGGTGAGTGGAAGTCCCGGAACAAAATTGCTACAACGCAGGCCAGGTTTACATGCTCTAGGATTGGCCGACATTCTCGCCAAGACTACCCTTGTTTACAAGCCAAAGGCATTGCAGGGAAGCGGATTTCATACTGGCTGGCGGAGGTTGCAAAGCAACATGCAGAGAAAGCAGGGGCATCGGAGATTGACCGCTTGGTGTCTGTGACTGCTACATCCTATTGCAAGTTTCTGGACTTGATTGGAGAATTTTCATTGGCTTTGACGCCCCAGCAGTCTGAGAAGATCTTTAAAGCTGGCCACTTGCACTTGCTATCGTATGCCAAATTGAGAACGTGGTCATCAGGAATCCGTGGAGCGCATAGTGCTGGCAGGTCTCTCTTTCAACTTGCTCCAAAGCACCACTACTTCTTACATGTGTTGCATACAGTCCGGGAGACCAAGGTGAACTGCCGTTTTTACACCTTGATGGCGGCTGAAGGTTTTGTAGGGGTTGTGGCGAGGATAGCAAGGATGTGCCACCGTGCCAGTGTTTCCAAGAGGGTTTTGCAAAGGTACAAAACCAAGTTTGCTGCAGAACTTCGATGTCACTTGCGAACGAAACGAGGTTGAAAACAGTTCTGTCCTAGCTTGGGGTCTGTTGAGGAGGGGTCGGCTGGCCTTGGGCCCTCGGCCTCAAAACTCGAGGGCCCGAGTGGGTTTCGACGACCCGAAGTTGGTTTGGAGCCTTTGGGTCTAGTGATATGTTTTTTTGGAGCAATGCATGTCTAGTTTGTTTTTTGTTGGCTGATGACATTAGATAACGAAGCCCATTTGCGGTAATCTCCATGGAGCCACCACCCAGATGGCTGACCATTTGCACCTGCATGTGCGCCCATTCTCCAGAGTTGGGGGGGCCCAACCCCTCCTGGGTCTTCTACACAATGATATTCATGAAGCCACTCACCAACATCATCCAGTGCAGCCCCGACTCCCTACCAGGAACACGCATCCCCTGACCCCTCACACTTACATTCGTTGTCCTAAACCAGGGTCAGAAGATTTCGATGCAACCTTTCCGTTCGCCTTCAATGGATGGATCAGCTGGGAGTTCCCTGGTCCCTTACTTGGCAGGTCTCAGCCTTTGGTCATCCAAAGCTGAGCGTGCTGCTGGCCGCTTGCTGCAAGCAGGTACGACCGATGGTTCGTTCATGGGTGAGCGGCGTTTTGGGTTCTGATCAACGGTGAAGAAACCCATGGTGATTGAGTATAGTTTCATTGGATGAACAGAAGCCAGTGAACAGTTTTATTGTGTTATATAAACCAAAAATGCTATGTATTATTTATATATATTATGTACTATGATAGACTATGATGCGTGTTGGTTCCCTTAAGGGAGGCCAGAAGCAATGTACTACGTAATTTGTTGCTTTCATGTTGTTTATGTTTTGGTGTTTTTTTTTGTCATTCTTGTGGATAACTGCATAGCATTGCATAGCATTGCACAACAAAACAAGGCACTTAGGGATGGTTGTGGACGAGTGTTCATTTTGTAGCCGTTGACGATACATAAATATATGCAACATTGCGCGCCGCACGTGGCATTGACAAATGAAATGTGTTTGTGAAATCAAAATGTTGTGTTTCATGTGATTCATTCTGCTCACTGTTCCCCAACAATCTCTATAAACCATTTTCAAGCGAGAACGATTGGGAAACAATTTGTAGCCGAAAGTGGTGACAAAAAAACACCAGTTGTTTCAATCTGGGCATAACTCACACGATGGCATCAAATTGTGCACTGGTTGTTTTGGACAATGGGTTCTAGGACGTCCACCTCATGTGTTTTTTACATGTTATTTTTAATGGCGTTTCCAGCAGCTCTTTTCGGCACTTGCAGTAATCCATGTTCACGTTTTTGATTATGTTTTTGTGTATACTGTATGATGTTGTTTTGGTGTCAACTATATAATTGGTTCCATTTGACATGACACACCTGCAAGTAGTTTGAGAGACCTTCGCCCTCTTCCATTCCAGTTCATGTAGGTGTGGGCTAAACTGTTCGATGGCACCTTCGTCCCTACTTGTACACGTTAACCGTTGTTACACAGTTTGAGTACAGTTTTAATTCAAAATCTAGGCTTGAAATCTGGTCCTTTTTGTTGAGGCGGAAAACGACAGAACGGTCTGAGTGCATGTGAAACGGAAATGAATTCGTGGAAACATGTGGAAACAGACATGTGGCCTGTGGAAACATGTCTCATATAATGTTTTGTGGGTATAGAGGTGTAGTCGGTGTAGTGTTTGTATTCACCGCTATTCGGCGGGGCACGATCCGATGTTCGCGCGGGCCAGGCACGTTCGATCTCACTTCGTTCAGCCGCTTGGATGCATGGCACGGAGATTTGGGCATTACACGACATTCTGTCAATGGTACATAATGTCGTACTTGTAGTTTGCTTTGGTTCAACTTGTGTGTTTGTGTGTATGCAGTGTGCGTGTTGTTTATTTTTCCTCTCTAGGCCAGTGTGTCACGCATTCTCCGTACGCTTTCTCCGTACGGTCACGATATCGCTAGAAACGAGAGCACATTCACTCTGAGAACATGTCTTGCTTCCGTCATGTCGAAGCGGATCGTCCAGGTTTCTCCACCCCACGCTAGCGGATCGTCCGGGTCGGCACCGCCACGTCACGCCACGTCGGCACCGCCTGGACTCGCCGGAAGTGCCTCGGCGCTGACCGGTCTTCCGCGTCAGTCCGTGATCAGCGCGGCGCTGACCTTGGCCGAAAGCGGCGTGGAAGAACAGCTGGGAGCCCTGCCTCTGTGGGAGGGAGCTCTTGGAGGATGCAAATCAGATTCGATGGTGGGGGGTTGAGGTATGTTGCGGTGTGAAAACAACAAAGAACTGGGTTTAGGGTGTCATGGGGGTTGAGGTCATTTTTTTCGACCCCATCCACTGTCATCACCAATCTTATCATCTTCATACCGGATTCTGCTGGTCGTTGTGGAGACTAGGATGGCCCAAGAAATTGTTTGGTGCCATATAGATCCATGTAGTATATATACAATAAAGTAACCTTTGATTCATACTCAACTCTGCAAAACAGGTCTCACCGTTCTGGAGATGATTTGAGATCTTTGGAGACAGGGTTTTGATCGTCTCGAAACAACCATGTCTCGGTGCAGAAACACGTTGGAAGGTGCAGCTATTCTGACTGTTTCAACTTGGAGGCAAATGTGGGACAAATTGCAGCAAGAATCGATTCCTTACTGCACATCCTGCATCTACCCATATCTATACCCTCATTACTTACTGAGCAGTCGCGACGTGCGGTGCTTGCTCACGCCTTCACGGTCGGTCGACCCCACCACCGGTTGCCTCATACGATGCAGCGGTGTGTTTTTTCAGCATGTTAAACCATCCAACACCACACGGTATGCAATTATTGCAGCCTTTGCAAAGAAACACATATTACTTAAACAATCCTTAACAGTCACTAGTGTATCAGGAGACCTACTGACTTAGTCGCTTTGGAATAGATTCATAGATAGAACTGATAAAACTTGGTGAATACAACCAGAGGGGCCCCTCCAAGTCAATGGCCTCGTTGTGAATCTAAACCGTTAACGACAAGCTCGCTCGTTGTACTTGGTGTCCACTTTTTTGGCTTGTCCTCCATTGGTGTTTTCTTTTGTTTTTCACGTTTGCTGGGTCAATGTTGATGGCAGTGTTGATGGCTTTGGGGTTTTCATTTGACAACCTTTTCATATGACAAATTCAACATGCCAATAACTCCAGATGGATCACCCGATGACAGTGTGAATAAGCTTGATAATCCCACAAACGATCCAATCACATGTTTGGGTCAATCAGGTATGACACCCCCACTCTCCCCCACCTCGGACCCTCGTGCCAATATCTACGTGGGGTGCTATCTTGCATCATTACGTTGATCCTGTTGCCAAAATTGTAACCATTTACCTTAGCTATACTATACCTGTACCTGAGTTACAACCAAGGTTAAATTAAATGCATGTGACAATACATATGACATCGTGTGACTGTGTATATGTATGTTTTTCTAGCTTGTCCCGAACAGACCGAGGTTCTGGCGGGAAGTCATGAACGGTTGCCGGGCGCCCCGAGAGAGGAGTCCAGTCTCGTTGACCGCGCAGTAAGATAAGTACAACTTAGTTTTTTTTTAATGTTTCACCCTAAGAATCCGGGCCCTCAAACACATATGGGCCCGGAACCCTGCCATGGAGGGTCCCCCTGCCATGGAGAACCCAAGGATTGTTAGGGCAAGAGATTACAAATTGACATAGTTCGATCGAAGGCGCCGGCCAACTTTCTTAACATGAAAAAACCCTAGGGATCCAGTCGTACCGAACCTCAGGACCCTCCAAACCCACCTACATAGCAGTGTCGAACACATCACCCTACCTGAGAAGGTACTTGGATCCTTAGGGTTTGTATTGACCCCAAGGTGTTGAATCATATTGTTGAATCATTGTACGGATGTACCACAGAAACAGATCCTTCCTTGGTCCGACACAGTTTGTGGCAGGAAAATTGGGAGATCGGGGTGCAAGCCGGATTGTGCACTCTGGACAAACATTGGGTTGTTCCGATGCGTCATGGGTTTTTCAGGAACGATCAGCCTCATAAGTGGCATAAAACCCATGCATGCGCACATGTGGTTGGAAGACCTCCTGATCACTCCTGAACCCAAGTTTGGTTTAGCTATGTTTAGCTTTTCTCGTCCATGTCACTTCACTCTTTTTCGCTTGAGACGAAATCGCGTTGGTTGAATTCAGGCAACGAACTGATCCTGGCGGCCAACCAACGGGGCATCTCAAGCGCGCTCGCTGGGGCCGCCGATCTCGGGGCGGTGGTGATGAGGCGTTCTGCCCACCTTCCGATGCGGCCAATTCGCGGAGTTGGATCAGATTTGAAATTTGGCATGATCTCAACATTGTGTGTGGGAGATGTGTGATGGGATCTTTTTTTTTGAGGAACACACATATCTTACATAAAGAAGTGCCCTTCCGGTGTACGGAATCTGTTTTGGGTGAGTGAACTGTTGATCTCGTTTCCGAGTTGCATCAATTGAAGTTTCGTGGAGTTTGTGTTGTTTCAAAAGCAAGTGCTCCTATGGGCCTACTCTCCCAAAAGTCCATCCTCCGGTTTCTCCAGAATTGGGCGAAAAGGCCACCTTGATCTGCAAATGTTGCCTTTATCCATGATTATCCTCAACAAAGCAAGCCCACAGGTCAAGATCCTGAACTCATCCATGATATTTACTCTCCTTCAACAGATTGGCCTTGATGACATCTGATTGGCATCCATCCATCCGTCCATCCATCCATCCATCCATCCGTCCATCCTTGGCTCTTCAACCATCTGATCCGCCCAGACCTTCCATCAGATCCCTTGGGACCTACCTGTCCGAGGCTAAGACGCTTCAGTCCCTGAAGGCCTCCCTGTCCGTGAAACTGCCGGCTCCAGTTGGAGGCCTTAGCAGGTGAAGGGGGTTGCTGAAGGGAGGTGAAGGAAGGGGGGGTGGTTGAATGAGGCCCAAAGCTTCGAGGGAATTTCTGAAGGGGAGGGGAGAAGGAGTTGCAGAAGAAATGGTGGAATTCCTGAAATTCCTGGCTGGTGGAGTGTTGCACCTGGTGGGGGCGCAACCAAAAGTTCTGTACGTAGGGCCCAGTCACGACCATGGATGTGGAACGTGATTGGTGTGTTTCGGGATCGAAGGAGTTCCTGCAGATTGAGCGCTGGAAATCTGCATGGAGTGCAGGAACACCTTGAGCCACCCAATGAGTTTTTTTCCATTAAATATACACGAACATTCACCCAGCAAGACATAGGCAATGGTTTTGAGAGTACGTTCATATCACGTTCAGTCTCGGGTAACAGTTTTATGATGTTCTATGTTTATTGATGTTGAGCGTAGCAGCCAGTTCAGCTCTGCTGAGCCAGTTCAACATGCTCAGCCGCGGCGGCTAGGAATGACACAAACCTTCCATCAGTCACGATGTCATGTGTGTTCATGCACTGTCAACAACCCGGGACTGTCTGCGCAGTCAGTCGATGACCCTCGCGCTGAAGTGAGCATCCCAAGGAAACTCCGGATGTTGGATCCAACACCTACCCAGCAAAAATCGATCACCTTTGAACCTTTTTCAGGATAGTATTTTCCACTCAAAGCGAACCGGTGGTGTTGGTTCACCTGTTTCAAAGTACATGATCTCTACCTGGACCCTCCAACCACCGCCCGCACGTTCAAGTCCCCAAAGACACCGAAAAAAAACCATCATTTCGGAGACCTGAGAGGGCAAACTTCCCCCCTGTTTTTGCTCCTTTCAAGGAACCACCTTGCTGAAACGAAGAGTTTACACATCACCGACCGGTTGGAAACCGGTCTCCAGTCTCCAGATATCATCGACATCGGCACGGGGGGAGTTTCAGTGTCTGTGTGCCCCCTCTTTGGAGACAGAACATTCAAGATCTACAGTAAGAAAAAATCATCCATAGGATTTTCTAGGGTGTTGTATATATCCCATCCCATTACTTGAACAATAGAAAAAAAGACATTCATATAAATATATATATATATATATTATACTGTATCCCATTATTGTTACTGTGGATGATGATGGTGAGTAACAGGCTTGTTCAAATAATTGTTTACCGACTGTTACATGTAATGGGACACCCCCCCAAAAGTATTGACACTGTGTTTCATGATTTCCGGGCTTTGGAACCTCGGAAGCCTTGGCCATTTGGCTGAACCAGCCACGCTTCTCGCCTTTTCGATGGCCACAGAGGGGTCCAAACCGTGTTCGCCCGACCAGTCCACCATGTCAACCAAGGTATTCATTGAGGCTGTGGTATTCATTGTGAGGTTTTGTTCTCTCAACTGTCAACCCTACTCATGTGGCTTGGGGCAAGTGAAAGGCGGTTGTGACCTACCAAAAGGATCCACAAGAAAACACCTTCTTGGAAGCTGAGAGGTGGTGCTGGTCGGTTTTTAATAAACAACATGGAACAACCCGGATTTGGGTTTAAATCGCATGGTTTGCTTTAAAAGCAACGATATAAGCGTGACGCATAAGCGTATATGGGTCTAGCAGGAGTGAAACCATCCAGTTTTCCTAAACATCTAAAAACCAAAGGATTATATAATGCAAGCGATTCTTGAGGAAGCTCCTCCCTGCCCCAGTCAAGGGAGCTTCCTTGAAGAAGCGTGACCTATCCTGCGTCCATATGAAGTGGCTAACTTAGGCGTTACTTAATTAAGAAGGCGCCTACTGTACTTAGTTAAGTAGTAGGGGACAGAGTCAAAAACAAAGAGAGAAAAATAACAACATTTTAAGTTGGTATTCATTATTGTATATAGTCTATAGGTAGGGGGCAAAGCTGAGTAGATTCGAAGTTTTCATGAGTCATGTGGTTGAAGACTGGTTTGAG
Organism: Durusdinium trenchii; assembly: GCA_963970005.1. Classification (NCBI taxonomy): domain Eukaryota; class Dinophyceae; order Suessiales; family Symbiodiniaceae; genus Durusdinium; species Durusdinium trenchii. Next base: position 482,888 of record CAXAMN010021295.1, read on the forward strand.
CAACAGTGTGTTCATTAGCAAACTTCAGCGAGCAAAGGAAGCATCCAATGGGAAAGGGAACTCAGACCTCGCTAGCTTCAATCAATCCACAAACTGATCAGTCTCAACCTGCCACTGTTCATCATCAGCACTGGTGTTTCATCAGTTTGGGTGTTTCATCACCCCTCCCTTCTGCGTGGCTGTGCCGCAGAAGCTCCCACGAGCTCACGAGCTTGGTGCGTGGCTGTGCCGCTCGAGCCATGCAGCGGGGCACCGTTATCGTGGTACTGATGAGCGGGGAAGCTGCAGAGGTTCAAGTGAGCGACGAGAGACTTGGTCAAGTCTAGAGGTCTCGAGCGGAGGGTGAGACGGGGAGACGGGGAGACGGTAGGACCTTCATATCTAGATGATGTTTTGGTATGGCCTGGCCAACAAGTTTTAGCTCCAACAGAGTCATGGGAACAGTCAAGTGGATCCGTCAAAGACCGAAGACACATGGGAACCACTCGAGGGATCGACAACATCACCGAGTCAAAGCATGCTTTTTATATGGAATATCTTACATGACATATCCCGGGGCGGCCCTGGATATGGACGTTAAATAACTTCAACTGGTAAGTGCTGAGATCTAGGTTAACTGAAATTGATGTCCAAGGGCTCCAGGGTCTGGGATCAATAAGCAATTGATCCTGGGGGAGTTGAGGGGCGGATCGTGTACTAAGATAACCCGTCTATTCCATGAACGTTGGAAGACTGAGTCGGGGCATCTGTGATGTTTGCACACTTAGTACACCTGAAGTATTTTTCAGGCCACAACAGTTCAATTTAGAAATGGTTGAGGCTGTAACCCTTCCAAACACCAAGACAGGACCCCAGAACACAGAGAGGCACCACTCCAAGAGGCTAACCAGCTGTACATTCGTTACCCACCAATCTGGCCTGAGAAAATGCGGCCACAACAGATCATAGCCGTGGACTGATCAAAAGCCAAGGACCTTTTGCTATAAAAGGTCTATATCTTCACCCGCAAGATCCCGTGGGAAGGATCAAGATGACCAGGTGTGTCCCAGCAAATGGTTTGGTATCGAGTCTTCAAAGATTTGGATCAGCAACGTGCACACACATTCATCAGACCATGTGCGGCAACGACACTGATCGGCGACCCTTTTTGGAGTGACCCACCTGACCAGTGGCTACTGGGTTTCGCTTGTGAGATGAGAGTCTCCCCAAATGTCCACGTAAGTCCATCCGCTGGCGAGGGATTTTCAGGGAATGTCACCGTCGACGATTTGGTGATCCCGTTGGCCGTCGGCTTCTCGGTGAAGAGAAACTGCACTGTGCAAGAACCGAGGATGACCGCCTTGCAGTTGAGGCGAATGTTGATGGCGAGTGGGGTAGTGGAGGTCAGGAAACGTGTATTAAACATGTGGTTTCTTTTTTTCAACAGCAGAACAAACATCCATTGCTTACCTAGTCATTGACAAGCTGAAGTAGCAACCAAACATGAGTGACAGTACTTATTTTGTGGATCAATTTCTTTGCTGGTTCAGATCACCAAGAAGAATTCTTCCAAGAATGAACTTGATCGCCGACCACCTATGTCCAAACAGCAGGAAAAGACAAATCAGCCGAGCAGTACGCAGTGATGTAGTGGTCTTGAACCTTCGATAGAGTAGGTAGGCAACTAATACTAAGTTGCGGGTTGCTCCAATCATAATGTGCTAGTTGGTACCGTTCCAGGGTGGGTCCCCACGTGAAACCCTCTTATCCTTCTTCTTTGCGTTGGACATGCTCAATTGCTCAAAGGCCTTTCTGCAGCATAATATTTTCCCCGAATCTATCTTGATGGAGAAAAAACACAAGATATTTTGATTTCGCAGTGTTTCCTTGACTGTCCGAAAAGGCTTACTCTTAGACACTTAGTCCATCTTAGTCCTTTTGGTTAAGAAGGGATGTCTTATACTAAATCACAAAAGGACCCATGGACAGCCAAAGTTTCGAAATCTCTCCCTGCTCCAGCTCTCAGCTACCGGTGCCGTTCCGCCCCCCCCTTTCCGGGCCAGTCCCAGGCGCCGCGCAGAGGAGGACTTGAGGGTGCATTTGAAGCACTTGGTCACGCGGCAGGACATGGTTGGTCACAGGCCGGAACAGCCAGAGGACAACCAAACCGGGATCATGGTAGCTGCATCAAGCTACATCCGCTCGTTGTGCTTCCGACCATGGCCATGACCGGTCCAACGGTCGGAGACTGCGTGGGTCCGTTGCGAACTGCGGCCCGAACGTGGTGTGTTCTTCGATGGTTCAGGCGCCGAGGATTTGAGGATGGAAGATGCACACCTGAAATTCCACCTTTCGAGTAGTGATATGGCTGTGGGTCATGGCATGCGGCTCCCGGAACTCACCCTGGTAGGTGGACCTCCGAAACGTAGTCTCCAGTCTGTTCCAACCGAAGTGTCCGGGGTTTCGGTGGAACCCTAAACCGTAAAACCCTAATCTTGGCCTACAGCCAGATGGCTGTGGGGTCAAACCTGGGATCACTTGCTTGGAGGTTGTGAACAGACTAGACGACCTGGAAGGGTCCAGCTACATGGTGTTGGGGCGTCAGGTGATCTTTCACCCGTCCTCATATCATCTCATATCCACCGGTTTCAGGCTCCACATCCGAACTCGAAACAAAGCATCCAATTGACTGAATCCCTGAACTGACTTTCATAAGCCATGAGGCCAGACCCTTCATAGCAAGGATTGGCAACCTCAAAGTCCATTGCCTTCAGATTCCGGATCTGGAGGAACTGAGGAAGGAACCATCAGCTGCAGAAGCAGCTACTGGCAGGTATTTGTTCAGCCCAAAAACAATCTTCTCAACCATCCCGGACCATCCCAATGTTGTTACGGCACCTCTTGTTGGTTCCAGAATCCTACCTATGCAGTGGATAACCTCTATAGACTTTTTGGGCGGGACTCCAGAGAAACATCACACCCCAAAAGGAATCATGATTTGCCGCCCCATTGGCCCATTGGCCCTCAAATCAACCACCCCAATGTATAATCTAAATAATGCACTTCCTTTGAACATCTCCAGCCCATTCCAACCCACATCGCCCTCCCTTCACATATAGACCACCGTTCACATCGGTCCGCTTTTTCACCCCGCACCCCCTCCGTGAACACAGCGTTTGGCTACCGCGCCAAGGTCACCGCTGATGGCCGCGTGCTGTGCGGCCTCCGCCGCCTCACGGCCCAGGGCGTGGCCCCCCGGCGACACGCTGACGGCGACGGTACGACAGGCGGTCGGGTGCGATGGGGGGAGACCGGTCGCAGATGGCAGAGGCGAGTCGGTGAAGCGGTGACCGCGAAGAATCTAAGAGAATGGCGGTCCAATTGGTCAAAGAGGTGTAGTTGTTTTCTTGTTGACTTTGAAGCAACAAATTACTGTATATATAAGCATCCATTGCACACCATTGGACCTCACCCAGCGTATTTCTAAGACTGCGGGCCTCCTGATGGTCATGCTTGCATGTTTTGGGATGTCGCCGAATATGGCGAAAGGAAAGAGTGAGGTGCTGTTGCAACTACGAGGATGTGGGAGCCAACGACTCAAGAAGGCACTTGTGCAAAATGATCAGAAACTCCAGACGGTGGCGCAAGCTGCCGCAGATGAGATTGCTTTGGTCGGACGATACAAGCATTTGGGTCTGTGGCTGACTGAGAACAACTCACCACTACTGGACTTGAAGTCTCGTTTTGCCATCGCACATGCAAGACTTGGTCAGTTTCGTGTGGCAATCTTCGGGAACAAGGCCTTGCCTCTGAGAAAGAAGGTGCTACTTTTTGACTCACTGATCCTATCAGCTGTTTTCTGTAATGTGGCAGCCTGGGCTCCCTTTACCACGGCAGTCAATGTTGCTTGGGGTCGCAAGTTAGGTGGTTTGTATAGAAGATTTGCGATGATCCACGCAGGTTTGGCTGTCAGAGAATGGACGGATCAGAGGCTTCAGCAAGAAATGGGATTTGTCCCGCCCATGGTTCTGCTGCGTTCCATTCGACTACGATTTTTAGCACATGTAGTGGGGGCAGCAAATGATGCTACCTGGGCATTGCTACAGCTTGGCAGTTCATGGTGGCAACAAGCACAAGCAGATGTTGATTGGCTCCAATCTCAACGACGTTTTCCGCTGGGAATGGGGAGACTGATTGAGGACTGGACTTCCTGGTCGCAATATATTGGATCCTCTCCCACTAGGTGGAAAAAGTTGATTTCACGTGCTGTTCAGCATAACGTGGAACAGGCCTCTTTGGTGCATCGGTGGGATGAATGGCATGACGCAATCGCCACGGACTTTCACCAGATGTGTGAAACAACGGGACCTGAGATCCTTGCACCGGCCACAACCCAACATGGCTGTATTTGTTGCCAGCAGTACTTCCAAACCAAGGCAGGCTGGAGTGTTCATGCGTTTAAAGTCCATGGGAGAACCACTATGGGCCGACGTGTGGCTGTTGGATCTCAATGCCCCAGCTGCCTGAAGCAGTATGCCTCGCATGTGGCGCTTATCCATCACCTCAACTACCAGGCCAGATGTCGTAATTCTGCGCTTTGCCGGGGTTGGACTGCGGATTTGGAGCCGGGCATGAATAGTGTCATTGCGGGCCAACAGAGACCTGCTTTTTGGAAGCCCCCAATTCAAGCAGAAGGTCCAGTTTTGCCACCGGGTCTTCCTCATGATGAGCTGCCTATGGTGGAGGCTGAAACTGAACTCTGCACCTCATGGACCTGTGCAATTGCGCAGATCTCCAGCCATTCGAGTGTTGATATCACTGTCTCTGCCCTCAAAGAGGCTACCATGCAGACGGTGTTGCACGTGGATGAGATCAAACAACTTTTCACACAGTGGAGTGCTCGATGTCATGCGAACTGTGCTCCATCCCATTGGGAACAGGTGCATCAGGTATTTTTGACGTCAGCAAACGCTACATGGTTTATCGCTGAGAAGCTGGGAAGTAGGCCCCGCCTGTCCTTTGATGGAGTCTGGGAGAGATGGTGCCAAGACTTGCCAAAGCTACCAGATGTGCCTAGGGTCTTAAAGTACAGGCCAGTGCTCATGGCGCATATATTTTCCGGGCATCGGCGTGAAGGTGACTTACAGTCCTTCCTCGAAGATCTTCAAGTTCCAGAGCCACACTGTGTTCGGGTGCTGAGTGTGGACATTGTGTTCTCGGAGTCCTGGGGGAGCTTGTTATGTCCAACAACCTTCAATAAGTTCAAAGATGCCATTCGTTGTGGACTACTGCGCATTGTTTGTGCAGGACCTCCATGCGAGACGTGGAGCAGAGCACGCTCCCATGGATGTGAAGATGGAGGCCCACTTCCTGTACGGGATGCCACCCACCTTCGAGGCCTACCAGAGCTTCGCTTGAGGGAGGTCAGACAAGTCTCGACAGGGAATGATTTGCTGGGTGTTGCAATTCGTTTTGCGGCCAATATGCTGATCAGCCAGGGTTTCTTCTTGTTGGAACATCCAAAGGATCTGGGAGGTGAACAGCCCTCGATTTGGCGGCTGGCTGTGATCAAGCTGCTCCTAGCTTTTCCAAATGTCCGCCTTTGTCATGTACAGCAGGGCCTGTTCGGTGCACAGTCGGCAAAACCGACCACTTTTCTGATTGTGAACCCACCGCCCAATGCTGATGGCATTTTAGCAAAGTTTCGCACGCGCGATGTGGTGCCCCAGACGGTATCCATTGGTCGTGTGAACGGACAATGGAGAACGGCGGCATTGAAGGCCTACCCGGCTGCACTTTGCAGAGCAATTGCGGCTGTGGTACAGGGCTACCTGGCGGAGATGGAGCCGTCACTTGCTCCTCTCGATGCTCCTGCTGACTTTGAAGAGTTTGCGGAGCTGTGTGTGCCGCCCGTCGGGGCCCAAATGGGCCCCGACTACCACCCGACCAATTTGGTGCATGTACAGGCTCCTGGCTAGACCAAAGGCCGTTGAAGTGTAAAAAAAAAACTGGGGAATATGGAGCATCCAACACATATGACGGTCCAAAAGAGGGTGCTCGTCATCTTTCTGTTGAACATATATTTTTGTGCGCGAAATGGTGGTGCACAAGATCAGGACACGGAAACCACAGATAAAAACTCAATTGGGACAGCGAGGAAATCCCTGCTTCGAGAGCAGTGTGTTTCTAAATAGGGAGACCGTTTTTTGTCCTCCAGGACAAAGGAATATAGACCACATCCATCCACAAACCATTGGAGGGTTTCCCTCTTTAAATACAAGCCCAAATTGTGAGGTGGAATTCACGTTCAGATCCTGAGAGGGTCTAGAACTAAGCGAACTAGTCGGCATTGCCTCAACTGGAACACTAAGCTATAGGCAACCACAGAACCAAATGGCTGGGATAGAAGAACAACAGAAGGGATTGACACTGTCACATACACATGTATAGATCAAAAACAATCGTCATAATATTAATATTTGCAGGAACACACCTATCCCACTTGTGGATACTTGTTGTCACGGAAGGCCTTTGGGCTTATCGTGTTTGGATCGTGCAGCTTCAACGACCAGCCGTTCAATTATTGCACTAGACGTGATGGTTCGACTTGATTCCGGACTTCCAAATGTGACCAGTTCGGCCTCCTGTTTTTACTGGTACCATACATAATGGCCCCCATGTTCATGATTCTCGCACGCATTTTGCAATGAGCGGGATGGCAACCCTTTGAAGATCAACGGCGGTGCTAGTGGAAAGACAAACGAACCTTCAGGGGGTTGCCATGACCGCAAGGACCGCTGTTGATCTGAGGTGAGCACCGCTATTGTATGAGGTGAGGTGTTGAAGGTGCAGAGCATTGCTCTGTCTTCGGAGCTCTGCTTGGACCTGGCTTGGGGGGTGATGAATCCACCCGAAACGCATCAACAAAAAGGCACGAAGCACATTAAAATCAATGAGTCACCCCCAAGGCGAGTATATAGATTATTTTGTTAAGACAATAATTGCCTATATATATATATATATCCATATATGTTCTGCCTCAAAGAGTTGTGGTAAGTGACGACAGACATCAGGATCTTTCCCAAATCCACTGGATGCTTTCTGCTTCGTGTTTGCACCGGCGAACCAGGCGGCCTTAGTGTCGCGCATCGGCTCGGCAGCGATCGCACTTCTGAAGCCGCTCGGGTAGCGATCGAACCTGTGGCCAGTGCCGTGGTGAAACGATTCCGGAAGATCTGGAGGAATACTGTAACCTGCGGTGGTGACAAGGGGAGAGAAGTGGTGATGAGTTAGAGTGGACTCTTGACATGGAGTAAGAGAAGAGAATTTGGAGGACATCCAAACTTGCAGTTCATATTTGTAGTCCGTTCCAACAGCCGTTAACCATAAGAGATTTGTTGGGGATCCTCACGAGAAGTACCCCCCGCTACCCTTGATGACCTGGGAATCAGTCGTGTAGTGAGTGGTGCACAACCTCCTAGCCAACAGAACAGTTTGACTCACAAAACCATCTTTATAGGTGTTAGCTGTTTGATGCTCTTTGATGTGCTTTGATCCAACCATCCCTTTCTTAGAGCCTGATTGATCAAGAGGACATTTGGCACTGTGTATTGGAACTGCTGGTCCGCAAAGGATGACACGCACAAAACGAGAAGTGTACACTCGACAGCCGCTTTTATGCTCGAAAATAGGAGCGTTGAACCTTGCAGGTTATGAGCCCAAGGTCGCAGGTGTAAGACCTTCCGGCAAGGGGAAGGCGGCCCTTCGCTCTCCGCAGCCATGGCCATGATGGCGAGGCGCCGCCGGCAAGCTCCAGGCGAAGGTGGAGAAGAAGACCCTGATGATCAGGGAGGCCTTCATCTACATGATCGGCAGCTGGAGGAAGAGCAGCTTGCTCTGGAGGATGGTGAAGATGTTGGGGAAGAGGAGACATTGGAAGGCCCGAAGGGACCGCCTACAACCTTGACACCTTTGACCCCACTCTTCACGCCGGAACAGCTGAAGGGACTTCATGAAGTGCAGAGCCAAGCTCCTCACTTGTATGCTCAAGTCCCGAGGCAGAGCATTTGGCAGCCTGGAATGGGAAACAGGTCGCCAGAGGAGGTGCAGAAAGAGAGACCCACGTTCCTGCCGAAAGAAGAAGGTTCAGTGGGAGTGCTTCCACAGACGAGCACGACGACGGGGACACCATCACCGGCACTGGTGGGCGACCATGTACCAGATGACCAGCGACGTGGACGACCAAGAGAACCACGGGTACCTGAAGTACAAGAGCCTGAAAGTGACAGCGATGGGCGACAACCTCCCCAACCTAGAGAGCAATCGGTGGTTCAGATCCAAGGGAACGGGCCTGGAGGAAGAGGTCTACATGTTCCGAGAGGCTTTGGACAAACTGGCCCACCTGGGTACATCATGCCCCATGAAGAGAGGAGGGGACCTATGCCGCATCAAGGAGGATGGCAAGTTCAGCTGCATCCCTATGGCCCTGGTCCGCCGAATCCACAGGAGATGATGACCATGTTGGCAATGTTGAAACAGGAGAATCAACAACTGCAGATTCAGCAAGCAGAGCTCATGGACGCCATGAAGTACCAGAGGGCAAGCCTGGAAGCCAAGGTCCATGATCTACAACGTGAGCTGGAGCAGCAGGCTTTCAGAACGCCAGAAAGCGATGAGCCTGTGAATGGTCAGCTGGAATTGACGGTCGACGAACCTCCGAGAGAGACAGACTTGGAGGTGGAAAGACGCCGGCTGTATGAGTTGACTCCCATGCAACAGTTCGAGCAGCTCCAATCCTTGATGGGGACGGTCACTCCGGCGCCAGCAAAGCGAGGTGGTCGGGGGCAAGGACAACGAGAGAGGTCGAGATCTCAAGGTCCAAGAACTGCACGTCAGGGAGGAGGTCAACCTGAGGGCTTGGTGGCATCTCGGGCGAAGGGCTTCGAACCGGAAGGGAGACAAGGGACCGGGAAAGGTGTGGGTCAGCCAAAGAAGAAAGCCACAGCCGAGCAGCCTGGTCGATCTTCAACTGCAAATGTTCGGGAGGAACCGTCAAGAGAGCGCGGTGGTGGCATGGCTGATGCAATGTCTATGCTGATCACCTATCTGGTCGACAAGGACAAGAAGCAAGAAGGACCGGAGTCGGTCAAGCCGGGGACGGCCACACTCCCAGTCCTGGCAGAGCCATCCGATACGGCTCCCATCGACCTTGCTGACTGGCTCACTATGGTGGAACCGGCTATGACAGACCTTAGCGACTCGTCAGGCGAGTGGTGGGAGTTGGTGGTGAGCGAAGCAAGGGCTTGGTACAAACAGTACATCAAGCTTCGTCCAATTCAGCGGGCATCATCCAAGATCGAGCCGTCTGCTGAGTTGCAAAAGCCGAAGTGGGCTCGAGTGGAAAAGAGGGCCATCAGCATGCTGCTTTCTTCAGTTCCCACAACAGTGAAGGAGGAACTGGTAGCAACGAGGACTTTGTCACCGCTGGGGCTGGTGAGCAAACTCATGGTCCTCTATCAACCAGGTGGTGCTCATGAGCGCACCATCATCCTGCGGCAACTTGAAGATCCGCCAGAAGCAGGGTCGCCAAGCGAAGCCTGCATGGGGCTCCGACGCTGGATGCGCTGGCTCAGGAGGGCCACCGACATTGGCCTGAATCTCCCTGATGCGATCATCCTCATGAAGGGCATCAACAAACTCAGCAAGCGGATCCTCACTCAACAACCGGATCTGCAATTCAGATGTGCCTTGGTCAAAAACACCTTGCAGCTTGATACCATCCCCAATGAGGAGACTGTTCGGACGTATGCTGAGCATTTACTTGCTGAACTTGAACAACTCATGCACCGAGTCAGACCGTCTTCGAGCACTACGAGACCTGGAAATCAGGGAGGTGGACCATTGGCAGTAAAGGCACTTCAAGGGGAAGATCGAGAGAAGAAGGGGGACTCGCCAACGACATCGGCGAAGGGTCCTTGTCGATATTTCCTCACGGAGTCTGGATGTCGGAGAGGGCAGTCGTGCAAATGGGCACATCAACTGGAGACTGGCGACAAGCAGAACCAGGAGAGGAGGTGCTTTACGTGCGGGGCCACACAACACCTGGCTCGAGACTGTCCGAGGAAAGAGACGGCAAAGAAGGGGGAAGGACCTCCATCTGGCCAGAAACCGAAGCTTCAGAAGCTGCTGGACAAAACCGGTGGTGGTGGAAATGGGACCTCGCGGAGTGAGTCGGGGGCTTCAATTTCTCCTCAAGCAGCATCCTCGCAGTCGGTGACTTCGGAGGCGGTATCGGATGCAGCGACAAGAACTGCAGACCCAATCAAGAATGTGCTTGATGAGGCGCACAAGTTGCTCAAGGGCATGAACCTCGAAGAAGAAGGGCAAGATCGTGCAACGGACCTTGGTGCGACGTTGAAGAAGCTGAATCGAGCATGGGAGAAAGGTGGCCCAGAGCTACGGGCAGTCAAGATAGCTCGAGTCCAACAAGGTCGAGAAGGACTTCTGGATTCTGGGGCAACGCACGCTCTGAGGCCCAAGCTCCGAGGAGAAGATCTTCAGAGATATCGCCAGGTGAGAGTGACGTTGGCTGCTGGAGGAGCACAAGACATCCGAATGACAGAAGGGGAGACGCTGGTCCACAACAGTGAGAACGTGGAGCCGATCGTCCCGGCCGGAAGGCTCGTTCGCGATTTGGGATGTCGAATCGAATGGATGGGAGAAGTGTGCACCTTGGAGCATCCAGTCAAGGGCAACATTGACCTTAGGGTCGAAGCTGGATGCCCTCAAATGGACCATGATGTTGCGTTGGACCTCATCAGGGAGCTGGAGGAATCTCGGTCGAGAACGGCGTTGAGGTGCTACCGATTTGGGGAGACTCACAATGACGTCGACTGGCTGGACCGGGTGGTGGCAGATTGTCCGATCTTCGACAAGGTCCCGATCCGAATCAAGGATCGCCTGGTGGACTCTCCAGCAAGGAATCTTGAGGTCCTTGGAGTCAATCGACGCATCCGCAAGCGCTGGAAAAATGAGGGTGTGGTGGTTCATCTCTACGCTGGGAAGAATGAGGGCTACGATCTCACAAGGGCTCTCAAGGAGGCTGGCGGAGACACTACGAGATTGTTGGAGGTGGATATCCTTCGAAACCAAAGTCATGACATGTCAAAGGACGATGCAATGTATGCAGCACTGCTAAGAATTGCGATGTTGGGCTGGATTGATGCGGTGATCGGTGGACCCAACTGCAGGACCCGCAGTGAACTACGACATCATCCAGTCACGGGACTACCAGGGCCATCGAGATCGTTGGGAAGACCCTGGGGCTTGGACGAGTTGGATGAAGTGGAGAGGGCAAAATGCCATTTGGACGATGTGCTGCTGTTGCGTATGGTGACGCTCTATGTGGTGGCAAAGCTGGGTCGAGATGCACGATTGTCCCAGGAGAAGAATTCCGCGTTGCTGCCAACGGTCAGGTTCTTGATGGAGCAGCCTGCAGCGCCTCAGCACATGCCGGAAGTGGCATCCTTCTGGAGAACCGAAGAGTGGAGGGTAATGAAGGAGCATCTCAACCTGGACATGGTGACCTTCAACCAGGGTGCCTATGGTGGTATGGCGGTGAAACCTACCTCACTGGCATTGAACATGGAGTTCATGGTTCCCGAGGATCGGGGCCCGCCCAAGGCCTTCTTGAAGACCAAGCATGAGGTGTTGAGCTCCGAGCTGGCGAGATGGGCCCCCGGAATGATGCGAGAGATTGCAAGAAGCATCACTGTCAACATCCAGAAGAGGCGGGTGACGATGAAGGCCTTGTCTTGGCAGGAGCACCTGGCGCAGGGACACGTGCCGTTCCGCAGAGACTGTGCTGTCTGTCAGAGAGCAGCGGCAAGGGATCGACCACATCGAGCTCAAGGGATAGCGGCTCCGTGTGTGCTGTCGCTGGATCTGACTGGACCATTTGTGCTCGGCCATGACATTGACGGCGACCTCAAGAAGTACCTCCTGGTGGGAGCATACACGTGGCCGGTCATGGAGGAGGCACCATGGGACGAGGTCGAACAGCTTGAAGTGCTCCCTGACAAGGACTGGCCAACACTCGAGGAAGAAGAAGCTCTTCGGGAGGTGGAGTATGACCTGGCCGAGGATCTGGAGGCTCATGGTGAAGAGATGTCCTATAGACCTACGTCTGACGAGGGTGAAGACCTGGAGATGGGTGAGCCGGAGGAGGATGAACGGCAGGGCGAAGGAGACGGTGATCAGTTAGAGCCGCTACCTGATCCAGGACCCTGTGAACCCGAACCACCATCGGTGCCGCTCCCAAAGACTCCAGAGGAAGTTGAAGAGCACCAGAAGGTCTACAAGATGATCACAATGTCCATTTGCCTGCCACTGACCTCGAAAAGCGCAGCGGAAGTCCTTGCTGGAACACAAGAACTGTTTGGGATGCTGAGACGCCATGGCTACCCTGTGGCTAGAATCCATACCGATGCAGGCCGGGAGTTCGACAACAACCCGTTCAAGAGGTGGTGCTTGGAGAGGGGGCTGGCTAGAACCTTCAGTCCTCCGGATGAACACCAATCAAACGGTCGTGCTGAGGCCATGATTGCGTCGATCAAGCAAAGGGTCCGTCGACTTCTACATGCTTCGGGCATGCCCACGAAGTGGTGGCCGGCAGCGGCGAGACATGTCGCGGAGCTGGAAAGAAGGAGAAGGGAGAACATCAAGGAGACGCTTCCACGCTTTGGGCAGCTCATCACGGTGAGAAAGCGAGCTTGGGAGCGAGGAGGACCTTTTGCAGCGACATCCGAGATGGTGACCTACCTGACCCCTACACCGCAAGTGTCCAAAGGGCACGCGGTTCTCACGGACAAGGAGAAGGTCAAGGTAGTGAGCTACTTGATAAAGGATGTCAAAGAGCCTAAGCCTGACGAACGAGACTTGGTCATGGAGGAGGTCCATATCCAAGACGACCCTGTACGGCTTCGCTGGAGGTTGAGAGAGAAGACACCACTGGCATGCATACGGGGAGAAGAAGACCTACAGAGGGAGGAGGATCGTCGAATGCTCTTTCAGGCCGTCTATGAGGAGGAGGGTCACTTGTTGGGAGCTGCTCCAAGAGAAGTTCCTCCGTTGAGCCGAGGTCTGGTTGCTCTACGACAAGAACAGGTGGCATCAACCCAACGACTCTTGGAAGACGAGATTCTCCAAACCCGGATCGTGCCCAACGATGAGGTGTACAAAGACCGGGAGCTGTGGCTGGAGGCCATTATGAAGGAGATCCAGTCCTTGGAGGGCAAGAAGGCGATTCGGCGACTGACTCCCGCAGAAGTGGCCTACTACCAGAGAGAGCATGGAGACAAGGTGGAGGTGGTTCCAGGGAAGGCCATCCATGCGGTGAAGGCCCCTGACGGACGAAGGAAATGCCGCCTGGTGGTGTGCGGGAACTACCTGAAGGGAGCTGGAAGAGGTCCTGGAGATCGTTCGGAGGCAGCTCAGCTCTATGCAGGCGGGGCGGATACTACATGCTTGAGGACCTCATTGGCACTGGCTGCTACGCGGGGCTGGCAGGCAGCTAGCCTGGACATAAAGACTGCTTTCTTGAATGCTCCTCTGCGAACGCTACAGGAGAGCAGCCGGAAGAAAGCCCTCGCCTTGGAAGACGCCCATGGTCGACCCCAAGAGGATCATGAAGAAGCTGGAGGAGGTCGCGATGGTCAAGAAGAGATGGCCGTGGAAGAGCAGCAGGAGGAGGACCTCACGAAGAGGAAACGACTGGTGCTCATGCTTCCTCCGAAGATCCTCATTCGGCTGGGATTGGTGAAGGACGGGGAAATGTGGTTGGTGGAGAAGGCCCTGTATGGCTTGCGTGAGTCTCCGAAGCTTTGGGGGGACTACAGGGACATCGAGATCAGCCAGATGTCCTTTCAGGTGAACTCCATCACCTATGAGTACCAGCAGAGTTTCGCGGAGGAGAACTTGTGGCTGGTGCGCAGGAAGGATGCCGGAGATGGAGATCAGGTTGAGGGACTTGCCTTGGTGTACGTGGATGATGTGATGCCCTTCGGCACCAGAGAGATTGTGGAGGAAGGGCTCCAGAGCTTTCGAAGGACCTGGGAGACGTCCGAACCTACGTGGGTGGGAGATCGTGAACCAGTTCGGTACTGTGGAATGGAGTTGAGCCGAACGGAACAAGGAGACTTCTTTGCCAATCAATGTTCCTACTTGAGGGAAGTGGTTCGGCGACATGGCATGGAGGACCTTTGCAGCGCTCAGATGATGAAGGAATCCCAGGAACCCGAGGATGAGCTGGATCGCACGCCCTTGCAGGTCCGAGAGGCACAACAACTCGGAGGAGAACTTTTGTGGCTGGCAACGAAGACGAGGCCGGACATTGCCTACACGGTCAGCCGAATTTGCTCAGCGACGAGCCGGGCTCCAAAATGGGCGATCCAAACCGCATACCAGCTGATCAGGCACTTGAATGCCACGCAGGGCCTGGGCTTGTGGTACCGGAGAGACGCCAACTTCATCCTGGAGTCAGTGAGTGATGCCTCTTTCGCTCCAGGAGGTGCTCATAGCCATGGCTGCGTGATCACAACGGTGGCCGGAGCACCGGTGGCATGGAAGAGCTGCAAGCAGCCGTTCCCCGCCCTTTCAACCGCGGAGGCCGAGCTCATAGAGGTCATCGAAGCGGTGGTTGTGGGAGACAGCATCGCATGTCTGGTTGATGAGATGGCGAAGGACGTCCCGAAGTTCCTCAAGTGTGACAACACTGCTGCAGTCTCGATAGCGAGTTGTGCAACTGGAGCGTGGCGTACAAGACACTTGAAGGTCCGGGCCGCCCACCTCAAATGGAGAATCCAATCTGGTCAATGGGAGCTGAAGTACCAACCTGGAAGGGAGCTCATCGCGGATATCGGCACCAAGTCTTTGCCAGTGGCCCGGGTCAACGAGCTGAGGCAACGGATGGGAATGTCATGGCAGCCCGACTCAGTGGACGAAGTACATAAGGAGGACAAGGGCATTGTCGCACCGAGGGCTATGAAGTTGGTCGCGAAGTACCACTTGGAGAAGGCCATGAGGCTTGTTGTGGTGCTGTCGGCATTGAAAGAGGTGCATGGAGCCATGGCGGAGAATGTCGCCAAGGATGCCGATGAGAATGTCGAGGGTGACCAGATCTTGTACCTCCTCAGCGTCATGATGATGTTGCTGGGAATGGTGCTCATGAAGGTCATTCAAAAATGCCGCTTGCATTGGAACCGGGTGGAGGACGATCCGGCGACGCGTAGAGTGAGGGTCTCTCGCTTGGCTGGTCAATCTTCTTCCGGGACAAGGACTTCTACCAGACCTCAAGGAGGAGGAGATCGAGAACCACGTCAACGTGATGGGGAATGGCAGCAAATGAACCATGGAGGGCAGAGTGCTTCATCCTCATCACCAAGGGGTACCAGGATGGGTGGAGGCATTGAAGATGGACATCAAGGGAGACCGGATCCCGCGCTGAATGAGCCACAAGAGGAACCGCCGAATCAAGCTGACCTACCTGGAGGGCATCATCTGCAGATCACCCTGACTGGGAGGAGGAGGCGATTCCCCAATGAGCCAACGTGGAAGATCTGGTTCGCGGAGTCCAGCAAGTGCTTCCATAGACAGCGGAGCTGCAGGGGATTGAGCAAGGCCAACCGAGTTCATGAACAGCCGGTGTGTGGAGCCTGTCAAAGGGCCACCAGAGGCCAGAGAAGTCTTCGAGAGACGAACTTCGTCTATGAGGACCAGCTCGGCAACTTCCACACCGATGCTCGGTGCAATGCGGTCACGGGACCGATGACTGAGATCCGCCAATGTAAAGTGTGTGGCGGCTGAAGCGGTTTGAGCCTACGGCTCGATTTTCGAATGCTGGTCAGATGCTAAACGCACGACCAGGGAGGAGTGCTGGTCCGCAAAGGATGACACGCACAAAACGAGAAGTGTACACTCGACAGCCGCTTTTATGCTCGAAAATAGGAGCGTTGAACCTTGCAGGAACAACAGTCCTAATATCAGGCAATGTCGACATATCAGCCCCAAGGGTTCAGCGTATCCTGCAGAAAAGTCATGGTCCTTGATGCCACAATCCCGAAACATCCCGAGACAACATGCACATCAGACATCCACATCAGCATGCCAGAGAGCTACCCAGCTACCGGTGTTTGACCCGCAGAATTCCAAGACTCTTCGATGCAGAACAGATATGTGGACTTACGAGGCCCGGTGATGCTTTGCCAGCCCTTCCAGCCAGCCAGCCAAACAGGCAGGCCACCCAGGCAGGCCACCCACCAACCCACCCTCCCACCCCAAAAAGAACTATATATAATTAATTACCGTAGAATAGGTGGTCGATCGCGATTGCATCTGTCCTCAAGCGAATCCCTGGAGCGCTTGGATCATCGATCCGCTTTGCCGTGGTGCTTGGAGTCGTGGGATTCCTGCGGTCAACTGGATGTGGATCACCAGGTGTTTGAGACGAGGCGGTTCAGGAACCTGTTGCAAGAAGCATCTTCACCCAGACCTTGTGCCCAAGGCCCAGAATGGGGCTGTTCACTTCTTGCCAGGCAGTTTGTTATATCTCGAGACTTCAGCCTTGCAACCAGTAACCAGTGGATCTGGTAGATCGTGATCGGAACCTTTCCCGTGTCCCAACACCGGGCGCGCCACCCGGCCCAGCGTGCACCTGCGGGCGAGGTCGGATGGCTCGGTCGTCGCCTGGGGCGATCCCTTCAGTGGCGGAACGCTCACCGCCATGCAGGCGACGGCGGTGCAGGGAGGGTGGTGGGTGGGTGGGTGCAGATCATGGTCATTTCAGTCCAATTCTTGAACCACAGCCGAAATGGTAAACACGCCATTCCTAGGACTTCGTGGCCATTTCTCCAACCGGTTCATTGAGTCGCCCACAACGGCGGATCGCGCTGCGCAGGAGGAGCGCCTGCAGGATGTGCAGCAGATCGCGGCCTCCTTCGGCGCCTTCTGTGGCGTCACCGGCGACGGTGCAGCGGTGGCCTGGGGCGACCCTGACTTTGGGGGTGATGCTCGGAAGATGTGGGTGGAGATGTGGGAATGGGGGGATGGAATGGGATGGAAACAACTTGGGGGAATGAGGGAAGCCGTGGGATCGTGTGAAATTCATTCAGTAATCAGATGTGTAATCAGTCATGTGGTGTTGTTTTGAAAGCTCGTGGATTTCTGGATGCATGAACTGGGCGAATGAGAGCGATTTGTTCGAGAGTGCAGGATTCTGTCACTGTGGTTAGCCAATTAGGCAAAAGCAATGGTGAATGGCTTGAAAAGGATACAAGTTGTGATCGAGATCTGAATGATATGTGATATGTGTTTTGCCAAACAATTATACATATATATATATATTGAAACTTGACAAGTTGAGCAGAAATGACACCCTTAAATTACCTTTAGAGGTCCGCGTGTTGCCCAAATCAAAGACTCCGCATAAGACCTGGTCTCCAGAAAACTAATCTTTTGTCAAACACTTAATTTTATATAAACCATGCTAAACTGCTAAACCGTAACCCCTGACCCCTTCTCAGTCGAAACTTCTAAAAAATGTTGTTACCACCTAAAAGGATGACTACCATACTCTCCAATCACCTTCTGAGAAGGTACTTGGATCCCTAGGGTACAATACCAATAACATGTCAGAAGCATTCCCAAAGGCCCGACGGCCCGTCATTCAGCTTCCAACCTGGCTGGGCCGAGGACAGCCACGCGGTGCGGCATCAGCTGAAGGATGTCAAGGTGCGGCAAGCGGCGGCGGTGTTTTCGTGCTGAAATGGTACTGAAACGGTGCAGGTAGGGTGTTTCGTGGTGTCTCCAGTTGTAGACTGAAATACCCTAGGCCACTCTAGTAGAAGGGCGTTGACTTTTGGAGTTTGTTCCCTTTAGTGAGTCGGCCATACTTATTGGGGATTTGTATGTGCAAGACTTATGGGGAGGGTTTCATCCGAATGTGACTAGGTGCAAGAGGACTGACTCACCTAGTGCATTTCGGAAGACACTGACACGTCGTTCGAGTTCCGCAAGCTGCTTATGCAGATGTAGGTTCTTTTTTCCAGTAGATCATTCTTGTGAACTGATGAACCTCTAGCAGGAGTCAACATGTTAATCAAGATTTACCAGATGTTGATAATGTCAGCATCATTCATCATTCTGCATTGTGTGCTCATTGTAATTCTTTTGGCCAACAGATCACATCAGAATTCCTTATCAGCAAGCACAAACTGATGTTTCAGCAACTACAGTCCTACTCATGTTCTGCTGTTCTGACTATAAGAAGGCTGCTGCAATAGACACGTGTATCGCCGAGAAGAAAACAACAGCAAACATGTAAACTCCGAAGAAGTTGACCGAGCTGCTTCGATCCCACTCGTGAAGCGCACCAATTCAACATAGTTCAACCATGTTGAACCCCATGAACCCTATATAGGGATCTACAGAAAACTAAGGCTCCAACTACCTCCGTTTCGAAGGTGCTTGGGGTGGGTGCCAGGGGGGGTTGAACCACCTTCTGAGGATATGATTGGAGCCATCTTTGATCCCCTAGAGATCCTGGCCTACCTCCGTTGAGGTGCTTGGGGTGGATGCATCGGGGGTCCAACCACCACCTGACAACACATGGGGCCAATCGGAGCCCGCCGTTCGGACACCGGGAAGCTTCGGTTGGATCCGGTCCACCTGGACGCGACCCGGACTCGTGTGACCACGACCACGGTGGGCTGGGGACGTCGCAGGAAGTGTTTGCCACGGGCTTTGCGTTTGCAGCTTTGAAGGTGGATGGCACGGTCGTCACATGGGGAGCAACTTGATCCAGAAGTGATGGAAGTGCTGGACGTGAACGACTCGTTATGAATGGCCAGAACTTCTGATATGAATGGTCCATACCAATGCCTAGCAACTTATGCAGTACATACCACTGAAGATAAAGCCTAAATTGTACCGTTCTCTCCTGCACCCTTAGCTGCTTTTGTGGCTGTTCAACCCTGTGTGATTATGGAGTTATTCTTTGCTCGGTGAGGGTGGGAGGTATGAAGACGCATCACCAAGCTGCCTGAAGACATTGATGCTGAACCTTTGCCCAAGCACGAGCTGTTCTCCCCAGTCACTGGGGGATGAGTCAATGATATTCAATGATCATGGCTTCATGCAACAAAGCCATGGATAAGTACCCAGGCTTATACAAGTCTCATGTTGGTTTATGTTTGGGGTCAATTGTGTCCCTCCCTCTTTGAGTTCCACCTGCTTTGCTCCAAGGAGAACTACCCAGGTGGTGATAGCAGAGCAGTGCAAAGCCAACTGCGAGATGTTCGGACGTGTCTTGGTCCTGGTTCAGCAAGAGCTGCTGTGGAAAATATTTAAAAGTAAATTTGGTGGGTTTGTATTTTGTAGCGGATGTTGTGTAGAATTGAGTTTGGGAAGGTAACACAAATCCAGATGATAGCCGTTCCAGAGATGTTTCATCCAATCAATCTTGGTCAGCCAAATCTTTATGCCGGAGACTGGTGAAATCGGAAGTTCTACCATTGCATTGTGAACTCGAGAGTGTATGTAGTAAATCCCACAGATGAATCCGTGGAAGAGGCACATCACAATATAATAATGTTACTTAAAAGACACATGAATTCACACAGTAAGTGTATATATAATGCTGTCAATGGTGACCATTTACATGATACCAGGAGCTCCACTTGCCGTGCAACCCAACATTTGTCACAAAGGATCACATCACTTGACCCCCCATGATGGGCCCCCCCCCCCCCCGAGAGGGCCCCATCACATGAGTCAGAGCCATCCTGCAGAGTCCAACCCCGGATGAGAGGGGTTCAAGGATTCCACTGCGTGTTCTACTTTGTCACACGGATTGAGAGGACCAATGGCACCAAGTGCTCATGTCGGTGTGCTTCTCATGGACCCAAGTGACCCCCCCCTCAAAAAGAACGCCATTGATATATACTCTCCCTATAAATCCAGTTGTACCTTCTCAGGTTCGGTACGACTGGATCCTCCAAATTTTACATAACTGCAGTGTCAAACACATCACCGTACCTGAGAAGAGACTTGGATCCCTAGAAGTCCTCTGCCGAGGATCGCAGCCTCCAGCTATGCCTTTGCCGCCATCAAGACCAACGGTGAGGCGCCATCCATGGGGCCCGGCAAAGGAAGATCAAAACGTACTAGCCTTCAGTGTGAAACAAGGAAATCCAATTACATCATAAAATATGATCATATAACATCATGAAAAAAAGCTAGGTCAGCATACTAGTATGTAGAGTTTTGACTAGTACATGCCCCCCTTTTGGGATTGCAAAATCTCTTCCCATGGGGGGGCTTTATGATTCAAGAGTCTAGAATGAGTCATCACACTTTGCCGAAATCGGCCGAAAGAGTCTCTGGTCTCCAAAAAGACCGATGCAGGAGCTACAAGACAGTCCTTTCGAACTGCTGACGGCAAACTATAGGCTGTCGAGTTGAGCCAGCCACCAAAAACAACACATGTTAATAACATGTTATCCACACACTTCACATGTGGTGCTTGAACTACCTGCCGGATGACCAGAAACACAAGCCTCAGTCTAGTAGTATTCATGGACAGCAGAAATCAGAACTGTGTTGAATTGTATAACCAAAATAGGGAGACCTCCCAGGCAACGACTCCGTGACCTGTCTACCGGGAGGGATGACTCAGGTGTCTCAGGGCTCAGTCAGACTCACCCAAGGGCCCCTAGGGCTCAGTCGTACCTCAGGTTCGGTATGACTGGACCCTCCTGGCACCCACCCAAACATCTTCTCAGAAGGTACGACTGGAGCCCTAGCGAGAAAACATATATAGTACACCCGGTACACCCACGTTATTGACACATGAAGGGCGTCATGACTGGCAACCGAAGCAGAATGACATCAGGTGACATCTGGTGTCCTGAAGGATCGAAATCGATGCCATCGTCAGTCCCCAATGAGACGGCGGAAACTGGGTCCATTCGTAGGGGGAAAACAACAATTTGTTAGTGGGGGGATCATACTATGACCATACTATCAATACATCATATCAATACTATCCATGCAACAAAAAACATTAAAGAAAACTAGTAGGTGGGAATCTACCTTTCCTGTTGTTTGTTGTTTTCTTGCTTCCGTCTTCGACTGGGGGCTTCTCTCCAATCCGCTCGACACCGGACTCTCGGATCGCTCGGAGTCGTGGTCCAAAACGGCCTGACCTGACGTGGCCACAGACGTGGCTGGTGGCCTGACATGGCCCGAGCTGCAGTGGACCTCTTTCGGGTTTGAGAGGATTTGCCTTCAACCAATCACTGCTTTGAAGGTTTCGTTCCATGTTCGTGCGCCCATCTTCCCCTTCGCAGGCCACAGGAATGCTGTTTTAGCAAAAGAGTAGTCGACCAATGTTGTTGCCATGTTTCTTTGGGCTGACGGTTTTTTGCGGATCTTTTGATCTTGAACTTCTTGGTAGATGGATGATTGTACGTGTGAAAGAGGCCTCAATACCTTTTGGAGGGAGCCAAAGAACTCTTTAAACTGCAGCACTGAAAAGAGAACCTCTAAAAGACCCATAAAGACCGATGTCTTCCAAGAGATGAGGATCCTTTGGCGCCGATTCCCAAAGATTCCACATCATCTGGACATGCAACCTGCAACGTACCGACGTACCGACGCTGGACTTCCCAGTCACCTGGACCGCTCCGCTGGCGGAGGTGATCACTTGGGGCTCGAAGAATCCTCCCGTGGAGGCCGAGGCCGTGGGTCTCTCGGTGGGTCTCGATGGATGCGGAGTGCGGTGCCCTCCCGTCCGACCTCCACTGACTCATATGACCTCCACTCATGACACCTGTTGAGGTGTTTGAAACTCTTAGCTCAGCCACGTGGGTCTGTGACATCCCCACCACGTACTCCGGGTCTCAACGGTAAACCCAGGTTGATATTTGTCCCGAGGGTCGAATGGGGAGGTCCCTTGCAAGAAAAAGGTCTGAAGTGGGAGATGGTCATTGATGCGTTTTTTTTTTTTTTTAAGGGGGCCCAAAGTTTAAAGCACTTACCTACCATCATGGCAATCCATGTTCAGCAGATGTGGGGTGGCAACAGGTTCCATTTCTGGATTATAAGGGGGTGTGACCAGAAATCCAAACCCGATTTGGACCGTCCTCTCTCGCCGAGCTTGGACCTGGAGCCGCTCCTCCCCCAGGAGCTGCCGGCAGTTCAGCACATCGTCGCCAGCCACGAAGCCTTCTGCGCCGTCACGACCGGTGGCCGCTGCGTCACCTGGGGCGACCGGAAGTTCGGAGGCGACAGCCATGCGGTCGAGGCGCCGTGAACGTGCAGAGCAGAGCAGTACAGAGAGAGCTGAGAGAGAGCACCCAGACCTTCTTCTCATGGTTTGTGCGTATAATATAAATGCTTGTTGTTGTTTTAGATGGTGTTCTGTTGTTGTTTTTATCCTTTGCCTCTGCCAGCTGTGCTGTGAATCAAAACCATGGTTAAGGCTCAGGCTTTGTTTGGTCTCACCGTCACATCCTTCCATTGCAACCTCATGGCCCTCCGTCCCTTCACATCCCAGCTTTTCACGCGTGAATTTCGGACGGAACACCACATGCGGGCGCCTTCACAATTTCAGGAGCGCCTGCAGGGCGTGCAGCAGGTCGTCGCCTCCTTCCGTGCCTTTGCGGCGCTCACTGGGGCGGGAGCCGTGGTCTGCTGGGGTGACGACCGCTTTGGAGGCATGCTGCCAAAGGAGGTGGAGGCGAAATTGGTGAAGGTGCAGCAGAGACTTGACCTGCAGTAGCTTTGCTATGATTCTACTATTGTATTTATATATATATATGTTTATATCAGATTTCGATTGAATACTATAGCAAGCCCAAGCCTATTGAATTCCATTGTTCTGACCCCCTGAGCAAAACCTAGGTCTCCCCGACATTTGTCACATTCCGACCTTCAGAGCCTCCACGCTGAGCCTGAGGCTCAGCGCTTCACATGCCGCCTTTTGCGCCGTTTTGGCCACGGGGGAAGTGGTCGCCTGGGGTCAACCCGAGTTCGGCGGCCAAGTCCCCGAGCACTTGCAGGCGTTTGCGGAAATTGTTGGAGAGTTGGTACCTGGCAAGGTCTAAGAGGTTTGTTTGGAGGTGTTGTGGATGTGTTTGGTGTTGCGTTATTTGATGGGGGGAATGTATTGGCAAGATAATTCGCTAGGCAAACACATAATACTAACAAGGGTGTTTGCATGTAAGATCAAGTAAGATCAACATATTCCGACCTAGATTCCGACAGGACAACGAACCTGGCAAATCCAGAGCAGTGTTTTCCAGATGGTGAGATCCAAGTGCAAAGGAGTGGGTCGTTGGATTTTTTCCCTAAACGCTGAAGACCACCTGAAACCACTTCAGAACGAACACCGCGCTCGATATTTGTTGCTTTTCTTGGCCAGGAAGGGTCCATTTCAAAGCAACCAAGTCCAATTGGTGTGAAATGCTTTGCCCACTCCTTCACTGGGCGGAACCCAGCCTCGAATTCAGTGTCCCGCTTCACGGGTTTATCGCAGAACCGCCTCACGGACGTGAACTTCGTGGGATCCTCGAAGAGCCTCTTTTGCGCGGTGCAGCACAGCGGCCACGTGGTGGTCTGGGGCGATCCGTCTCGGCAGGGAGAGGTGGAAGAAGTGGAGGACCTCGGGCCCTGATGGGCCGGATGGGCGATGGGCGGGGAGGTTGAGAGTCAAACCGCTACTTCTGCGGGTTGCTGATTCGCCTTTGGATCTGTTCAATAAGCATACTGTAATTCACCTGTCGTGGGGTTACCCTTTGCAAACTTAATATGCAATATATATATATATATACATGGATTGGAATTAACCATCTAACTGCATTACAAGTTCGATAGTCATCCAACGTCCCCATCATGAGGCAGGTGTACCCGCCGCCCACCATATGGAAAAGCCGATTCCCTCCATTGAACACATCTGAACACTACCTGGCGCTGAGCTCGCTTTCGGCAGATCATTGGCCAAAAGATATATATGGTATACGTTTTGGTTCTAAAGCCTTCCAAAGGACACTGTTTGGAGCTAGAAAGCGATAAGATTTGCAGCCTCGTTAGGATCCACTTATTTTCCTTTACCCTGACCGATCACGGCTCACGTGTCCAATCAAGTCTCAAAAAGGTGGATCACTGGGCTTTAAGATCTGAAAAAGTTACTATACTCTGGATGATTCTGGATGCGTTAAAGTCTATACTCAGACTCATACTCATCTATCCAGAACGATTCTTAGTTACGTTTCGTTAATTCCCGCGATGCACAAAACAAACGAAGCATGCCGCCGAAGGAGCGACGGATCGGCGGCATGGTCCCCTTCGCTTGCCCGGTCAATGGATTTTGATTGGGGACACCCCAGTTGCTCAACCAGAAACAGGTGGAGTTCGTGTCAATAGGCCTTTCTTTTCACATGTGTCCATCGTCGAAACGGCTCGGGAGTCACTTCTACAACAGGAGGAGCTCCATGACGTTTGCTCGGTTTGCGCCTCGAGCCACGCTTTTGCGGCCCTCCGCCGAGATGGCCGAGTCATCACCTGGGGCTGCTCGGGCCTGCGTGACGTGCGCGGGGGTTCTAATCGAGGCAATCAGCGGGTTCGTTCGAAGTCTGCTTCAGTTGCTATGGAAATGGTTCTATGAGACCAGTCAGATGAAAGAGGGAACAAACCAACACATGACACATACTTAATACAGCAACTTGTCTATTGTTTTTGTTGAACTGTCACATTTATATGTAATACTGTATAAGATATTGATATAGAATGATAGATAGATGGTAGATGGTAAATGATCGGAAATGATGGATAGATAAATAGAGAGAGGGAAAACTCTTAGATGGGCAAATCAATTCTGGTGTTTATGATTTTGGGATTTGTGCCTCCCTCGTAGTGAACAGTCCACGATGTTGTGTCCAGTAAAGAAAAGTGCGAGCACCACCAGGGTCGTTTTCAGTCGAAGATGGTGTCGTTTGCCCAACAATCTTGAAACATCTTGAAACAAGATTCTAGTTGGGTGGGGCAGTGGTGTTTTTTTGACTATGGACTTTCGGAAGACGAAGAATCGATTTCAGAGTCCTGACCGCCCAAGCCTGAAGTGGGCGTGGGCGGCGACAGGAGGAGTCTTCTCCGGGCAGGTTGTGTTGTGAGAAGAGTGAAACATCTACTTCAACAGCCAACTCACCAACGACCCGACCCCCCAAAAAAGTAATGCACTAAAACAAGCGAAATGAGCAGAGCAGAAAGGCCAAGATGCCCAACTGGTTGGGCATAAGAGCCAAGCAATCAACTAACTTAACCAACAAAACCAACCAAGCCCTGCTCATTTGCCTGCATGTTGCACTCCAAGAATCGCTCATGAGGTGATCCTGGATTTGGTGGCGATAGCAGCACCATGGCCGCCGTGGTTTGCGTTCCGCCAAAGCACGCCAGTGACCGTCCAGAGGAAGGTGGCAGACCTTTGGATCTTCTTGGACTCAGACTGGTATCATCATACTCCATCATATTCCATCATACTCCCCCGGCCCCCCTTCCATTTATATAATCACTTGGCATGCACATAGATCTCGGCAGCAAACCAGTTTTCTCAAAAATCTGCTCAAACCACCGGGTTTATAGACTGAGATGTGGCGACCAAAACGCACAAGCTATGTGTCCATGGTGTTTCCCAAGTTGGGGCCCTGATCATGATCGATTTGCGACTGTGCGACCTGAGATGCGTATACGGACCACCAAGTGGGATCAGTGGGTCCTGTGGAGGATTGGAAATTGTGAAAACGTGATGAAAAGTGAAAGGCCATTTGGAGGCTCGAGGAGAGTAAAGATGGGTGCTTTGTTGAATATCCAGCCAGCACAAGACCTCCCCAAATCTTGTGGGTGTAAAGTGTAAAGACTAGAGTCGGCTAGAGGGCCTAGATGAAGCATGATTACGCAAGCATCTCATGTCACATCGCCTCCCAGGCAAGGTGGCTTTGCAGCTGCAGGACGTGGGTAAACGCCTCAAGCCGCGGATCAAGCGGAGCTTGTCAGAGACGCGCATGACGGAAAAAGCCCCCCTAACGCGCCATGCGTCTCGTGGTGTTCATGCGCTGTCGGCTGTTCCCTAAACGGGGTCCAACGGTGTTGTGACTGGAAGAACTCTTGCCTGATTGTTCCGTTACACCATCAGTGAGGATGTGAGGTGTTCATCGGACATCGACATGTTTCAACTTCCCAGCTAACCTTCTACACAGACGACCCTGGAGTTGGAGTTGGCTGCAGGTCATCTCTATATACACTCCATTTGGGGATCCATTTTTTTAACAATCAAAGGATCAAGCCAATCAAACTGTCAAGACTCCATCTCACGGGCCAAAAAAAACCAATTCCGTTGGGCCTCCGTTTGGGGCCTCCGTTTGAGTCCTTTTCGTTGAGCTGAGTCCTCGTTCGTCCAACCCGAGGCCCGGTCCTTTGCTGAGCTCCAGCTGTGCTTATTGCGCCCGTGAATGAAGGGGGACCGGGAACCGGTTTCACCGGTTTCACCGGTTTCGTTGAGGAGAGTATACTGTAATAATCTGTAATATACATTCATATACTATCCCTAAAAATCCAAAGTACTAGTACCCTCTCAGGTTCGGTACGACTGGACCCGACCCAGGCACCTACATAACAGTGTCGAACACATCACCGTACCTGAGAAGGTACTTGGATCCCTAGAGTGTAATATACTGTAGTTTGCCTTCATTTTGTTGTCAGTTTTTAGGTGCGGTAGTTTAGGGAAGATACTGCCCTGACTGAAAGCCTGACTAGAAAAAACACTCAGATTAAGACTGCTGGTTTGACCATGTTTGATTCAGGGGAATCCACTAATGATAGAACTATATAACAATGCTCCTGGAGTAGAAAGAATACCAAACACTCACAATGAGGGCGATTCTCCTTGTTCTTTGGATGCTGAACAGGTTTATCATGCATTTGTTGTACTGCAGAATTGAATCGATTCTACTGCTACAGTATAAATATATATATATATATGTGTTGCTCCACTGACGTGGCAACAGGGCTGGAAGAGAATCCACCTGGTAGATGCTCTATGTTTGTTTTGGGGGAAGGTAAGAGCTCCAAACTGAGTTGCTTGAACTCAACTTATATACAATCCTATCGGATTGTCTCCAGTAGATGTCACCAATCCTGCTGGCAAACTGATCCGTGAGTGAACACGTTCTCTTTGTGTGTTGATCCGCCCAAAACGTCGCGTCGTGAGAAATCCATAGGAAAAAAACACCAGGCAATACCCCAAAAACAACACTCACCACATCCACGTACCGAGTTCGGCATCTGGCCACGCCGTTGAAGAACAGAGCACCCCCCACCCATCTCGACCACACCGGTCAGCCGGCGTCAGCGCAGTCGGTCACGCGAGGCCTGCGGAGCTGAAGCAGAGCCACCTCAAAGAGGTGGCACCGCGTCGTAAGCCACCGCGAGAGACACCGGGCATCGGTTCGGATGGAGCGACCGGGTCGGGGGAAGGGAAGTTTTTGCGCACTTGCCTGGGCACTTGCAGCTGATGGTGCGTCGGTAGCGACATGCAGAGCAAAGCAAAGACCCCCAAAAAAGGAATAGTAAAAAGGATTGGTTGCCAAAGATCGTTTGCTATTGATTGCCAAAGATCGTATGCTAGTTAGCAATATTTGCGTTTAAGACATCATGGGAGATTTACCTTGTTGATGGTTATGGGATGACATCTGACCCAGAGATGCATTGTGTATAGCCATTGTCGGTTGCCCTTTGCAGTTGGTGGAATACATTTCTTTGTGTCGCACATGCACTGGTTTGTACGGGATTGGTTGGCTGAATCTGAAGCCATGCGCTCATTGACGTGAGGTTTTCCGGTGGTAGAACAAGACTTGGGCGACGGAGATACTCAAACTTGAGCTGGTGCCACGCGGAAGGGGTCCTCGTTGGTGAGTAGATCCCTCAAAAGGGAGAAGTCACATAAATGTCTTAAGCATTCCAAACCTGCATGTATAATCCTGCAGTATTCCTACGACATGCTTTTCCAACCAAACCAACCACTAGAAAACGTCACGTCGGCTCAGGAAACCACTTCTCGTCACCCGTCGGTCGATGGCGAACTCCGCCAGGATGGCTCCATCGAGGACGCCACCATTGCACGTGCGGGACACGGTCGACACGGTCGACGAGTCGACTCGATCAACGCTCCGACGGACTGAAAAACCAGTGACTGGTGATCAAAAGTCAACCGGAATCACAGGTCGACCTGAACTGGATAACCTTGCTTTTCGTTGGGGACATAACCGTCTTTAAATAGTCTTTATATTATATTGGTTTTATATAGGATCTTCAGCTGGAGAACTCATTGTGGGATGGAACACCATATGTCTACCTGCTTGCTTTGGTTGGCGATTGTTTTTTGTGTTTCCCCAGGGTTCGTTTCGGGATTTGGGAGCCTTTTGACCTTCGCAGCGCAGTGGCCTTGGGAGTTCTGCAAGGCAGAGACCACCATGCCCAGCTACGGTCACCTCCCTTGCACAGTGTATTGGAAGATGGCCTTCGTCGAGCACAAATATGCATCAAAGACTGTTCTTGGTTGAGACTAAGCTGCATAGAAAGCACTACTTTCGTTTTGAACAGCCCAGGCTCAAGGCCATGGCCGCCATTCAACTCTTCAAAAACTCCACGTGAGTTGGCGCCAGAACCTGTTTGAACTCTCATGGCGCACGAGTTTGAAGATACCGCAAGATAAGTTTTCATGTCGCCAAGATACTGCGCTGTGTTCGGCGTTCAACCGTTCAGCTGTTCGAAAACACACCAAGACATGGTGCATGTATTTGTATACCCTCCCTCCAAGACATGGAAGTGGACAACCCCCTGTTTGTAGAGGAAGATCGTCAAGAGATCAATTGCAGCGCGAACAGGATAGTTGTTTTCGGCCACACGAACATCGTCTTATGAGGGGCCATGGAAAGCCCTCTCAGAACTGTTGGTTCAAATCCCCACTGTTTGACAATCTCTACTCCACTACTCCCCAGATTTGTTCAATGTCTTTTGGTCCAATCCCTACTCCACCGAATGGCCTTTGGAGGCTGGCTCTTCAGCTGGATGGCCGTCCGGTGGCCCCAGCAACGCCGGTCGACGGGCAGCCGAAATTTGGCATTGGCTGGCAGAGGGGAAAGCTTAACTTTTCTTCCTTGGAACCCAATTTTGGGTTCAGGTGTAGATTGCTGGGAAGCATGTGACACGTTTTTTTCTTTAAACATATTTTGTCTTTTCATTTTTTAGCATGTAGCTATAGCTACACAAGCCTCAAAACAACTGTTCAACCAGGAAGTAAACAGAAGTAAACCGGGTTCACGGTGATTTTCAGTTGCAAAAACACATGAACCGTTGATTTACAAATCAGGACAGGTCTCGCACCCACAGTCCTCTCCAAGTCTGCAAGTCTGCGTTGCTCTAAACACACATAGCATGGGTATATATATAATAATCCTCTTGGATTGCCTCACCCCATGAAGCCCTAGGACCCGGGCCCTAGGGCCTTGCTTAAGCACATGAAGGTAGAAGTGGAGCGACTCCAGCGACTTTGGTTTGCCTTGGCGAAAATGGAAGGCAAGAACAGGCAACTCGGACATCTCGGATCTCAAGTTCGGACACTTATCTTGGACTCCGACATGTGCTTGGAAACTGATCTCCGACTATGGGCTCGAAACTCTAGGGTGGAATCCTGACCGTAACCATTCGATATCATTCGAAATCCAAGGAGATCGGTCTTCAACATCTCGCACCCAGCATGATTGGACCCAACTGGAGGCCTTTGACCCATAACAGGGGCTTTGGTCCGAGAAAACCTTTGCCTTTGAGGCTCCTTGATTCTTAGGGCAAATCATGGCAACTCTTTTTGTGCCACGGGCTTTTCACAGCACGAGGTTTGGCTGAAGCAGTTGGGCGGCACCCGTCCGGAACAGCTGCAGGCCATGCGACGTTTTTGTTTTTTGCGCCGAAGGGGCGGAGGGTTGGGAGTCGATCTCGCACCGTTTGAAGGAGTTCGTTCTCAGCTTGGCGAGATATGTGGTCTCCTCCTTCTTTGGAGTTGGCTCAAACAAACAGGGTCATTAGTCATTGGATATCATTGGTGTGAAAGTCCAACGGACCACATGACTGACCTGGATCTCTGTACCCCTTTTTCATGGTGTCGGCCTATATCCGACCACGTTGCAACGCGGGGGCCGCAGGGGAACCCCCGCGCGATCCGGTGAAACCGACGCCGACGCAGAATGACTCCCGAGGTGTTGCTGTCCTCCGCTCCTGAGCAGGCGGTCCTCGGAAGCAGGAGGTCGACCTCGAAAACAGGAAGTCTGACCTTCAAGAGGGAGGGTGTGGAGTTATTAGGGTCTTGGATGGTCTTGGAGCAACTTTTGATATTCCTTTTTCATCAGTTTCATGGTCAGTGCAGGAGGGCAGCAGTTTTGGGTTACAGAAATCACTCATTTGACTATTTGACCCGCAAAGCCTTGGAAGTGAAGGAGTTCAACAATCCCCATCATGATGTCAACTGCATCATTGTGTGATTGGTTCTTTCATGTTCTTTCAATCGTTGTTTGTTCAGACAGTTGGATGCTTTCACAGCCATGCAGGGCCAATCTAGGCTGGTGGGATCCCCACCTCGACATCTTTCAAGAAGTCATCCAGTTTGATGTGACCAAATTCTCAATTCATGCAACAAGATAATATCCCAGTAGCACAGAGTGCATCGGGAAGCATTAATCAAGCAAACATCGGACATCCTGGGGGCGTCCAGGTCACCATTTGTTCAGGTCGAGCCACAAGCGAGAACTTAGCGCCTTTCCCACTCCCAGCTAGCCGGGCTATGACGAGACTTGCAGGTGCAGGATGCTTTGAGGAGCAGTGGCCTGTGAGGAAAAAGGAAAGTCAACAATCAAGCCCTGCATGGAGCCGTGAAAAGAGCCTTGCAATGTATGCATGGTATGGGAGTAGTTAGTCACAGGAGATGGAACATCATGTACTTCTGACATGCTCGGTCAATTTCCAACCAAATCAGATCATGAGCGAAAAGCAGCCGGCCCCTTTGGCAATGATTCAGTGCTCTGACACAGGCTCAAAGATGCTTTTGGAGCATGTGCAAGCAGAGTTGCAATTAGCTTGTAGGATGGCAGCGGATTAGCTTGTGTTTTTGTTCTCTCTCCCCCCCAATGGCGCAGCGCGACACTTATCATATACACTGGGCCGGTCAAAAACACATCCATTTGGGATGACCGAGCTTTCTCTGACCTCCCAAAGGTCGGTTTTAGCCCATCGGGCTGTTTCCCGCAGCGGTTTACACAGCTGTGACATCCCGCATGACACATGACACACCGGTGGTGCTCGCACTGCGCCCGAGCAGCGCCTTGAAGTTCATGACATTTCATGACCAAAGTGATTCGCTTTTTGAAGTCCATAACAAAGTCTACACCTCCTGGGAGCAAAAATCCTCACAAGGTAGGGACAGAATCCCTCCTTTTCAGCATCAGCCTTCGACTTCGGATGTGGTTGGGGCATTAGGGAACTGACATGCCTTCTCAGAAGGTACTTGGACCCTCCAAACCCACATCTTCAAAGTGTCTCCAATCACCGTACCTCAGAGAGGTGGATCCCTTGGGATTACATACGTGCAATAGTACCTGCAGTATATACATATCTATCCGTTCATCCGTTCACTAATGAACCATGAACAAATCCACTGAAACCTGAATCTCGAAAGAAGGCGCAAGATCAGGCTTAGTCCAGTCCATCGCATCGCTGCTGAGTTGTTCCGCCAAACACCCCGCGCGCCTGCCTCCTTGAGGCGCCGGAGCGGGGGCGGGTTCGATCGCACGCGGCGTCCGGCGACCGAGAACTGCATCGACGAAAGGAAGACGGCGTCGGTGTGGCGTTCTGCGAGCTGCTTTTAAATCGATGACACTCCGGGGGGTGAAGGTGGAAGCATATCAGGTGGATGCACATGTGGATGTAAATCTCTGACATCTTGTACATTCTATCGTCCTCGCGAAAGGACATGCTGACATGCTTGTGTCCTCTAGAGAGGGCATATCAGGTGAGCTCCTTTGGGCGATTGGAGGGCGGACAACCTCCATGTAACGCGTTATGCTAGCGGCATCTCTTCTTGGTTATCAGCATGTACGCATAGCAAGAAGGATGGTTTGTCTTCGTTCATTTGGACATATTTGGACATATATATAAATGCATTCTTCCAGCAGTGTTTGTCGTCTTGTGACCATGTGTGAGACGTCTGTATTGTCATCCAAGCTGCTCAAGCTGATTCTCCAGTGCTTTCTTCTTTAAGCATTTAAGCGGCGACTCAGCAACGTCTGATGGCGGAGGTGGAACGCAAAGCCGAAGTTGAGATTGACCCCGAAGCGGCCATGGAATCTCCACGAGCCGAGGGTGAAGAGACGCCTGTGCCTCCTGCATGGAAGGAGGTTTATGGAGGTAGCAGGTTCGAATTCAAGTCCTTGTTTCCTCCATTCACTTGGCTGCCTGCGTATATCAGATTTGCTAAAGGCGGGGAGATGGGATTCTGCAGTTGTGTGGATGGTTTAGTGCGTTGTTGTGGAATGCCCAAACAAACGATATGGGGACTGTGCAGGAAATGCTACCACCGGAGACACGGATCGAATGGGAGAATTGCCGTACTCCATCAAAGGCGATCTCATTGCAGGCCGTGGCCGTTGGGCATGCGAACAGAGCAATTGATGATCCTCTTTGAGCTTGAATCCAGGTACAGTAAATATACTACTGTATTAATATACAAAATAAATTCAACATATTCAACAATACTATGAGATATGATGAGATCTGTATAATATATATATACAGAAAACCGTGTACTTGATGGGATTGAGAGTTTTAAGTTAATTCCAGGTATTCACTTTGGTTGTGCACTAAACACGCACACTGATACAACCTCTCCTTCTTATGTACAAACATGTTGGTACGAGTGAGCTTATCAAGGTTTGGCAAATACGCAACAAACCACAGGTACTCCAGAGTGTAATCAGAGAGAACCAGAAGAATATTCGTCATGTTTATTCCAGCATGTTTCCAACATGTGATATGATTGTATAGGATCTTTTTCGTACTGTTTCAGATGCTGAAAACCAGGTTTGTTGTTCAACAACGGTCGTCGTTGAATCCAGCTTGCTTTCGTAGGTCTCACCGTTGGACTGATGCTGGTGCCGCAATGCTTGGCCTTCGCCTTGTTGGCAGGGCTGCCTATTCGAGCTGGCTTGTATTCCTCATTTGCTCCCCTGGTGATCTATGCCTTGCTGGGTAGCTGGATTAGTTGTTGAAGGTCTGGTGTTGCTATTGAACAAACTGTTCGATATCGATATATAATCATTATCACTGACCAACCCAGTCTTAATGTAGGCTAAAGAGGCTTAACACGTCACTGTCACTCGTTGTGTTTTTCTGCTTTTACATCTCTGAATACTATGTGTATCTATGTGTATATTTATAGACAGTCAGTGTTGTTGTTTCTTTTCAATTAAATTGTTATACTCAACTGCTTTGGGTAACAGCATTAAAATTCATCACAAATTAGCAATACCCATCAAACATCCATCTCATTCTATACACGCAGACTTGTTCGGTGTTTGTTTTTGCGGGGACTGGTAGCCGGACCGGGTGACTGGGTGACCAGCACTCAGGTACACTGCGACAGCTTCAGGTTGGACCGACGGCCTTGATCAGTCTCCTGACTGGTCAAGCCTTGGATGCAGTGAACTTGTTGGGAGAGAACGAGCGCTTCTTGGAGGGTTTTGGTTGTTTTTTTTTGATGTTGCTGGTTTCTGTTTTTTTTCCCTATTGTCTATTTCAAGATCGCAAAGTACTTGATGAATCGGTTTGTTTGCTTGTTTTTGTTCATATGTTTTTCCATGCCTAAGTAGAAGCTGGCTATGTGTTTTTGTTCATGAATCTTGTTAAGTGTGGCTTTATGTTTTACAAAACCAGGTTTGACTGGGGCAAGCACTTTAGCTCTCTTAGTGGGCCTGGTGAGTCTTCTCTTGGGCATCCTGCGTTTTGGCTTTGTGGTGGATTTCATGTCCCATAGCGTCATGAGCTCCTTCTGCACGGCCTCAGGCGGTGTGGTGCAAAAAACACACCCGGCACCGCTGGGAATTGACCGATCCAGTCTATAAAGAAAAACCGAATGCGATGAATTTATAGATATTGATTATTCATATGGATTATTCATTCTTATGGCTATACATGGATATCATTTCTATGTTTATCCGGAGACTGCAGACATCAATCTATTCGGAAGCGTTCGAAGAGGTGAACCAGCCCGCTCATTAGTTCATGTGTCAAGTCGTTTACCTCCTTGCCATGTTTTTTTTTGTTGAATCAATATTCTAGTGATGCAATTGAACAACCCTACTGGTTAGCTTAAGAACGAAGTCTAGAAAAGCAGGCGTGATCATTGCGACCTCCCAACTGAAGCACGTCCTTGGCATCAATATCAAGCGGCACAAGTACTGGTGGGAGACGGCCTATGACCTTTGCTCCAAGCTTCCGGAAGCGGATGCCGCTACCGCCGTGCTTGGCTTCACACTGTTGGCCATGCTGACCTTCTTTAAGAAGTGGAAGCAGGCGGGGAATCAAGCCAAGCGCTCAAAAAGCCTCATTTGGAGGTTCTTTCCCAAGAACAAGGACTCCTGTGCCTTCAAGTCCATGAAGATTTGTGCGGACTTGTCCTCGGTGCTTTGTGTGATCCTTGGCTGGGTTTGGGGCTTCATCTACAGGGAAGCTGGAATTAACTCTGTGAGGCTCATCAATGACAGCGAAAGCGATGGCTTTGTTTTCCTGCTGCCCAGTTTTGACGACAAGACACCCGATCTCATCGTGCCTGCGGTGATGATTGC
Organism: Durusdinium trenchii; assembly: GCA_963970005.1. NCBI lineage: Eukaryota > Dinophyceae > Suessiales > Symbiodiniaceae > Durusdinium > Durusdinium trenchii. Next base: position 517,861 of record CAXAMN010021295.1, read on the forward strand.
AGTGGTGGGTTTCTTGGAAACCGTGGCAGTCGGTGGCAAGATGGCGAATGAAAAGCGATATAGCTATGATGCCAATCAAGAGCTTTTGGCTTTAGGTGCTGCGAATGTTGGTGGAGCCTTCATGGGAGCTTTTCCCATCACTGGTGGCTTTTCCAGGACGGCAGTGAATGCCATGTTCGGGGCCAGCTCCCCACTGGCAGGTGCCTTGACATCAATCATCGTGGTGATTGCAGTGTACTCCTTGATGCCAGTGGTGGAGATGCTGCCCTTGGCAGCCTTAGCTCCCTTGATCATCCACGGAGCAATTGGTGTCACGGACTTCAAAGCCTTCATTCCTACCTTCAAAGGAAACAAGTTGGACTTCCTCATCATGGTCTTCACCTTTTTAGTGTCTCTGGGCTTGACGGTGAAGGAGGGCCTGATCACCGGCGTCTCATTGTCCATTTTGAAGCTCACCTATGAAGTTGCGATGCCGAACTTGGCCGTTTGCGTGCAGGTGAAAGATGGAACTTTCAGAGATGTGAGGTACTATCCAGAGGGTCGCATGTTCCCCAAGTGCGTCGTGGTTCGAATGGATGCTGGATTGAGCTTTGCAAACACCCGACGTTTGCAGGAGTTTTGCATGCGCGCCATGACCGCTGCAAGCAAATCTGACTCTTCGGTGTCTCATTTGATCTTGGATTGTAAATCCGTGAACGGCACCGACATGACGGGGTGCGAGGCCATCGAAAGCTTGGCCATTTCCTTGGAGAAGCGCAAGAAGTCCTTGGTCTTGGCTAACCTGAAGGCACCCCTCACACAGGCCGCAAACTCTTGGGCCGCCATACTCAAGAGACCGACTTGCACACGATACGCCCACAGCGTATTGGTGGGGACTTCATGAATCTAGAATCTAGAATGTCATGATGTGTCATGATCGTTATGTTATAGGTGGCTTTCATTCATGTAGTGCAAGCACCCAAAGTAAGCTGGGCTTACACAGAAGTGAGCACCTGCATAGTCGAATGATGGGCGCAAGTATGAGGTTGACAAGAGGCATCATGGGTCATGAGGTGAGGCATTCTAAGCTTTCTTCCCTGTGGATCAGGCCATGTTTGCAGCCGGAGTCGACCAGCACATTGAGGCCGATCCCATCAGAGATGACATCACCACCCAGTTCTGGTGGGTCCCAGACCCCCCTTCTTTCATGTGGTCAAAAGCATGTGCCCTCAGAATCCGGACCCTCAAACACAGATAGGGTGTGGTTCGGGCCTGGACCCCTGCGTTTCGGTGGAGAAGCTCCGACCCCTGCCATGGAGAGCCCAAGGATTCTAAGGGTGGTAAAACACCATTTGGACCGAACACGAACGGCAGAAGCCTTGCCGGAGTCCAAGGCCACTCAGAGGGCCACGATCGGGTCTCGATCGTCCGCAAATGGCTCCCCAGCACACCATGTGCCGCACAGGGTCCAAACCCAAAGGAATCCTGTGCGAATGTGCGGCAGAATGAGCAGAATGTCCACTACTGGTTTTTTCTGCTATATAGAGATAGTCAACCTCCCTACGGGTGAACATGACTGATACCCGCATCCCACCGGCCATGTATGGTGTTTTTTTGTTTGAAGGAGTTCGTCGAGTCGCGAGGCGCATGGTGGGCATCTTTGTTGGAACATCGCCCAAGCCATCACCTTGGTGAATGGAGGTGATCCAGCAGCAGCCAAAGCGACGCTCAGAAATGTTAGACGGAGTGGGTTGGGTTTTTTGGCGGTCACAGACCCCAGACCAGAAAGTCACAAAATGTGATGTACATGGAGTGGGATAGACTCAGAACAAGATTCATTCTAGTTCATCCCCGTGTCGGCCCAGATGTGTTCTGTTTGGCATCGGGCTGATTCAGATTGAATCTGCTTCCTGTTCCGCCGCTTAAAGGTTTCTCAGTGTGGAAATGTTTGAGACAAAAGCAGCAGGCTGAGCCTGGTTGTGCTGAGCCTGGCGGATGTTTTTGTTTCACAGAACGGTTGAATCCCCTTCTGGGAAAGATGTTATAGATGCTTACACTTTGGTCACCTTGTTTTTGGCCGTCCTGGTGCCAATCATGAGAAAACGACACGAAACCTTGATGACTCCTGCCAATCCACCTAGAAATACTGTACATGCAACGCTGTTGTCTCCGACAGGTACCATCAATCCATGCATCGGCTGCACCTCTACCTCTACGGTGTTGTTGTTAGACCTCTAAGGTCTGTGACTGATCTTCACAGCAGGGTGCAGTCCAACGCGGTGGCTATCAAGCAATGTATTCCTGTTTGAAGCGTAGATGAGATGCATGAGCTGAGCTTCTTCTTCTTCTACTGGGCTATCCAACCGATACCCAGGAGTCAAGTGCCTGTTGGATGATCTTGAATCTGCACATTCATTAAATAAGGTACACATGAAACTGCCTTCATGCAAGCAGATCATCCAAGCCGAAAGCAGGTATAGCCGTGTAGCCATCCTTGTGTTTTGGCGGTAGGTTGCCCAGAAAGCTAAAAGCTGTGGCTAAAACTTACTCAGGTTAAGGTTGGTACACTTAACATGCGGGGATGGGTCAAAACCTGGAGCCCTGCTCCACCATGTAGCCAACAACCTTCCATGTAATATCTTGGTTTTGACCCACAGCCATGTCATGATGTGGCCAACATCAGTTTCGTCTCGTGCGACTTGCGAAACCGCCATTCGCACTCGTTTGCGATACATGGTGACACATTCGCACAAGCTGCGATATGCTGTCCAGGACTTTTGCAATCGCAAAAAAGAAACAATGTCCAAACATGCAGTTGCCTCTTCCTCATTATATATATATATAGGGTCCCTCATTAGATACAACTTCCATTCACGAAAATCTGAAAAAAAAAAAACAGATGTCTAAGATAGTCTAAGCACCTGAAAAAAAGCAGATGTCTAGGATAGTCTAAGCACCTTTTGAGAAAATCCTTGGAGCCCTATGGGCCAAACAGGTTTGCCGTGCAAACGGAGGCCGCGTTGGTGGTGATCGCGCTCTCCCGAAGACCACTTACCTATTGAGAGTATGCCCAGGTCATTTATGCTTGTCCGTGATCTGGAAGCTCGCAGGTAGACACAGCGCGCGAGCTTTTGCCCAGTCATGAGCGAGGTGGGCCCAGTCTCAGCGTGTGGAGGATGGGGAGATTGGGAAGTCAAGCACTCATTGTGGGGTCCCCAGCATTGGAAGCTTACAGTGAAGCTTAATAAGAGGAAACGCGAAAGAGGATGCTTCAGTCCCTGGCTGGATGTGTCCAACCGTGCAATATCAAACAGCACACGTTTGTCGTCCCTATGGAGGGGAGGACGCACACACATCTTACCCCTTGGTGTCCTTCCAAAAGCCGCAGCCAAACAGTTGGATGCTTGAATGTGGACCACTATGTGGACCATGTACTGCATATAGACATGTCATGACATGTCTAGAGTCTAGACTCACTACCCTTTCTCCCATGTGGTCCTATATCTTCACTCGACCCCCTCGATGTGTCGACCCCCAACGCCGCCGGTCCGCGGCGTCTCGGCTCACCCGGTCGACCAGCGCTTCCTGGCCGGCGACGCTTTCCGGTCGCAGTCTGTGGACGGATGGGGAACGAACGGGCAAAGCTTTGGATGGATGACTCCCTTCAAATCATGCATTTGAGTGAAAACATGTGGAAACCACACTGCTTGGAGAGCATGGTCCTCCTTTTCGGGGTTATGCCATCCACCTCCATGATCATTTGAGGGAGTGTACTTCCCCTGCAATTATCATCACAGTGGAAAATGGACCCTTGGATGACCACATGGAGTGTATTCCCAGTGTAGACTCCGGCGCCTTCGGCCCAAGCCACAGAAAGAAGTCAATGCTCCACAAGGCTATCCAGTGAGCTTCGGTGAACGATGCTTCAGGGTTTTTCATCACAAAGACTTGAAGGCTGGGAACCCTGGCTGGGGGAAACCAAAAATAAAGACACGGGCCATCCGTGCGAGGTGGGCCCAGTGTTACTGTTGTAGGGCGCGTGAGATGAGCAGATGCAGCCCAAACGCCTCGGTGCAAGGCCCAAAATCAACCGGGAAACAGGGAGCTTTCACAGCCTCAGAAGTGAACGGCTATGAACAACTGAATGATGTGGAATCATGTTTTGGCATTTTGTTCAACCTGAAGTGGCGCTTTGCCAAAAGTTACCCAGCTTGAAAGGAACAAAGATGAACAAAGAGTCCCTGATGCATCCCACAGCCATGATCTTGATATGTCTTGATACAAAAGCCCTGGGAACATGAGTGGAACTAGCCCAGGACCAGGTGGTGCCCATCTGCTTACTGAACCGAAGGCTCGAGGGTTGAGAGAGGGAGCTCGGAGAGGGAGCCCATCCTACCCAGGGTTCCGCGCCCCTAAGTACTTGGGACCGGCAGAGGGCCCCCTCTCGCTGGGCGTCGCTGGGCTACTCAACCCAAGAGAAGGGACACCGACTTGGATGGCAAATAGCCAGCATCAGTTTAACTCAGTTTGCAATAGAACATTGCACGGACGTGCAAGGAGTGTGACTTTTGTCATCGAACATCTAAGGACCACGACTGCCTACGAGTCGCACTTTTCACCAAAAAAAGAAATAGGGCTGCAGAAAGTAGCAGCTGTGAGTTTTTGTTGTAGACAAGAATCCGTTGGACTCCCTAGTTTCTTTGCACCAAAAAGCCTTGACTTGAAAAAGAGGTGTGATCTTTGATTGAGGGGTGCTCACCCTTTTGCCCAGGTCAAACAAGTGTGGTCGGGATGTCATCCACATCCTGCTGCCTTTGGTTTTGAGTCCCATCTATGTAATCAGTTACATGAGATGGCTACTATAGGGTCACCTTGCTTCAAACCCACTTGGTACGTGGCCTTGCCAACTACTTTGGCAAAGTCATCCTCAAGTGAACAAACGAACGGGGCACTCCCAAGCAGCTTCTCATTCGTTGTGTTTGGAACATACCAACACTCGGGCGACTCTTCACATGGCATCACATGACTGTTCATTGCAGATGTTTGACAGGCCATGCTCACCGCCAAGCTTTTGCTTGTGGTGCTGGTGAGGGCAGAGCTTCCAGAGGACACGACCGGGATCGCGATGCCGCCGGCATGGAACATATCTCACTTGGTGTCACTCAGAGCACTGTTTTTGCTTTATTTGTTGGAGCTTTACATCTTGCAGCCCGCAGCCCAAACACAATATGGGTGTGCATAGAATGAGCACCCAGTGCTTATTTGCTCTCGCGCCCTGAAAAAGTGAACAGTGAACAGAGCAGACAACACGTTCTGTTTGGGCCCTTGATCATCCTTGATCAGCCTCCGGATTTTGGACATTCCGAACACGAATTCGACTTCCAGAGGTAGGTCTGTTTGGCACAGCCACCTCCGCTGTGGTCGTGGTCGTGGTCTGCGGAATGCTCGGAATGCCGTGAAATAGACTGAGTCGTGGTCTCCGGACATCGGCCGACTCAGTTTGCAGGAGTCATGCTTCCTGCAAGTCAGCCAGTCTGTCAAGGCACGCCATGTTACCACAAAAAGGAAGGGCCGGAGACAAAACCTGAGGATGACAGGATGCGGGGCCCCGGGCCGCCCTCTAGAGCGAGTTCCTTTTGTTCCGAAAAAGTCACACAATGTCACAGAATCTGCCTGCTTGGATTTTTGGATTTGGCAATCCTCGGAGTCCTGTTTTCCTTTCTGAAGGGGCCCAAATGGCACCATCCACGATCTCCATGAATCCCCGAGATTTCAGCGCTTCCCTGGAGGGTTGGAAGCCCCATCACAAGCACCTCTTGAGGCGATCCGGGTGCCTTCATGCCGTATCAACCAGGCTGTATGGTGCGACCTGGGACTGATCAACCGTGATCAACCCATTTCTAGATGTTTCTACAACCGTATCAACTGGGGATCATCAAGATCGATGGAATTGTGGGTACATGAGATGTGAGTCTGGGTCGATCTTCCTTTTCTTTGCCCGACTCTGTCAATGGAGCTTTGAAGCCCAGCACTTGCTGGCAAGAGCCCTGGTCAAGTCGCGGAGAGGGGCTCCTTCTTCTGCGGTTCCATCAGCTGGAAGGTGATGGGCCCGCAAAAGAAGTGCATCTGAAAGTTAGAAGTGGAAGTCATAGAAAAAGCTCCGAGACTTTTGACTTCAAGTCACAAGCTCAATCCAATGAAGTACATCAGAATACATTGACGCCAGGTCAACCACCCCAATGTATGGATTCATATGCCAGTCCCATGGAGTGTTTGGGAGTGGCTTCCTGTTGGGAAAAGATGGTTCTGCCATCGAATGCACGGGCTTTGTGGCGGATCGGCGGTGCGATCGGCGACATGACCTCGGCTCAAGGATCAGCGGTCAAGGATGCGGGCAGATGGCACCTAGCAGATTGGTATAGGTAGGGACTGACCCCTTGATTGCTACCGAAAAGAGAGTTGGTGCCTCAAGACATTTATGATAGAATTGTTGGATCCCCAACTGCCACCTAGTCATTGAATGTTCATGCGAAGCATTCTGAAATCGATACTTCGATCATCTTCGAACTAACGACTCAGACAAACGTAGTAAATTCATATAATATATATATATATAGTAATATATTACAGATCTGTGGGGCTGTGTAGTCCTTGGATGCCGGGTCGACAGGAAGTGGTCCAGCTGTGGATCCATCCCACCCCATTCGACGACCGAGCAGGAGTTAGCTTTATTTGGATCGCTTGCTTGACCCCACATTCTGAAGTTCAACACTAGTCAGCAACCGAACCAGACCTGCAGAAGCACCACTCATCAATCAGCCACAAGCATTTGCTACCATTTCAACCTGCCAATCCACGGATTGATGGCCGACTACGAAAATGCCAAGGCTCCGGACTGTGATAGAAGATGGTTGAAGTCTGGCAACCTGATTTTATATATGATTGAGAACCGTCTCCATTCCCTGTATTGGGGCTTGCTACCCCACTGGTGCATGCGAGGGTTCCATCCCAGGCCTCAAGGTGTCAGGTACGCAAGGGGCTCTGCAACAAGGCACTGCAGATCTTCCCCAAAACTCTGGGCCCTGCACATAGGGGACCATTAATTACATATGAGGAATCATTAAATTAAAGGAATCCGCAGTGAATTGTGTGTGTATTAAAATAAGGAGACCTCCAAGTTCGATCTTTTGGAAGAAGGGAAATACGCCAAAACCATCCCAAACCCCCATTGCTTGGGGGTCTCCCTATTAAATTAACCTCATTGGAGGCTGGTCTGTCATCGGGTCGCCATCCAACCAGCCACAACGGGTCGCCATGAATCCCAGCGCTCCAATCTGGAAAGGGGTCTATCCTTGGTGCACCAGTGGGGTGTCGGAGTACGTCTCAAGAATTCAGAGGGGGGAAGAAGGACCACTTGGTGTTGTCAGCTCTTTGCTTCGGGTGATCTGTTCTGGAGAGGCGGGGGGGATCATGGACAGTGGAGTTGTGAACGTTGTGAACCGTTTGCTTTTGTATGTTCCAACCTGGGGAATCATGAAACCTGGGGAATCATAAAAAGATGTTCATCTAACCCGGGGGAGTCTTTTTCCTTTCTTGGAGGGCAAAACAAAAACATTCCGAACAGCCAACAACCGACCTGGTGGAGGAAGGCTCCACCCAGGAAGGTACCTTGAGGAAACCAATGTAGAATCTTGAATTCATGAAAGATCGACCTCTCATTTGGATTGGCAACCACCTTTGCATAAGGGGGGTTGCAGATGGCATCAAGAGTCATGGGAACAGAATCCTCTCATCATATCCTTTGCATGGGGGGGTTGCAGATATCATCAAGAGTCATTTGGATGGTAACTGTTCAAGTGATTCTGAACGCCGAAATTGGAATAATCTTCAGTCAGTCCTATACCAAAATACCATCAGAACGCATGAGAACGCCATGTTCCCCTGAACAGGACCGGAACAGGTTTGGTTATAAACGTCACCAATACTAAGTCCACGAAAACCAGCAACCATAGGCTTTCGACTGCCTTCCGCCACCTTCACCGTTCCACCATATCCTCACCACCCTGAGAGTCTTTACGCAGCTTGGAACGGAACGCAGACGACTGTGAGGCCTGCTTGCAGCAGGCCAAGGTCAAAGAGGCCTGGGACGCCAGGACGCCATGCAGATGTGGGTGTGTCTTAAACAGAAAGGTAGGGATTTGCGGGGGACGCCAAATTGGGGCCTCCCGGCTGGTAGGGATGGTCTAAATGGATGGTAGGGTGGTCCCCTCCAATCTTGCCATGTTCGGAGCATCAACAACCCAAGAAGTTACACCTTTATGAAGAAGAAGTGTTGGTCAATCAGCGGAGTTGGGTGGTTCCGATCCCGCGGTCCGAAATCAACCGAACAGATCTTGCCCAGACACGACCTTGTCTGGGACTGGCATATGAATCCATACAGACAGGGGTGGTTGACCTGGGGTCAATGTAGGTAAATATTCCATACATGGATGGTCATTTGTTCACGTCTAACGATGTCTAACATCTATCCTCAAGAGTCGGTGCCGTTCTCAGTGCCGACGTCCTCGGGGACCTACTACAGGTCCATGTGTTGCTTGGGAGAAACGACTGGGGTCGATCCATGTAGATCCATGCGCTAGACCTGTGTGGACCTGAGGATCGACTAGTCATCCACACAACAAGATTTATGACACGGCGAGGACTGTGATGGGCGTTGATAGTTGTTGCATTCAAAGGACCTTGATCCGGTAAGGAGCTACAAGACTGAGCCATGTTCCGGATGTAAGCCCAGTGAAGAATCTGAATGGGACACACACACATATATATATATATTGATCCGTCATCGAAGGAAGAAGCTAGTAAGCTCACACGGCTACCAACAGACCACTGAAATCGGAATGTTTTCGGATTGATTCACCAGCAGTTGGCACAGTAAGCTGTGTACTCGAACGTCACGAAGAAACGACACTTTCCACCCATAGACACGTCCATTTTCCCACACAACTTAGGCCCTGGAAGACATCAACATGGAACATGAAAACCACTGGCTTGTACAGTAGAGGAAAATAGTCTTCGAGAGGTCCATGAAATCAGGTTCCATGTGGGTCTCTTCCCGGTTGTAGTTTCTTCTTTGCTGCTGAGTTGATTGCGGCCACGTGGCACTTCACACCGTCCGCTTTCTCCATCTTCTGCCGTCCCACCCGAGCCAACTCGTCGAACAAAACATTCCACGCTCCGCCAGCACCTTCACGTCAGGGTCTCCAATAGACTCCCCTATACACTTAGGGATCTCCATTTTTCGCACCCCTTTGAAGGTCCAGGCGGTTCCTTTCGTTCTTTCTCTTTTTCTGTTGCCCTTCCACTTCCGCCCACGTCCAAGCCACCGAATCATCCAGCCCATCGGGTGCCGGGGGAGGCCTTCGGAGATCATCACCGGGCCGTGGTGCTCTTTAGCCGCGGCGAGTGCTTGGCAGGCGTGAGGGATCCGACGCGCGCCTTCGGCGCTCCGAGCGGGCTGTCGTGTGGACGAGCGGTCGGGGGTTGGAGGGGTAGAACTGGCGAAGACGCATGAAGCCATATATGAAACCAGTGTCTCGTGTCTCCAATCACCTTCTGAGAAGGTAACTTGGATCCTTAGGGAAATACAAACAACAACTACACACAGTCGTCCAGCCGCGCCAGGTCCGCGATTCGGCCGATTCTGCACAGGTCATGACTCCACGAAGCGGAAGTGCGCTCGTGGCTTTCGAAGGGCGCTGCAGCATTTGGAGGCGCGATGGAGTGCGCCTTAAAAGGACATGGTTTCAGTTCCAGTCCGGTCCTCCAACGGTTGGGAGCAGTTAGAAGCCAAGCGTCAACAAGTGGATCCATGGTGTGTGTGTGTGTGTGCTGTGTATGTGTTTTCATGTCGTTTTCGTGATGGGAGCAACTGGCAGGGTTGAAACACACCTCTTTTCAAAGATGTTCGGTGTTCTATTGGTTGGGAGGTGTGCTTCTTGAAACAGAGAGGTCGAAGTGAAACGCGAGGTGAAGAGGATTAACTTTGGACTACACTCTCTGGAACTAAGATGGAAGTGGATGGAATGGTTGTTGGAAGACCATTTCCTCTACAAACAGGGATTGTCCACTTCCACTTCGGGAGGCTACCCCTGCCATGTTCACAGTTCAATCTGACACAAATTCACCGGCCGCTCTGAGTGATTCAGGAATGGCCCAACAGCGGCAGTCACCCCACGTGGCAGGTGGCCTGCTTCCCTTCTAAGGCCGGCGAACTGCCAAAGGGTTCACCCATGGTTGGAAGGAGTCGGAGCATCATGGGCGGATCGAACTGGCAGGAGCAGCTCTCAGGCAAGTACCACTGGGAAGAGCTTTACAAGGCCGGAAAGGGATCCGGAGGTGAATCGATCTCCCATGAGCAGCACCAGTCGATCGATTTAGGCATCCCTTGGGACTTCAGAGCCTTTGGAAATGCTTGGTTGCCTCGATTGTCGGGATTCTTGGATATGTGGATCCTCACTTGCGGGGTTATGCTGTTTTTGTTGATTTTTTTTGTGTTTGCTGATCATCCACGTGCTCAAGATGCTACTGCTACAGCGAGTGTTCAAGATGCTAAAGCGAGAGGCGTTTGTAGTACTGTATGGCATGTACTCTAGGTGACTTTCGTATACAAGTAGTTCCCGGGCAAGCCGGCGGCGGAAGTTTCATATAAGAACAACTTGACCTATAGGAGTGTCCACGTTCTCTCCAACATGCGCGTCCTCCAGTCAAACGCACGCGCTCCGGACTTGTGCCCCCTGCAGGATCAGCAGCTCACAACAGCGTACTGGGTTGTATCTTTGCCACGACAAGAGGGGTGTATGACGAGCGGTGTATGATGAGTGGTGTATTGACCAGCAGTTGAATGTCCTGTCCTGCATAAATGCAACCAAATACTATCAGTATGAACTGTGCCAAACCTGCACGCCGCGAGAGATGACTCAGCAGCGAGAGATGACTCAGCCGCGAGAGATGGCTATAGCGAGAGCTGACTCAGCAGCGAGAGATAAATGAGCAGCGAGAGATGACTCAGTCGCGAGAGATGACTCACAGCAGCGAGAGCTGACTCAGCAGCGAGAGATGACTCCTCCGCGTACTACACTTGTACTACAAACTGGCCAGTTCTCAGCTTCCAGCTCCACAGGTTGTTCCGCGTGCTAAAGTTGTACTACAAAGTCGCCAGTCAGTTCTCATCTTCCAGCGCCCCAGATG
>CAXAMN010021295.1:530168-587912 GCA_963970005.1 Durusdinium trenchii
CACGAAATCTGCACATGGAGGTTCACAAAGTGCTGCACCTGCCACGAGCTTGAGCTGGTGTATGAGCGGTGTATGATGAGTGGTGTATGATGGGTGGTGTGTGATCAGTCGTGTATGATGAGTGGTGTATGAGGAGTAGTGTATGATGAGTAGTGTATGATGAGTGGTGTATGATGAGTATAGTGTATGATGAGTGGTGTATGATGAGTGGTGTATGATGAGTGGTGTGTGATGAGCGGTGCATGATGAGTGGTGTATGATGAGTGGTGTATGATGAGTGGTGGTTGAACAGCTGTTGAATGTCCGTAACACGGAAGTTTTGCACACTAAACTTCCTTTGAAGATTGTAACGGGACCCTCCTGAACGAGCAACATTATTACTGAGCGTTTTTGCCTTTCTGGATTGTTCCAGTAAATACACGAATCTCCCAGTCTCCCAGTTTACTTATCAAGAATCAATCATCTAAATCGGTGGATATGAGAATTGTTTGGCGGATTTCTGTATATAGTCCATATACCAGGACCCTCCAAGGGGTGCCCAATGGAAGCCTATAGGTAGTGTGGGGTAGTCCATTGGACACCCCTTGGAGGGTCCAGGTATTCCTTATGACAACCCCACAGAACAAACCTGGCACCTGAACATCCATCACCCTGTTTTTTGTTGCGTGTTTCTCGAGGCTCTGAAGGCTCAGAGATAGATGCGCTACAGGAGTCACCAGGGTTTGTTTTTTGCACAGTATTGCTTCCAACATCCTCCAACGGTTGTTCTTTCAATGGGTGTGTATTGAAATAGGGAGACCTCCCAAGCAACAACCCCCCCTGGAAGGAGGGAAATGGATTAAAACCATGAAACACCCATTGGCTGGGTGTCTCCCTATGTCAATACAAACCCAAGTCCAGGGCATCGCAGAGCTGATCAAGGGATGTCACTCGTCCACACATCGACGCCTATATAAGCCATGCACGAAGCGACTCTCTTGGAGGCACTGCCCAGGAGCACTGCTAGGAAGCAAAGCATCGCTATGAAGCAATGCATGACGTTGTGGAAGATCCTTGCATCATACTATGAGACAGGCCTTTCACACTCCGTCGCTTTGGAGAACTTGCAGTCCATCATTCCCCATACCTCAGGAAACGAACCAATCACGAGTCAGAACGAGTCCGCATACTGCTGCGCGGCCGGTGAACCGCTGGAAACATAATCCCATAAGAGTGACCCAACAAACCCATGCACTGAATTCTTCAGTCACTGGAGCTTCCGGGAAGAACGTTCTGGCCGTCTCCACGCCAAATGACGGCTCTTCGACCGTTTATGGCTATACATCAACCGTCATCACGACCGTTTTTGGGCCAAGAAGGCCCGGGGCCCTGTGTGGAACAACACTTGGGGACCGACCGGTTGACCATGGGTCAACAGATTCCTCTATCAGGGAAGTCAATCTTCCATTATTTGGTGGTTCTAGTTTTGACCCACTGCCATACGTTGAAGATGGTAGATACGGCAAAGCGCATCCTGACCAAAGCTGCTATAGCTGCTATTTTTTGGGTCCATGCTTCGGCCTGTTCTTTTCATGAAAGGTAGTTAGTGGCTGTCGAAGGTGAGGAAATAGGGTAAGTAGATAATGGTACATATAAAACCATCATAAAACATCAATTTGATCAACATTTCTGGCAGAGCCTGGCACAGATCATCTCTAGAATAGGGTCAAATCTTAGACCCCATTGTGGATGTTCTTTCTTTACTGCCCACTCCCTATACAGCTCTACATAGTTTGAATTGGCTTTAATGATCTCACAAAAAAAAATCGCCAGCACGTGCTGGAACCCGAACAAGCACATTCAAAAAGGAGTAGACTTGCTAGACACTGCATTTTGCTTGGTGAATCTCCCAGCCACTTCATGTACAGAATCTCAGTAACTGCCTATACATTAAGGATCTGAAGGGTGAATGTAGGCATACATAACATACCAGGACCCCTAAGCTTGAAAAGGGAGTCTGCCAGAATAGCCACCTAAGCCAAAGCGTTTCTCAAATGCTGTCGTTGATCCTTCGCGCGGATCAACACATCGACAGTCCGACAGGGTCTGACAGTCGCATCTCTTCCGCCGATGTCAGGCGGATCCCTTGGCGCTCGTCGGCTCTCCCAAGCCCTTGGCGAAGCTATGCATCACAGGAGACGGGTCCGCTGCGCCCAGGGGGGGGCGCAGCTGGAGCAAAGGACCAAAGGTGGGAATGAAACGTATTGGAACAAAGGGATAGATGTTTAATCAAAACCAGTACGTTTCATTGACACTTAGATCTTAGTGAATCTGTCATGAGGGTCCCAAAATGCCCGTTGCGATGCACCCACGTTTTCATGAACATGCATGTTGTTTCATCGTCTCTTGTATTGACATTGATCAAACAACTTCGTTTAAACGAACAAGACAAACAACGATTCAGACTCGTCCTCGGCCGTTGTTTCATTGGGGGGACTCACCACCACGCGCCAGCCTACAGCGAGCCGGTGGTGCCCATTCAGTCCAAAGTCCACGGGCGAGGACTGGCAGTGGCTTGGATGGAAGAACGAGGACCGTCCACGAAGAGAAGGAGGGAGGGAAGAATTTGGAGCAGTCACAAAGGGGTGGTGTTTAGTCCCATCCAGTGAGTGGATAATGGGCACCCTAACCTCCATTAAGCACCCCTTTGTGACTGCTGGTTTGGATGTGTACTTCAATGAAGGGGAGATGTCATCTCCCCGAAGAACCCCCCCTTGTTCACCACAAGCCCCTTGGCCACTCCTTGCCTTACCTATAGCAGGTAGTGGGTTTGGTGGAGTCTTTTCTCCAAGGGCGCAAGGGTTGGTAGGTTGAGGGTCCCAATTCAAGTAGGGGAACATATGTTCATCTCAATTTGGCAGTTTCTTCAATCTAGGGAGCTGCCTTCTTTGACCTCGCTCGGGTCTGGCGGTCGTCAGAAGCTAGTGGCTCTTTTTGGGGGGAGGGGCGCTCAAAATCGATAAAACAGGTCGAAGGATGGCCAAGTTGGAGGCACATGGCCCAAATCGAAAGCTTGCACAGGCTCGACGGGACACAGCCATTGGCGAGCTGCTCTTCGTTGATAAGGCTTGAGCAGAGGGAGAGGAGATGGGACGGGGGGTTCACCCCCACACGGAACCGTCCTCAGAATCCATGGAAAACCTGGAAGTTGTCATCACCGCAGGAAACAAGGATGATGTCTTGGAGACGAGTGAAATCTGAACCTGGAGCTATTTCCAATCAACAAATAACATAAAGCATCATAAAGCATCCTGTCTAACTGAATCTTGGCGTATCTTTGAGGCTATACTCGCCTTCTTTTCTGGAAGCAAACGCACTGACATCCCTCATCCTCTTCCGTCAGTCTCGCACTAGTCCTCGCTTCTCAGTAGGTCTCGCTCGAGGCCTGGCTGCTGGGGACCAATGACCAGCTTTTGAACTCCGCCTTCGCCACCCTGGACGACTGCGATGAGCTGCAGAAGCACAGGTGACGAGCTGCAGCGGGCTCGCCGGGCTTCGCCGGGATGGGGGGAGTCCGAGGGAGAAACGATGCTCTGAACCCGGGGGGCTGAGGAGTCCAAGGGAGTGATGAAGTGAGTCGTTGGGAGTGATGAAGATCTGTAGGAATCACCCAGACACGACCCATAGACTACCAGGACGGACTGCCACCCCATGGCCAACCCCCCTGGTCCACCAACCACCCCTGGCCCTTTTGAAGGCAGTCCGGACTGACAGCCCAGACTAGTCGTGTTTTTGGGTAAACATCCGCAGCATGGAGTTGATGACACTTTTCTTTGGGAATGCGTTTGGTTCCAACGGGGGCAGGTGCTGGTTCTTTCCATGCAGGTCACCAGTTGTGATGATTTGAGTCCGAGCCATCCAAACTGGCAGATCTGATCATGATCTGACCACTCATCAGACCTGAAACCTTCCACCAATCCTGAAACTGAACGTGGCAATTGTGCGCTTGCACGTTTTTTTTTTTTTTCTTAAATATACACTAATCTTCAGAGTGTTGCAACACCGATCTTGCAGGTTCCTGATCTTATATAGAAGATTATAGAAGAACTTTTGAGCTACTGTATATGAATCGGGTGACTACTGTATTTCTCAATTTTGTTTGGATTCGCAGCACAAGAAAGAAGGAACTGGTCCGTGGGCGATGGAGATGTTGCGTTCTCCTCCCAGACCAGTGGGCTCCTTCACCTTCAGGTTCCTTAGCCTCTTCGATGGTCAACATGCCGCTCCGGTGGTCGACGAGCTGCTCCCCGGACGTGCCACTGGGTGACGCCACGCCGACGTGGGGGAGGGCCGAGGATCCCGCACCCATCGGCACCAGGGAGTTTGGGTGGTTCAAATCGAAGGTGATAGACACCCCGTATGTGTCCTTCCTTTCACCATCCAGTTCCAAAAACTGGGTGGTGCTGGAAGTTGTGGGGCGGCTGGTTGGCCAAAAAGAGGCGTAACCGACGCGGCTGTACCCCAGTTTGTCGATTGACATGGACTCTTCGCCGCTGGGGAGGCGAAGCCTTTTAGAAAAACGACCGCAGGAGACAGCTGAACACTTTAGGGTTGTTTCATGTTGTAGAACTGATTTTATAATCTATACATCTCTTTTTCACTGGCCCCCACATGCACAAAAAGAAACACTTAGCAGCAACTCGTGCTGCAAGTGAGCCCACAATGGGAGTGAAAGTGATGAGAGACCTACTCGTACCAGGACCGTGTATCTAAGAGTAATGACCTGTATGCGGTATGTTCCTAGCTCGACATCCACGTTGGATGCTTTTGATATCTACATTGTATACACCTTTGACTCTCATTTTTTCCTCAGTGCGGCCTTTAGACCCTTGTCATTATAGATTACATTCAATTACGTCATTTTACTCCTATCTTTGAAACAAGGACGCTACTAGGGGCTCCTGGCCTTACTACTAGGAACAAGAAGCTACTAGGAGCAAGGACGCTACTGATCCTTCGGTAGTTACTGGAACCTCCAAAAAGTCCGAGTCCACCGTGCCGAGTCCACGCATGGCCGAGAGCTCGCCCGAGGTGGCCCGGAGCGTGCCTGAAGTGACCGGGCAGGAGGCCGACCACGAGCGAGTGACCAGGAGTCGACCGACGCTGCAGTCCTCGGGGCAATCCGCGGCTGGTGGGGTGGGATGAGTATCTTAGAGCCGCGCTGTTTTGTTTTGTAAGCCCATCGAAATGGAGATTCCTTATTTGGAATCTGCAAAATTAACCGAATTCATTCCGCGGCTTGTTTGAATTAAACATGTGTTTTTGGGGTCCGGAATTTCTGCCGGTCCGATTCGTGGTGGAAACCACAATCTAGACCCCTGTCACTGGGAGTTGGAGGATGTTCTTTGCGGTCTTTGGACCAATGTCACCAGTTTTTGTCACTGGTTGTTTTGGAGAGGAGAGAACACCGTTTTGGCCGTAGGCTGAGAAGTTCCTTTTGCATCCTTTGATCATCCATCTGAGGGGTGAGATTGGGTGAGATTGATAAGGTTGCGGGTGAAGCGCACCTTTGCGGTGGACGAATTGAACATGGTGTTCATGTCAGTATCACCAATGGCAGTTCCACGCGCGGCACAGCCGAAGCCAACCTGGACTTTAAAGCAGCCATGGTTGAGATCTAAGTTCGATCGGTATCACCCAAAAGGGTATCACAAAGATTAGTATCACCAATAGTATCACATACGTACAATTCAACATGTTTTTTATGGATTATAGAGCCAAATCAGACAAAATCATCAACTCACTGGCCATTCATCTGGACAAAAGGAACCGGAGCTGAAGCCAGAATGGTGCTCCAGCGGGAGCACTGGGTCATCAGGTCTTCTTCCCAAAGCATGGTTTGTTCCTTCATGCACTGAATTACAATGCGATTGCCATGCATCCAAGATCGGATTTCTGGGAGAGAGTCTCATTCCGCCGGAAAGCAGCGGCGCAGCTTGGTAATGGTCCTGGTGCTTTCTGGAATCTGGCATTGGAAACCACATCCCCATAGAAACCGCCAGGAATGAATGTCCTTCCTTTGTCCTGGTTCGGGACGTCGAACCGCATCGTCGATGTCGAACCGCCATTCGATTCGCAGGATCCTGCGCCTCAACCGCCTAAGCCGCTGGTCACTCCATCAGGGCGAACCCTCCGATGCCAGCGACGCGAGCGCCGAGGGGAGCAACGCAGAGGGGTCGGGCGTGGCGGGCGTGTGGATTTTAGGAGCCATGGTGAACCACTCCTGCAGGCGAGGTGGGTGGTTTTGGACGTGTGGGTGTGCAGGGGATGGGGGGGAGGAAGATCAGGATTCACTAGAAATCAACAGAATACTAATACTAAGCATATATACAAACTGGTCGCGCGCAAAGTGGAGATTGAAAGGATGCCAATCCTTCGCAAATAGTTGGCTTCAGCCCCCTGTTCTCATGCCATGGTGCATCCAGCTGGGTGCCATGACATCATCTATGGCATCTATCAACAACGCGCGCAGGTCATTTCACCTCCACCCTAGAGTCCAATGAGTAGCTTCAGAACAAGTAGGGCCCCCTCATTAGGCCCTTACATATACGAGCGATGCTCCTGTTGTTTGGTTTCCAAGATTGTTGCTTTGATGGGGTCAGGGAGTCAATGATCTCCTTATTTCCGCGGACCTAAAAAAGAATCTAAGACTATGTACTCTATAGGGATCCGAGTACCTTCTCAGGTATGGTGATTGGAGACACTGCTATGTAGGTGCCAGGAGGGTCCAGTCGTACCTTCTGAGAAGGTACGACTGTATCCCTATAGGGTATAATATCCTAGTAAACATACAAAATACCTTGGTCGCGCACGAAATGGCGATTGAAAGGCCAATCATTTCGCAAATCGTTGGCTTCAGTCCTGGCCAGGACCTTCACGGAGGGATTTGCACACCGGACCGTCCGACCCTTCGGAGTCGTGAAAAACTCCGAACGACTGGAGCTGCGCCAGGCCCAACGTGAGCTTCACCTTCCTGGGCGACGTGCTGACCTGCCGCGCCACCCGGGCGTTGAAGGCGGGTCACCCGGGCTGAGGAAACGGCACGAGGAAACGACAAGGAGACATCTAAAGGTCGAACTGAGCTCGAGCCACATGATTTGTTGGTCCAACTGAGTCATCAAGACATGATCAAAAGACCACCCCAAAGTAAGCCCATGTCACCCCCCCAAGGAGAGTCCCATGGAGATGGGGAGGTGACTTACGAAACTGTCTACAGATTGTATACATGATTCTACAAATTCGAGCATTTCATTTGGACACACACGACCTTCGACACCCGGTAGCTACTGCCGCAGCTACTGCACCTAGCCAGCGCCCAGGCAGGGGATGAGTTGCTCTGCAGCTACTGTCGCATCGACCGACCATGGACGATGAGACAAAAGGAGCTCAGTTGGGGAGTCCAAGTGGCCGGAGGAGAGTGCATCCGAGTTTGCAGGATTCATGAGAGTGGGGAGTGCGGCATGTCAGGTAAAGGACCAGGAGGTTTACTCACTAATAGTGACGAAAACAACCATCCTGCAGTTGATGACCATCAGTCCCTGTTTGTTTTCCAGACGAAAAGACTGTGACCAAGTCGAGAGCAACATGCCTCCAATGTGTGTGAGCAGGAACCAACTTAGCTGGGTGGATTGACTTGGTGGTTGTTTGGTGAAGAATTTTGGTCCAGCGCTCGAGAGTTGAAGTGTTGGATATCGCTGGGGTGTCGGCCGGCCCTGTGGGCACCATCAGATGGTTCATCCGGAAGCTTTTCAGTCCCCAACCACCAGACCCCCCTTAGGCCCATAGGTGCAGATTGTGGACATGGACATAATCCCAGGACCCTCCTGTCGGGGTGTCCAATGAACTACCCCACACTACCTATAGGCTTCCATTGGGCACCCCTTGGAGGGTCCTGGTCATTGCCACTCTTTCATTCTCATTCCCTGAGGCGAAAACTACGACTTCACCTGTCATTGTGATCGCTGTGCTGCTCGGTACCATCCGTGGGGCGGGTCGGTGGGTTTGGGAGGAAATGAGGTGACGTAGTGATTGTGCATCCACTTTCAGAATCGAATTGGACCAGAATGTGTTTGTGTCTTTTCTTTTCAAAAAAAACACATGCATCACCGAAATTGAAGGATGTCCTGTTGCCGAAGGAAAATGTTGATGAGGACATCAACATCTGGGGAGGCTTGGACGTGCATGTCCTACCTCCCACACAGCGTCAGGTCCTTGAGGAAGCCTTCCTACCGGACGTGCCGAAGATCCTGAAGGACCTGCATGCCTTGACCAAGGCGCGCGAGCGAGCCGACCCGAGCAATGGCGCCACGACGGGGTGGGTGGGTGGTGAAACACCCTTGCCGACCTGCAAGCCATCGACCCGAAGGGTTTCAACGGTTTTGAGGACTTTTGCATGCCGCCCTCCCCGCAAGAAAAAAAGAGAAACAACAACACCTCCTCCAGAAACTGGCTAACATCTCCAGACACAGGCCAGTTTTCAGGCCAATCTGAAAAGATCGCCGGCTTTTGTCAGGTCCCACAGAAGCGCATGAGCCTTCGATGGGTGGAGCGATGGTCTTCGCTTTATCGTGGCTCGGTGGGTGGGGCGAAACCCTTAAGGGAAAGCCCGGGGCATCCGGGACGCCGCTGGGTTTGCGGAACGAACGAGAACGAGAACGGCCCGAGCTTTTCGGTGTTTTGTTTTTGGTTTTGAGGTTTTGAAGAGAAATGGCCCACCGATGCCGCCCCTGCCGGCTTAGAAAGCTTTGCTATCATTTTGTTGCTGGGGTTTTCATCCTCACAAATTCGGGTTTTGGACCGAACAAAGCAGGAATTGTTTCGGGTCAACCTCTGGGCAATCCACCAGAATCCTTGGACCATCCAGCTCAGCCTTCACCCGCAAACCCGTTTGGGCGTGGATTGGCTCAGCAGCTCTTGGATCCAAAAGGCTGAAATCCATGTGCATGACTTGCTCTGATGCCATGGGTTTATGGGTTCGCTGCTGCTGAAGGCTGATTATTATACTGTAGACCTCAAGAAGGTATCATACCATCCAATAAGAAAAGTCTGAACTCTCAAAGGTAAGTCGCTTGCTTATGGAGTCGGACTTCGAGCACGTAGCTGTTTGATGAAGGTCAAATTGAGTATGACATCTCCCTGAGCATCAAGCAGCATGGTAAACGGCTTGACGAGGACTGTCATCGGATTGGTCTTTGATAGGATGCACAGGGGACAGGACGTTTTGGAGTTTGTTTTATGATTTTGTTTTTATCGTTCAGTTGCCAAGGCTTTCGACAACCTCCTGAGAAAGTACTATTTGGGGTTTTATTAATATATATACCCACAGAGTCCTCGACTAGGCTTTGCCTAGTCTTTGCATGTCGACTAAACTTTGGCGTGGTGGCTCAGTTTTGGACCGAGCTCAGCCAAAGCCAAAGAACATCAAAGAACCATGCACTGAATGATCATCCATGTGCAATTTGGTGAGCCCTGGGCACAGATCTGAGTGGTTTTTTGGGGGTTCATCTTAGCAGTTCTTCCTCGGGCCATGGCGAAGTGGCCATGGAAAATCCAATGTGGCCGCTTGCAACAACTTTTAGAGAATCATTATGTCTTGTTCGACCTGCCCCAAAAATCTTGAATCATCTTGAATCCAAAGGTAGCTGCAATGAAGCGAGCTTTACTCTTGGGCTTCTTGGACTGGGTTAGATCTGTGTGGCCTAAATGGTTCCTTCCGATCTTGAGTGCTGACATTTGACTGGGAATCTAAGGCCAAGTTGGTATCGATGGTAATTCCTCTGATGAAGGAGATGTCAATCCACGAGGTGCTCCCGGTCCACCATTGCTGGATCCTGTTTTCTTTGGAAAGCATTTTTTTCTCATCGAAGCGATGCAAGTTGACATGATCTTACACTGCAGTGTGAGTCTGCCCTGGGCTTTGAGGAACATGGCTCAAAAACAGTTGATATGAAAGTAAATAAGTACGGATTCAAGGTGAAACATCAAAGCCCAATACATCACAAAGTGTAGTGAACTACAGTGAACTACATCACAGCTGGCTTTTTGTACATGCCATACCGGAAAGCGAGAATGTCAGAAAGCCGGCTTGGTCTCCTGGAGGCTTGGAACAAGTGAGCTCTTGGAAGTTCAAATCTCAGTTTGTTTGTGGTTCGTTGGAAATTGTTTTTTGGAGAGGCCTTTTTCGAGGAACTCACGACCGAGCAGTACATCAAGACCCGCCGCAAAGAGATCCGGGAAGCTATTGGAAAGGGGGCGGTCGGGGTCTCATTATACTCCTGTAGACCTGTTGCATGCAGGGATAAAACATACCGGTGTTGGTTCACCCACTTTCCAAACAAGGTCTTTTCCTTTGTGGACGTCAGATCGGCCACTGTTGGAGAAGCACAGGCTGCAGAAAGAAAACGTGATCTGAATGTAACAAACAGATGTTTTTCGCGCGGCACGGCGTTGCACTGCAGGTAGAAAATGATAGCAACTTTCTATTCCTGGTCGAGTACTTGTCCCAATTCACTGGTGATCTTCCAACCGAGAAGGAGGTTGAGGACTGTTTTTTGTTGTCAATGTTGTTCAGAAGGCTTGCCTGTGAAATTGAGATAAATTAGGTAGTTCCAGAATCGATCACACTTTTGCAAGACGGTTCTGGCGAATCTCTCATACAAGAAGAAGCTCAACAATTTTGATACCTTTGCCAAGCATGAGGCATGGCTGTGGCACAGTCTTTTCAAGTGAAGTCAAACATTGAAGATGAACATCCTCCTTGCATGCAGGGGTGGTCGATCATTGAAGCGGGGCAAATCCGGGCTTTGGCTTCATATGTGACCAATCGCACCGTCCGCACACCCAAGTCCCGGTCAGCACCCTAACCGCCCTAACCAGCCACTTTTGACTGTCACTTCAGTCTTTGTTAACAGCAAGTAGCATGGTTCGATCATGTTCCCAATTGAGGTCAGGGCATGAAAAGATGAATGATTTGAAGTGCATTGTGATGGAGTGCCTCAAGGTACAACATAGCTGTTTAGCCAAATTGAGTCACACCTCCTTCGCATTTCTGCCAGCAAAACAATGTTGAGTACTTCAACATCTTCCATGTCAAATCCACCTGCCCAGGAAAGGGGGTTGATCGATGAGTGTGGCAAGAAGCGTGCTACGCCCGGACGCTCCAGTGATGCCGCTAGTGCTGAAAAAACACAAGAAGGCACTGATTGCAACAGCTGGTTAGATTCAGTGTCAACTTGTTTGCAGTACTTGTCATGTTCTACGAAACACCCTTTCTTCGGAAGGCAAAAGTGCAAACCAAAGAAGAAGAAGCAGAAGAAACCAAAGAAATCAACAGCGCAAAGAAGGAAGAAAAGGAAGAAGAAGAAAATGAAGAATTCACAGAAAAGAAGGAAGAATATAACAAAGCAAAGTCTGAACCGTTGGATCCTATGTCCCAACAGTACCAGGATTCACAGCTCTCCTACTTCTCAGATGCGCAGGGTTCGTCGGATTCACTGGCACCTGTGAAGGAAGAACCAACGTCGGAAGAGCTTTGTATTGTGCACCCTACGCACAAAGTGGAGGAAAAGGAAGTTGTAGATGAAAGTCCCAAAACACCAGACCATGTCTCCATTGCTTCAGAGTCGGCCGACGCAACGCCTTCGAAAGAACAGAAAGAAGGTGTCAAAGGTGTTCATAAGGACCGGAGTGTTGAAATTGTTATGTTTAAATTGACTTGCAATCTGTCGGGAGTCCAGGTGGCTTTAAAGAATCAATCGATCATTTTTCAAAAAAACTTGAATCAGGACCGAAAGCCTTTGGTGGAGAAGCTGAGTGATCTACCCAAAGATGCTTTGTTGAAGCAAGTGGAGGCGCAAGTGCGGCAAATGAAGGCCAACAATGATGATGCTGATTTGTTGGAGGCACTACTGGAGTACTGGGTCAGTTTTTTTTGGGTGTGACGGGAATAGCTCTATAATGTATATTAAGCAAAAACGACATAAATTGACCCTTCCACAATGCAACCATTGAAGGCACAAAAAATGGTAAGGAAAGCTGCACGTGCAAAGACCGATCCAGAAGAGGAAGAAGAAGAAGACCCAGATAAAAAACTTGTTGAGGAAGCTGAGGAAGCGGAGGGCGCTGATGGAGGAAAAAGATCTGCAACTAGGGGAAAGGGGAAAGGAAGGGGAAAGGGCAAAGGTGGAAGAAAGGGGAAGAGCAAAGTTTTGAAAGAGAAGCCAAAAGAGAAAGCATCGCCAAAGAAGAAACAAAAGCCTGAACCTTCGGCTGCCTCTAAAAGCGCAAAGAAAAAAGAAGGCACTCCGGCGGTGGTTATGGAGGCTCTTCAGGACCCTGCGGGCAATCACCAAAGAAACACATTTTGTTTGATCCATGTGTACCTGAAAAAATGTAGTATAAAAAGCAAATCAGACTTATCCTACGATGTCCCGAGGAAACCAATGCTGAAACCTTGACGGCAGCGGCTCCTTCCCTGAAGTTCTTCGAGCCGCCAAATGATTGGACCAAGCGGAAGTGTAGCCCTTAGCTGTGATATCATGGAATCTATTGCTTCCCAATTGTTCAAACAGTCTTGGGGGTTGTGGCTTGCCAGTGACCTGGAGGACATTTACCCTACGAGATCCTCGTGGATCTGATGCTGTTGATGGGGAGACCAGCTGTTCGATTGGAGTGATGCTCAAATCTTAGATACTAGCTTAGATATATAATCGATATAGAGTGAGTGAATGATAAGCAACAATTTTCAACTCAAAGCGGACATGGTTGAACGAGCAGCAACAAATGGGAAACCTGATAAGGCTCAATAAGTCGAGTGGATCTTTCTACGTGTACAAGGTGCCCAAGAATCGTATTGCGTCCATCAACGAAGTATTGGATGTGAAGTTCTCTGCTGCTTGGCAAGAATATGTAAAGATCCATCTTCCTCCCTCAGGGCACTACACACCTGGACCAAGCCAAGAGTCCCACATGAACCATTGACTGCACATCTCTTCTTTCAGGCGAACAGCTCGGAAGGCATGACCTTTGGATGGTCAGCTTCTGGCGGTGTATCCTTTGCGTTTGGGCCACAGGGGGCTTAGCAAAAGTTCTGCTAAACATAAAAACCACAACCATCGGAGATTGGTGATGAAAGAAATTAAGGTGGGGTTCAAAGGTCACCATCGAAGAACATGTTTCATGTGAGGTGGGAGTGGGCTACCCGATTTGCTGGATGGCGTTCTCCGAAGGAGTGAGACATGATAGGATAGGAGCCAATGTTTTGTTTCAAATTGCGAACGTGTGGAAACTGCCCATCGAGCAACTGGACATGCATGTGTTTTGAACAACTTGTGATTCTTGTTTGGCATTGAGTGATTCATTTCTTGAAAGGCTGCTTCGGGAGTAAGGGTTCTGTTCCACAGGGCCTGAAAACCCACACTGTTCGAGTTCGATCATCGATCTATCTTTTAGCTTCTGGCCGTGGCTTGGATCGGGGACCTTCCAGCTGCCAGCTCAGCGTGAACAATATGGTGCGTGTGAGCATGCAGCCATGAAGCGTGGACTCAGTGTCTTGCTATTGCAATCATGTGGAGCGGGTTGAATCTGAATTTATTCGTGTGATGCTTTGTACTTAATTAATTAAATGTGAAGGGCTTTCAGGTCAAGTAGTTGGGGTATTGTGAGTCCTAGTGCCATGCCTCCCGCGAACCCGGAGTGGAGATCATCGCCTTTGGCTATGACTCGGAATGGGATGATGCTGGCTCTGCTGTTGGGATGTCCCGTCATCATGCTACGTCGATGCATTGTTTACTGCGTGTTTTTCTTGTGCACTCTATTCAAAAAACACTCAATCAAGGCTACATGCGATTGACTTCATTTGCCAAGCTACAACAAACACAGATGTCAATCGCCGAGCTGGGGACTTGGAATATAATATAAAAGACGGTGCTTTGCGAACAACCCCTTCCATGTGCGCGTTGTTTTGTGGCTGCGCACATCTAAGAACCTCGATGTCCTGGATATCTTCGCCGGTGAAGCCTCTGTATTGAATGGGTTCAGTGAGAGCCTTTGTTGTCCAGCCTTTGAAAAATACACTCATGGACAAGACACAACTGCAAAATGCCAACTTGAGGTTCTCGTGGAAGCCGTGGGTTCCAGTCTCAGATCTGTCGGATAGGTCCTGAGTTCCCATCACATTGCTCTTTGGTGAACCTACTTCAGGGAGATGTATGATGTTGCCACACATCCAGTGTCCAATGACATCTTGTCGACGTGGCTTTGCTAAAAAAACAGTGGGGTATCAACAACTACAAAGACCATTCAATAGATTCAGAAGAGAATGGTGAACCAAGGAAAGGATTCTTGAGATTGTTGCAGCTGGCACTACGCACAAAGGAAGACGCCCTGCTGCATGCAGGGCCACCATGCTCAACCTTTGTTTGGGTGAACAGGCACACATCCGGAAGAAGTCGGGAGGATCCAGAAGGACACCGCTGGATTCCAGGAGTCGAGGCGGCCAACAAGCCCCTCGGACAACTATATAACTGCTGAGCTACTGTCCCTGCTTCTCAACCTCATGCACAATAGTATACTATGTGGATTGCATGCACACGGGTCATCTTTGGCTTTCCTCACCTTTTGAAAGAGCCAAGGATTACATCAAGACTCATTCTTATTGTGATCATTGCAATGAGTCGTTATTGCTATTGTCTTGTGGAACAGCCTCGCAGCTCTGTTATGCCGTGGTTCGGGCACTTTGCCAAGCTTTGCAGAGTTCTCCAGAAGCGCTTTCGTTTGCCTTGGCTGTCCACAAACATGTGAGGTTCTCAGGGTTTCAAACAGTTCTGTTCACTGTTCACTGTAGTTCAAGTACCACTATGCTTGGTTGCATTCAGGTGGATGGGAACTTGGGGGGGCCTGCTCTCCAAAACCAACAACGTTGTTTGGTACAGCGTAAGCTTCCCAGACCTACAAGCTTGGACATGATTCAGAAACATGCTTTAGGGGGAATGTAACAGACCGTGGCTCCCAGGCCATGGGGCTATTTGCTGTACCGGAAGCTAACGAAAGCAAAGCGAGACCGGCTGACCAGGAAATTGAAAAAGAAAGGAAAATCACTTTGCAAAGTATATGTGGATCGCAATGGCATTCGGAGGGTGTAGGAAGCCTAGCAGTCATTTGTTGTGCACTGTGGTCTTTATGTGTTGCACCGGCAAAAATGCAAAGTAGCTAAGGCAAGGCACAGCTATGCTGAAGAGCTCTCAAGTTTATCCGAAGAAATATGGAAAGGAAGTTGCCAAAATCCATCGTGCTCACATTGCAACCTGGTAGCAAGCCAGCGTGAGCAGGAAGGGGCTTTGGCCCAGTCATTCTGCAATTCATCCTGGGCCCAGGCAAAGAATCAGGGGAAACTTCGTGAATGTCTATTGGGAAAGCTAAAGCCTGATGAGCCTTCTTGCAAACAAATGCGTTCATTGCTGATGAATGCTACTCAGAACACGGTGTATGACAGTTGCACAATTTTACAGCACGTCTGACAAGTGTGAGAGCTATATCGATTGTGAGCCAAGGCTCGATCCATGAAGGCCTGGGAGCTGGCAGACTTGGAGCCACTTCGCCAATACCTCATTGAGCAAAGGAATCAAAGCCGCTACACTCCAGTGATTCCCTATGTGTTGGACTGAACCTTGACCTAGTGATTTGATGTTTCCAACACTTGGATTGCTGAGCCACAAAGGCTTTCATCGAGTGTTGGCAATTCGATGCCAATTTGTTGAACCAAAAGGTTGAGATTGTACGGATGATTTGGATTGGGTACCTCTGGTGGGAAAACAGGCCGTGGTCGACCCGTGGTAAACCCGTGGAACGACTAAACTTATCCGTGGAAGCGCTAAACTTTGGCGTGGAAGGACCGTGGTTTGCCACCCCCTAAAAATCATCAAAAAATAGGTAAATCCGGAAAAAACGAAACAAACACAATTCGGATTATCGTGTCGGATTTGGAAAGCTGTTTGGAGGTTTCTGTGTGTGACCAGGACTTTATGTCTTCCATTTCTGAATGTGGCTGGCTTTCAAGGGTTTTGTGTGCAGCCTTAGGGTTTGGCAGCATTTTGCAGCCGCCATGGCTGATGATGATCAAAAGGAACGTAAACAGCGCATTGCCGAAGCTTTGCGGAAAGCCAATGAAAGAAAGATGCGTCTCAGCAAAGAACCGGAAAAGGAAAAGGGCGAAGGTGGGCCCACACAACAAATCATTAAAATCAATCATTGCATGATATGCTGCTAAACCAATTGAATTCTTTTTCCTGTGCTGGAGGGGGTGAAGATCAAGGTCAACAGATGCTAGCAGACATGGCAGACAGCGAGGCTCTGGAGTCCAGCAAACGTGCGCTGGAGGACTTTGGAGGACTTGAAGGAGCTAGAACAGGCAGAGCAACCGAAGAAGGCAAAGTCGAACATGGACTCTCAGGTCACACAGGTGTACGAAGCACCCAATGAACCAACAAAGGCTACTGCAGCCAAGGGGAAGGCTAAGGGGAAGGCTGCAAAAAAAGGTTGAACCACCCGAGGAGCCAGAAGAAGAGAAAAACGTGGAGGAAATGGAACAATGTGATGAGGAGAAACAAAAAGGAACAGCACCAAAAAAGGAAAGCCAAGACCAATGATGCTAAGAAGGGTGACAACCATGGAAAGGAGAATCATGAAAAGGAGGTTGCAAAAACTGCAGCAAAAGCAAAGGCCAAGGCAAAGGTAAAGGCCAAGGCCAGGGGCAGCAAGCCAAGTGACACCCCCCCTGAAGAGGCGGAGCTTCCTACGCCTCGAGAGCTGTTCCCTGAGCCCAAGAATGGGGAAATGTCCAAGCGAGGTGTTGCAACGCCTCAGACCCGTGGTAGGACCGCGACCCCGAAGGGAAGTACAGACTCTCTTTCGGCCATGCTGAATCGAAGTTCAACTGCTACAATGTCAAAGGAGAAGGGGTCAGAGGCAGAAGACACAGCAGAAGAAAAGGAAGCTGAGAAGGAATCGGAAAAGAAGAAAACCAAAAAGAGAACACCAGAACAGAAGGCTATGCACAACAGGAAAATGGTGTTCTATCGAAGCCTTGCGAGTCTCTAGACATGGTTATGAGATGAAAGCGAACCACAAAACGTGACAACACAAACACCAGTTGTTTTTGCATCCATCAGCTGTGAATCCACACTGTGTTAATTAAGGTTCAAGGTCACCACCTGAAGTGCGCTCGATGGCAGAAAATGCCCGTGGCAGTGCCTTGCTTGCACAATTGGCGTTGCAACATGTTGCATCATGCGTGCGTTACCAACAGGAGACTCTTCATTGAAATTGCATCCTTCCAGCTGACACCTTTCTGCTCAGCCTTGGCCATGAAAGAAGGTGTCCCCCAAGTCTTTTTTCAATGGCTTAAAACTCAGGGTTTGGAGGGAACTTGGGGGGGCCTTTATACTGGCCATGTCTGAGCAAACATGTTGTATTTCCAGCAGGTACCAACAAGACAGAACTCCTCCAAACACTCTTCGAAGAGTGGCTCTCTGCCGGCGGCGTTTGGAAGAACAGCTCGCTAGTTGTGCGTGCAAAGACCAGTAAGAGGGGAACCAAAACGGGCGCAAGGAGGTGGATGATGAAGAAGGAGATCATTGAGAAGTACGATGAGGCCACGGCCAATGAGATCATAGCATCCAAAATGGCCGACCCAGTTCTGAAGAAAACATGTGTTCGGGACCATGAGGATTTACCCGATAGGGAGGATCTGAGGGTGTACTTGTGCTGGGATAGCAGCTACGAAACAGATGTTGAGGATACTGTCATTGAACAGCTCTTCAAGGCTTCAGACAAGGACGACCGCTGCAAAGACAAAACAAGCAAGAAACGAAAGCGATCAACTTCAAGTTCCACTTCGGATTCCAGCGCGGAGGACACATCGGATGAGGGAAGCAGTGACAGCAGCTCCAGTTCTGACAAGAAAAAGAAAAAGAAAAACAAAAAACGTGCAAGCAAGAAGAACAAGAAATCAAAGAAAAAGGGCAAAAAGGACAAGAAGTCCAAGAAGGACAAGGAAAAGGAAGAAGAAAAGGCGAAGCAGAAGGCTGAGAAAGAAGCTGAGAAAGAAGCGCAAAAGGCTATCCAGAAAGAAGTAAAGAAAAAGGTTGGTGAGGGAAAAAAGGTGGGGTTCAAAGGTAAACCTTACAAACTAGCTTCATGGATGCCAGCCGTTTGTGTGTCTGTAGCCTCCCTTTTCCATGCCGAGGAACTTGTCAAATTGAATGCTGCCATCACGGATGTCAATCGCATCGATGCAAAGATCCAGAAAATGCAGCTAAGCTTACCTGAGATGGACTGGACACTCCATGAAAATAAATATTGCCAATTTGACATTGGAACAATGACTTGATATTTTCTTTGCTGTGTGTGCGCATTCTTCCAACAGCATGTATGACTTTTAACAATGAAAAGAATCTCAGGGCTCCTGGATTCCAAGCTGCTATGAAAGAAGAGCTGAAGAAGTACAAGTCTCCGCTAAATACGCATCGTGAGAAGTTGCAACAGCTCGTGGATGCTGAAGTGGCCCCTTGTAAAATATTAACTTACACTCTACAGGATTCTAGAGAACTCTGAACCATCGTGTCTTTGTGTGATGTTTTTTCGTGATGGAATGAAACAATTTGCAGTTCCTGCTATGTGAACTGTATGAGGCTGATGACATCGATTCAGCTGTGAAGAAAGCTTCGGATATTCGTGCAAAGTTCCAGAAAGCCAAAGACGCTGGCACTTTCTAAGCGTACATGCTTGGGCTTTTGCTTTGAAAGGGGGGACAATCGCGCCCTGGATGTTTGGGGTTGAAACCATAGTGCCAGAGTCGATGAACAAATCTTGTGTAATTTTGTTCCTTCTTTGGAAGCACTGGTCACTGATGCTCCAATGCACTATGGTCAAATCTCGCACGACTGGGAGTAGATTCCAGTGTGGTGCACAAATTGTAGCAGTCAGCATCCAGCTGTGAAAGGGGATGAAACCATCGAGGGATCACACGGTTGTGCTCGTCGGCGCTCCATTAGCAAAGCGACTTATTTGATGCATGTCCACAACACCCCCTGATATATTCCACAAACCCGCACAAACCTGTCCTTTGTCCAGGCAGCCAAGAAGCCTTTATTGCAAAGAAGGCAGTCCGAGATGTTGCCGCAGCTGTGCCTTGCATAGCAAAATTGGTGCAGCTCGCACTTGCTAGATTCACAAAGCCCAGAGAAACCTTCCTGAACAATTGGGAAACCCTAGATCAAGAGAACTTCTGGAAAACACTAACACGTTTCCTGATGGCAACAACGAGGTTAGCAGCATTGATCGGGCTATGGAAGGTGCACAATGTCATCTTCGCGCCATTGGCATGCAATAATTTAGAAACGATACACGCTATCTCTGTGCATCATGCTCTGCAAAAAAGACTTTGGTGTGATACTTGCATATGTTGATCAACCCAGGAAAGCAAATCTACTTGTCACCAATGGACAAAACAATTGGGCTCCTATTCTATCTGGAACCGATCTCGAGATTTTTGGAGGATGTTCAATGTGCCAATTGCAGCTTGGAAGACATTAATTCATTGATGCACTATGAAAACTGACACGGTGTGATGCTGGGTCTTGTATCTAACCCAGGAAACTGTTAGTTTTCGAGCGCCTATTGCAGCTCCCAAGATTGCGTGTGGATATGAAATGGTAGAACTACAAATGTTGGAACCTTTTTCGGTTGTGAAATACATGTTCTGCAACGCCGGCATTCACGTGGATGGTGAGCAAGTCAAAAACTTTTGGCGACACCATAGAACAGTTGCATCACCTTGGGCTGTTGCATCGGATGCGACGGAAGCCCACATTCCACTCGGGCTTTTTGGAGATGCGGCGAAAGTGCGACAGTTGTCATATAATTTGCCTGAGAAATATCTTGGAATATTTATCAACGCTCCTTTGTGGAGACCTCGCAGTTGTCGCAGTGCTCGGTGGCTTGTGTTCGCCATCAAAGAAGATCAGCTCTACAAACATTATACATTGAATGCAGTATACAGGCGTTTGGTTTGGTCGCTCAACTTGCTACACAGTGGGCTCTACCCGGAGTGTGGACCCGATGGTGAACCACTGACTGGTGCTGAAAAGGAACGGGCTGGTAAACAAATCGCAAATGGACTTGTGTTCAGCGTCACAGAAGTTAGGGCTGACTGGCTTTACCATAAGCAGGCGCTGAGGTTGACCTCATCTTGGAAAGCTGGTTCCAAATCACCTGTGTGCTTCTTGTGCCCTGCTGTTCTGAGAGGCCAGGACAGGTATACCGATCTTGATTCGAGCACGTCTGCAATCTGGTGCAAAGAGTATACTCTATCCCAATTCTTGACGCAGCAGCTCCATCATGAGGGTGGGCCCAGCAACTAGGCTTGCGTGTAACTAGCTTTTGCAAGCCAGCAAATGCCAGTGAGCACCATTGTTGTATGTGCGATTGTGTTCGATCGATTGTGTTCAAGTTGTTGTCCTTTCAATTCATTCCACACCAGGTCCATTGATTTGCCTTCGAAATTGGCATCACACAATGCATCGCTTTTGTAGTATGCACGTTGTCAACATTGGTTTGTGCTTGGGTGTCAATGGCTCCTGCTTGCCCCTGCTCTGTGCAAAGCATTGTTCTTGTAGTGTTGTTGGACGCATGCTTGTATGAGGTTGTGATCACTTTGTGGCACCAAAAACGTGCGTGCATGTGATGCAAGAGCCAAGGATGACCCTGATCGATGCGGAACATTTTGGAAGCAGTCGCCTATCAGTTCAACAAAGGCTTGACACAGCCTTCAAGGCCTTCAAGGCTTTTTGCAGTGCCCGCAAAATTGCTTGCTCTCAGCCTGGCTTCACGGTGAAGATGGCCTCTCAGTGTTAAATTCCAGGTTTGCTAAACGTGTTTGTATGCTGCAGAACTTACAACTACTATATTCCAATGTGAGCTTGTGTGGGTTAAGGTCTGCAAAAAGAATGGTGAAGCGCTGCTGAGTGCAAAAGGCTACAACTCGCGCTGCATCACAGAATGGTTGAGCTCAGAATTGCTCGAAGCATCTCGTGAACCCAAAGATCCACGAATCCCTGCTATGAGCGTTTGCGTGCAACCTGGTTGCATTGATTGCGCCAATCAAAATGTGAGTGTGGAGATTTGCAATGCATGTAGGTAAAGGGTCAGTTTGTTTCACAAGCCAGGAGTTCCCTGGCAAGATGGTTTTCACTTCTCGAAAGGTATCCACGATTTCTGAAACTTGTCGCAACACACTGGATTCAAAACAGTTCTTGCGCCTTCTGAAGCTCAGTTTAGTACATACTTGGCTGGTGATCTCAGGAATTGCTTCCAGGCACGCAAGATATATGATGAGGGAATGAGATTTTGCAACACACATTTGCTTCTATCAAAGATGAGCTTCGCGCATCTCGTATAAATTAGAGTTCTAAAAGTGCTGACCTTGAGGCATTATTGATGCTTGTGCTTTGCAGAAAGCTGAGGCAAAACAAGCAGCATTTTGTCATCAAGCCAAAGCTGCATGTCGCTTGTACCGAAACACTTGGACTAGCATGGATTAGCTAAGAAAATGCAAAGAAACATATTATGCCAAAACAATTGATTTGGTGCTACATTGATGATCGAAAGCTATAGGCCTTTGGGCATTTGTGTCGGCGAATGCTTGTGCATCGTGCCCCGGCTCCTAAATAACGTTTTGCCCCCAATCCACCCATCGACGGTTTCCTCCGCTCTCCAACTGCCAAGGCACAAACGTGCGATATGAGCACACATTCCTCGATGAGGACCAGATGTTGTGGCTGAAACGAAGCTCCGCTGCATGGATCACCGGGCCCGCTGTTTTGAGTTTTCCGCTATCTGTGTTTTAAAGTGTTTGTATGTTTCAACAACTGTGAACCATTGCTCAGAAATGGCACTACGTTCCCATCCACTACATGTTCGATCTTGGCTGCTGAAATCCTCGAAACTCAGGCAACTTCTTGAGTATGCCTGCGTGTGTTTTTTTGTTTTTCGTGCTGTTCGACACGGTGGTGGAAGTTCTGCTGTTTGCAGGATGCTTCATGGAAAATGGAACATGGAGGCGTCTCCCGGCTGCATGCTCAAGTGGGTCATGTCCTTTGGGTTAAGACTGGTTGCATTCTCTATGTGTTTGATTGGAGTGATGGAATGTGGTGCTCCCTCGAGGTTAAATGCATCAGCTCGAAGCAGGAGGTAAAAGAACCGTGAAAGGGCGTGAAAGGGAGTGATGACCCGTGATGGTGGCAAAGGTTCGTCTTCCTAAGAACGACTAGGCTTTGTTTCGTCTTTGGAAGCCTTGGGTATATATATATATAATGCTATCCAACACATGAATAAGTATTAGGCACAGGACTCGACTTGCAGTGATCCTGATTCATGTTGACATGGCTGCCATGTCACGGGCAGCCTTTGCGGAACTGGGACTGTCTGAAATCGATGTCTACCTTTTAGGGTTCCCCAGCACCAAGCGCACATCTTCAACCAAACATCTCATCGATGGCCGCGAGAAATTCTATGGACAGAGGACCTACTGTAGTCAGAGGATAACCAATAATTCTGTCCTAAACCCGTAACAGTCAGTAAACAATTGTCACTAGAAACAGGTTTTTCCTAACCATCATCCACTGTTGCTGGTAATAGGATAGACCCAACTTATTGGAACTTCCCCACTAAAGATGAACATGGTGGAACAAGGTGAACCATTTTTTTCCGGGGATTTCCGGCATTGGCAGTGAGAGGGGGCCGGTCCGCTGATCGTGAGGATCCATCACTGGCATCGTCCGCTGATTCGCTCTTTGAGCTCCTTGGGCGCATCGCGCATCGCGTGCGGCGAGCGCGGCGGCACGGGAAGCGCATCAAAGCGCGACGAGTGTGACTCCAATTTGTTTTTGGTTTGCAAAAGTGACTCCACTTGGATGGATCCTTTGAATTCATTTGAAGGATTTATGGTGAAGGCTACCGGCCCGACCGAAGGCTGTCAGAAGGTCAAACAAAAGGAAGGATTTGTGGCCTCAATCAGTGAAAGGATGCTAAAGCGTCCGCTTTCCCCGGCGACTGGACTGCTGGAGTGACCTGGTTTTGTCATATTTCATGGCCTGGGCGATCGCGGAGAGTTCAGTCGCTGACGCAGAAGATGGTCCGGACCGGACGGCGCGTCTGCGCAGACAGCGCAGCGCAGACAGCGCAGCGCAGACAGCGCAGAAGAGGTTCTACTCACACCAGATCTTGATCTTTACTTCTCCCTATGGGTTTTCATCTCCTTCCTTCTTTTCATGTGCTGCAACCATCATTGGTTGCGTGGACCCCTTGTAGCGTGGCTCCTCTTCCTCTTCCTTCGCAGCTCCAGGGAGTGAATGAACCTGTGTCCAGACATCCCAGCAAATCCCAGCAGGCTTCAGTGGTGAAGGACAGGCAGGCTTCTCGCAGTCTGACCCCGAAAGTAGGATGGCTCAGACAGTCGACTGGAGGGCAGCAAGAAGTAGTAGATACATGTAGATACAGTTTGTTCCTCACATTTATCTAGTAGGGCATGTTGAGGATATCCTTCCTCGTTTTTTGATGGCACTTTGAGATGCTTTGGCTTCTTCTTGCAAGTTTAGTCTCTCGAAACCTCAGTTTTTGATGGAGTAAACATGGGTGAATGAACTGAGCCTGATGAGATTTCACTCATGGGGTGAACGCTTGACTTTTTTTCATGATGCTGTCTCAAGGTTGACCCACTGAGTGAACGCACCTCATGCACCCCTGGCTTCAAAGTGGGCGTACTCCCGATCTAGTCAGGTGTTTGTGTGTCCTAAATTTAAGACCTATGTACACCTAGGACGAGTATGATGAAACCACATGGAGCCTAAAAGCGGACCTTTGGAAAACCAGCTTCCGTGAACCAGTGGTTTCCAGGTTTCTAATCTTCCAGGGGTGTATGCTGGAAAAGAATGGAAAAGAACCTAACTGACGTTGAAAGGTTCTCCGAACGCCTGAAAACGAGCTCCTGGCCCAGATGCCAGCTTCGGTGGTTAGGCCATAGTTAGACCCCCCTGACAACCACCGAAAAGCCAGGAGCCAAAGGGTTGCTGTTCGCGCCTCCACCGCGATCGCGACGGCGCTATCCCGCGCCGGATGAGGGTCTGTTGGACCGCTGAGCACGAACAGCAGCGGGAAGAGCGCTTGCAGCATCAGGAGGAGCCCTGATGCTTGAAGGGGGGGGGACTCTGGACTCCACACCATATCCTCAGAAGTTGGTTCCCCTAGCACCCACCCCAGTCCCACCTTCAAAACGGAGGTCGGCCAGGAGCCCAAGTATCGAAGGAACCACGAAATAGCTTGTGGTTCTGCGCAGGGCATGTGTTCCAGTGAACCTGGCTGAGTTGGTGGGTAGAAGAACATCACTAGTTGGGAGATGGAAAGGCCTAAACCAGAAAATGTCACTGGTCATCAGTCAAAGATTAGCACTATTCTGGGGGAAGATGGGGGAAGGGTTTACAACCTAAATCATCATTTACACCGGGCCCCCCCTGCGTTGGAGATACACCCGAAGTATCCCAGACACTCCATGGATGAAGGACCTTTTTAGGGCTCAGGAGTATACAACTCCCAAACAGGTTCCTGGCTTAGCTTCGTTCCGGTTTTCGGTTTTCGAGGGTTCGAACCACCTAAGGAGATGGGCCAAGAACCCAAAGGAAGGCCCTATAGGTGCATCCTGCATGGGATGCTTTGGGTCGCTTTCAATTCGCTGGCCACATCGGTATCGACGGGTTCGGCAGATGTGACATGACTGTATCAAAAAAAAAAGTATAAAAGACACGAAGGGGCCAGCTAGTGAGGGGAACCAGTTTTGTTTGAGGGGGTTCTTGTTCTTGCAATCATAGTTGGCCCAGATGGTTGACAGTGGATTGCTGAGACACAGCCTTTGCCATCAAACAGGAGAACTTTCAACTTTCATTAGAAATTCCATACAAGGCCCATTAGAGTGACGCTCTGTTGCATATGACCTTGGATCATCCAGATGACTTCGGTCTCGGAAGGCAACTCCAAGGTTGATGAGGATTGGGGTTCTGATAGCGCTTGGGGTCCTGACTACAGATACATGTAGTTTCCTTAACCCCATTAGGATTATGCAGCCTAGCTGGAGTAAAAGAGGAAGGCATGATCAAACAAAGATATATTATATATAAGATAGGGTGGGCGACATTCATTCCACAGTCAGAATCCTTGAATACCCGAGTCCCATAAACATCGAAATGTTTAAAGGCTCATTGGGAATAAGTTCAGCCACCAGACTCACCAAGTACGAGGTGTTGCGATAAGCTGCTTTGCTCATCTTGCAAGTTTTGACGCATCATTTCTTTGAGTAGACTGAGATACAGCTTGGATGCGAGTCCCCTTGTGTTCATGGAGGGTTTGAGGATGCGCTTTGGAACATCCTGAATTTCCAGTGGTTTTGATTGGTTGTTGCTGCTAAGCTTTCGGAAGAGAAAGAATCGGAGAACCCCTGCAGAGCAGTCGCCGTCGTCGCCGTCGCCACCGTCGCAGGAGCTGCGGGCGAACATCGCGAAGCTTCAAGGCTTGCCGCGCCCCGCCAACTTCCAGCGACCGGGCCGCCCCTCGGTGGGAACGGAGCGGAAGAAAGGCAGGCCTTCCCAGCGTGCTGGGTGAAGTGAAGCGCGGGATACGGGTGTTGGATGATGTGCTACGTCCACTCCAAGAAAAGGAGGGGGAAGCTTCGGGGTAAGCAAGATTCTATACGCTT
The DNA here is from genome assembly GCA_963970005.1 of Durusdinium trenchii. Lineage (NCBI taxonomy): Eukaryota > Dinophyceae > Suessiales > Symbiodiniaceae > Durusdinium > Durusdinium trenchii. The sequence goes on from CAXAMN010021295.1 coordinate 556,006, forward strand.
GGTAAGACTTGAGGGAGGGGGGAAACAGATGTTTTGAGGTTTACTGTATTTGTCAAGCTTTGTCCTTTGGAGACCTTTGAGATGTGATTGACATAGGAACTCATGACCCTTGGTAGGACAAATAGACATTTGCATGCTGTAGAAGACTACACATACAGAAAAAAAAAGTATATAGATTAACATCCAGTGGTTAGGTTGGCTGGCTGTGGGGGGCTCGGGCTCATTTTGGAACACATTTTGGAACACAGAGTCGGACTGTGGATGGTTTCTGTGAAACGACCTTTGGAAGAAACATGCCAAGGCAGAGAGACAGTTGGCAAGTTTGTGTTGGGCGTCCTCAAAAAGCATCTCCTGATGGAACTCAACATACGGATGCTTTAATTCCCCTATGCTACAGTGTTTTTTTTTTCTCAGACCCATGGATGTATATACATATAATATGTATATAACTATATAGATATGGTCATCTATCAGGTCTTTCAGTGCTCGAGCCTCACTCACTGAGTGGTTTCGGCAGATCGTCTCCATCCACCGGAGACCGGACCGTCCTCTAGGTGAGGAGGTCTATTCGGTGCAGCTGTGACTTGGCTTCGGAGGACGGAGCGTCGGTGTCCGGAGACGTGGGTCGTCGGTGTCCGCTGTGAGGTGGGCTAAACTGGTTGCGCCTGCAAAGAAGACCTGGTAGTGATGGTAGATGCAGAATATATGTGATATATAGTTTATAGACACGTCTTCCAAGGTGTTCACCAATACCCGCCAGGCAACCTGATCCATCCCAATGTGTTGCTTGGTAAGACCCATCGCTACGGTCTGACCATGTCGGCGTGTGGGCCGACCATGGGCTGGGTCGAGGGGGATCGCGTCCGACATCGAATATAGAAACAGATCACAACTGATTTCAGGTCGGATTTTCTGGTCAAAAGGATTGAGATCATTGCCAAGATGTTGGCACTGACCACACAGTCATTCTGAATTCTAATGATGCATTTTGAATCCCAGTTACAGATTGCAGTTGTAGGAGGTTTTTTGTTCTTTCAGCGGGCTTTTCAAAGCAGGGCACAAGAACTGGAAGCTAACAAACCATGCTAGCCGACCGGAGAGCCATCATTTCTCAACGTGGTACACACACATGATATTCCAAGATGGAACCCCCGAAAAACGCCAAACAAAGCCCAGAGGTTCAGATTCACATAGTATATAAAATCTTTGATCTTACAGTAGATCTTACGTAGATCTCAACCTTTAAACCAAAAAACGATTTAGAGTACAGCTCTTCAGGAGATCATGAACCCAAACACCGCCAGCACCGGTCAGCATCGCACCCGTCCAACACGGACAGGTTGCGAAGGTCGGAGTAGAGGAAACCCTTGTCTCCCGAAAGCCATTTGACTAGAGGAATGTCGTTTCCTTGGCACGTCAGATTAGATTTCAGTTTAGGGGAACGTCTACAGGATTCCCATACTTTTAAGATGCTTTGCGGTGTTTGGTCTGATAGATGCTTGGAAGCCCCTTTCCATTACCATTTTGGCTCAAGATTTTTTGCTCATGGAACTAGATTCTGGTAGGCTAACTGTCATCGTGGTCCTTGTTAGCCATTGGATTCGGTCTTGGTGGTCGACTGATAGCGGTGATTCCACAGCCCTGCGAAGTGAATTGGCGGCTGTCCGGACAGAGATCCTTCGAGCTGAACAGACTATCAAATTTGCTAATCACTCTTTGGAAAGCTGTTTGGGTGTCAACTTTCTTCAATCATTGGCCTTGAAGTGCATTGGACTTTTTGTCCTCCAGTGTGTGTTGATTGCTGCTGGATATCTGGTGTATCGTAAGTACTTGCTGCGTGGGGTATTTTTCGAAGCTCCAGTGGTAGTGGATTTGCCAGCTGCACTGCCTAGTCCAGTTAGCTCTGGAAAGTCTCCAGAGCCTTCGAAAGTTACTCCGATTCCAGTGCGTAGTCGTGGGCCAGTCCGGCCATCAGACCTGAAGCGATTGGCTGATCAGTATGGCCAATGATCCCAAGACCTTAGACATTCGTGAACCTCAAGTGATTCGTCATTATCCACAGGATGCTGGTGGTTTCTATTGGCATCATAGGGTGTTACTTGAAAAGACCGGTCCCGGGCAATGGATAGCGTTGACTCCTGATGGTGATTTGGAGCGTATCGATCTTACAGTTGTTCCTCACATCACTCTGGATCGTAACAGCGATTTCCCGGATGCCCAGTCCCCGTATGTATACGCCTTTGATGAAATTCCTCGGGCCCAGCTTGACCATCACAAACGCAGGGCCAAGACCATGAGTAATTTGTTCAATGATGCCACTGTGGAAGAGATAGAGAGTTTCGAATGGCTTGTTGCTGATGTCACACGTGATGATTTTGGGGAAAGCTTCAGAGCCGAAGACATGGTTGATGCTGTGTACATTCATGATTCAGCATTGGTTGAGTATGAGGGCGAAGTGGTCCATGCAGTCCGTGTTCCCACTTCCAAGAGATCGGAGTGGATTCAGCAGAGAGAGAAAACCAAAGGTGACTCTCGGCTTTTGGGAGATCACCGTGATGCACAGGGTCGTAGGTATCTTTCCTTTCAGGCTGCGCTCGATCTCATGACCTCGGTTGAGTTTTCCGATTGGCCCATCACCGGGCCCAGAGCAACAACTGAGTTTCTCCGTAGCATCCGTGAGGGAACCTCTGACCTGGTGACATATCACTTGCAGTGGGCCCGCAACAGTGGAGTGTCCTCCTATGCCGCATGTCTTCACGAACACCGATGTTTGTGTGATTACCTTCGGCACTTGATTACAGTTGACCAAGTCGATGTGTCAAATTTGTTGGGTGCCGAGATGATATGCCGTCGTCTCATCACAATTGAGACTGCCGTTGCTAGGAATCCCCAGATGCCTGATTTTAGTGGTTTGGAATTGGTGATGGAAGATAGCATTGGCCAGACAGGTGAGGCCAAAACCACCAACTTCACTGCTTGGATCAGCTCAAAGCTGAAAGAAAAGGCACAGGTCCAGAAGCAGGCCAGGCTCTATAAGGAGGAGTTTGGGAGAGGCCGTGGATCGACCGGAAGTGGTGATGCTGAACAGAAAGGCCGTGGCCGTGGTCGCGGGAAAGCCAAAGGAAAGTCGCGCGGGGGTACTTAGTGGTTCAAGCCTAGTTCTGGAACTTATATGTATTGTTATAACCAGCGTAACATCTACTTACACATAAGGATAAGTTCCCGCAAGTAGACCTCAAGTTCCATAAGTAAAAGTGGAAGTTAGTGTACTTACCTGGGAGATATAAGTTACTTACAAAAAGTTAAAGTACTTATAAGTAGGCAGGCGCCGTACTTACGAACTACTTATGAACTACTTATGAACTACTTACAAACTACTTACTGAAGCTATTTTTGTTTTTGTCGCTTTACGTTTTTGTTATGTTTTTTTGTGACTTTGGTCGGATTTCCAAACGGTTCACCCGCTCTCGCCATGCTGGGAACAGTGTTGTTTATTTTTCTCTTCAGCGGTTCACCCGCTCATGCCATGTTGGAAACCGCGTTGTTGTTTACGCTCTATTTCTCTTCAGCGGTTCACCCGCTCATGCCACGTTGGAAACAGTGTTGTTTACTCTTTGTCTCATCAGCCCTTGTATTTGTTTTTGATGTCGCGTCAAGTTCTTTCGTTTCTCATTCTGCTGTTTCTTATCCTCAGCGGTTCACCCGCTCATGCGCCCCAACGACGTGTTTAGATATAAACATGTGCGGCAAGGCATTTGAGGTTGCAGGCCGGAAATATAGCTATAGGAAAATGGAGGCCCGCTTGCTGGAAGACTTGCAAGGATTTGAAAGGACCTTTTCTGAAAGTGAAGACCGAAAGGCTTTGCTGAAGGATTTCCTGGGAAGCCTGAAAGCCCGGGACCCTTTGACGCTGGAAGCCGCCAAGAATGGAGCAGAAATGGTCGCAAAGAGCAGCGTCTTTGTGGAGAACGAGAAGAAGGAACTCTTTGTCGCCTTGTATGAGCGCATCGCAGCCACTCCCCCAAACCCGGAGACTGTTTCACAAAGAACGAAGAGGCGGTCACTTCAGGACTACACCCGCATGCCGAACTTTTTGACCGAGCATCTTTGGCAGAAGCTACTGTCCACCCACTCCATGGACTCAAAGTGTGACGCTTTATTCGGCCACCTGGTCAAGCTAGGTTTGCAGTTGCCCTCGGAACCAAGTTTTGGTATGTCAGCTACATTGCTACTTTGGGCAAGCCCTGCCAGGGAGAACCAGTTTCAGCTGCACTCGAACTTCTTGAGGCTCAAGAAAGCTTTGCAGCAGTATATGAGATCCGCGCCAAAGTCGACAACGTTCTTGCCACAATTGCCTGCCTGTTTTGCTGATCTCCCTGAGGAACTTCGCAATGCTGCCTTCCCTGGCGGAGTGGAGCCAGCCAAGCCTCCTTTAGAAGAAGGTGAGTTGCACATGGTCTTCAGACGCATGCCGTTGAGGGTTACCAAATGTGTGCAGGTCAGCTGCCAGACTGTCGACACCCTCGATGCCCCGCAAAACGGTCTCTCTCGATTCTTGCAAACTCTTTTGCACATGTCTCAAGGTCAGCAGCATGGGCAGCATGATGTTCCTATCACCCTCACTGGCGGTCAAGGCAGAGGAAGATTGGGAGCGGGTGTCGCGCACGCCAACCAGTTGATGAGTGGCAGCTCGAGAGAAAGTATGTCAGAAGCCACGCGGGCTCCAAGCCAGTTGGCCCTTCCAGCACTTCCTGCACCTGAAGCTGTTCAGTGTGAACCTCAAACTCCAGCATCCTGTCCTGCAGCTCGTCCTGAAGTGGCAGCTCCTGTGGTTGACCCCTTGCCTGAACCTCATGAAGCAGAGCCGGCTGAGCAAAGGCTGCTTGAGCTGGCCAAGCAGAGCTGCAAGGCAAAGACCGACACTGACACTCACCCCACTGGTGCTGTTCAGATGTCGGCTGAGAAGTTGAAGGAGATGGCGGAAAAAAGGGACGCTGAGAAAAAGGGTAAGGGTGCCAAGCCCAACTCAAGTAAAGTTGCGAAGACTCCGAAGCATGCCAAGCCCTACTCAAGCAAAGCTGCGAAGACTCCGAAGCAGGCAAAGAAGCACAATGATGTTGCGAAGCCCGGCAAGAAAAAGGTTGTGAAGGCTGTGAAGGAGCCCGTCCATGGGCAAAAGGGCCGCAAGAGTAGGGGACGCATTCCTACAAAGGCCAGGCGCTTGAAAATGATGCCGAAAGGTTGCTCCACCTGCCGCTTTGTACCCGGATGCTGCAACAGCTGCTGGTTGAAGAAAGGGTTTCACCCATGAGGGTTTTCTGAATGGATGCAATGCATACATTCGGTGATGAGGGGTTAGGGGATCATGGTCTTTTGCCGACTGTGACAAGCCAGTTGCCAGAGCTCTGAAAAGATTTTGGTTTTGGTGTGTGGCTAGTATGCTGAGCGGTCTGTCCGCTCATGACATTCAACTTTTCCTTTTGTATTTAATTTCCTATATATATATATATGTTTAGATTTATATAGCGGATTGCCCGCTCATGCTTCTTCTTGTTTCTTCGCTTTGTCGAGTGTCCTGGTCCACTGTAGAGCAGCAAGCGGTGTGTCCGCTCATGGTGTTGAAACATGTTGAGAGCACATTTTAGCTTTGTGAGGTGGTTTGGCACAAGACATATAGTTTCACTCTGTCTGTAAAGGGGCTCTCCATTGCCATGGAGAGTATAGTCACATGTGCGATATGTGGCCATATGGTGAACGCGAGCCTCACTGTCAAAGTGGCCAGCGAGAAGCTGGTATGTGAGGAGCACCTGACCTTAGAAGAGCTGTGGTTCATGACTTCAAGCTCGACCTGCCCTGTCCGGGCCGATCCTCCAAGCAATGACGCGCCAGAAGCTAGCAATGAATGGGTTCCTGACAAGGTGCAGCAGGGGCTAGCAGCAGTGATGCATGAGAAGCTAGCTCCGATCAATGAAGATTCCAACGGGGACAAGGACTGGGTTGAAGAAAGTGAATGGAATCAGGCAGATCCTCAACGCAGTGATGTGACAGAAGCCAGCAGCACCAGCAGTGCTTCCAAGCCGTTGCAACCACCAGAAGGTGCCTGCATGTATGAGGGCAGGGAAGATCTTGCCAGGGACTGGGCTGAAGAAGAGGAAGGAGAAGAACAAGAAGAATCGACGGAGGCTTGCGCCAGTGGGTTGCAAGGCGGTGACTCGCTTGAATTTGATCAGCTGAGGCTGATGTAGTTCCAGGAGCTGTTGCGAAGGCCCAATCGAGGCCACCAAAATCCAATCGGGAAATTTTTGTCCTCAAATGGGGCTACAAAAAGAAAAGAGGCGGGGCGAATAAGGCCCTCTTCAACCAGTGGTATGGAGGTAAGCAGTAGAGAAAAGGAGTGTCAGAAAGCACAGTTGTAGTGCAAGCGGTTCACCCGCTCATGATTGAAATTCACAAAAAACGATGTGGCCGCTCATGCGCGTGTATAATCCAGGTATTGTCATGTGCAAGTCTGAATTTGTTAAACATGTCTCTGCAGCATTGGTGTCAACGGTTTGGCGCGCCTGAACAGAACATACGTATGGCTGAAAGGGCAATGGCTGCGCACCTCCGCGAGCTTGAGAAGACTCACCGCACGCACATCTACGTGAGCATGCTGATATGGCAGCTGGATGATGTCTTCGACAGTCTTCAAGATCAGTCTTTGTTGACACCTGACCGCCGACGGATGTTCGACCATTTCAGGTTCAACCTGGAGCAGATACTCGGTGACCTGGATGTAAGATGTGAACGCGTCAAGTACCGCTTGAAGCAAATGCTTTCTGGACTTTGATTCGCTGCAGAGAAGCCTCTGTGGGTAAACAGACTGAATTTGTCGTTCATGTTGTTCTCAAATGTTTTGACAGCGGTGTGTCCGCTCATGGATGGATATTGGTTGGATGGCGGTGCGCCCGCCCATGCATAATGTACACATGTATAGATGCCCAGTGTCCTCCTTCACACGCAGCTTCGTAAGGCCCAACGTTTTTTGTCGCTACAGCCTCAAAAAGATATATAGCATGAAGCTGTCAGCATTGGAGAGAGTCAAGCGGCTGTGGAAGAAAAGGACGCTCCCTGCGCTTAAGAAGATGAAGTGCTTTTGCAAGGCGAAGCAGGCGAAGCTGCGTCGATTTACCGCCTGTTTGTGGCAGCGCCCCTGGATGGCTGACCTACCACCGTGGCCATTGGTTGTGCGAGAGGGTGAGATTTTTGCAGCTGCCAAGTTTGCAGAGTCTATAGGACACCCAGTTGTCTACTTGAAGAGGGACGAGACCCTGGACCGTTTGGTGTACGAAGCTCTTTGCCTGAGCTTATGCGATTTGCAAGAGCTTTGGCTTTAGGATGCGCTGGAGCGCGGAGGCATATAAGGACAGGCACTGTCACATTGAGTCTGGGAAAAACATGAAAAACTATATAAGAACTTTGCATTCACCTGTTTTGACAGCGGTGTGTCCGCTCATGGAAGATGTTTGTTTGACGGCGGTGTGCCCGCCCATGAGTATAAATATCTACACCTACACGGCATGTTTATATAGGTTTGCTGTGCGCACTTCTTTCACGTCAGATGTGAAAGGATCAGGTGCCCTCATGCGTTGTTTCATATATGAAATCATCAAGGAAAGCGGCGACAGACGGTGGAGCGCCCCTATACTCCCTTATATATAGAGCTGCCCATGTCAGGTTTGTTCGGATATACTGACATTTCGTGGGCACATGTCTTGGCTTGTACCACTGTGGCTGCCTGGGCCAATTGGGAAGAAAGGCGCGGCAACTTGAGAGAGCTGCCACAATGGCAGGCTCGGCGTCATCGACTTTGTGGAGGTGCGCTGTACATGCCAAGTGGCTGTGGGGGCGTCATTCCTTTCCACAAAAAGGAGCATGAGAATATGGAGTTGGTTCCCCACATGACTGTGTATGCCAGCAGGGCTGGAGAATGCATCATTGTCAAGCCTCTGAAAGACCCAGCCGGCCTGAAGTTGGTGGAGTTTTCGTGGGATGGTGGAACAGTGACCGCAAGTGCACCCATGACTGGCACCACGCTGGCCGTATTGAGCAGTCGCTTTGCTCCAGACTGCACTTTTGAAGACATGCTCACGAAGTTCCTCAAGCTTTGCGATGGCGAGCATGCAGGCTCTCTCTCTGTGAACTTGGGAAGTTGCACAGTTCAATCCATGCTGCCTGGTAACATCCGTGTCACCCCCATGATGTGGAGACGCACCCTCAGAGAGCTATATGCGCAGGACATGTCTGTGCAGGAGGAGGCTGAGCGGAAGCCGGTGAAGAAGGCGGCGCTGAAGAAGTCTGGCCGGGTTTCGAAGAAGCCAGCGGCTCGTCGCTGAAGCTCTGCCGTCTGCAACTGCAAAAGGTGCGTTTCCCCGACACGTCCCCGACACATCCCCGACACATCCCCGACACATCCCCGCCACATCCCCGCCACATCCCCGCCACATCCCGCCACATCCCGCCACATCCCGCCGCATCCCGCCACATCCTGCCACATTCCGACACATTCCGACATTTTTCTAGAAATCTCATCCACCATTATCTTTCAGCGGTGTGTTCCGCTCATGAGAGCAACAAGTTCTGCATATCCTGTATATACAAAATGTCGACTCACCATGTGTTTTTCGGAAAGATAATTTTGCCTCAAGTGACTGTGCACTGTGCTTTGAAGGCTTGAAGGTTTCCATGGCAGACACTGCGCAGCGTGATCATGTCACATGCCGTCTTTGCAAGGCATCAGTGCCGACTGATGATGCCATTCACAAGAATGGTCAAGCTTGGCACTGCAAGCAGTGCAAATGTTTGGACACCATGCTGCGAAGGAACCAGAGCCCTTGGCCATCTCCAGAGTTCATGGAGTGCTCGCCGGAAGAGCAGGCAGACTTCTTCAAGAAGAACGCCCAGGTGAATGACTGCAGCGGTCGTTTGCAATGGAAGGTTGTGAAATGCAGTTTGATCGAAGTCATTTCAAAGCGCCGCAGAGAACAGTTTTCAACTGAGATTCGTGGACGCTTTCTTCCACTATCCGTATGGGAAAAGAAAGGCTACGACGTTGATGTCATCCAAAGTCAGGCTGAGGAAGAGCTACACCCGGTCCTCGGACGGACCTTCCGGTTGAATTTGAAGGAAGTGAACTACAAAGACATCACGGAAAAAGTAACTGAGGATGTACTGTCTCGTGAAAGGCAGGTCAGGGCGAATGCCAAGTCCAAAGCCAAGGGAAAGAAGAAGGGTGGCCAAGGTGACGGTGATGACTTGTTCCTCGTTCCAAGTGAAAGTGATGTGGAGGTGGTTCGCGTGGAGAAGGACAAGGCCAAGGGCAAGGAGACTGCAGACGCAGAGAAGACAGCGCGCTCTGTGACGGCTACAGCTTCCAAGGCCTTGCCAGGCTTGCTCAGTGCTTTGCATGATGTAGACCAAGCCGCAAAGGACGCAGAGCTTTACGCGCAAACCTCGCTGAAGGGAAAGCTTGGAGAAGAGTTTATCGCCTCGCTCAAGGAGGCTTCCAAAAGCTTGGGGAAGAAGCAAGAGGAGGCCGCTGAGAAAATATCCCGGGTCACTCGAGGAGTTGATGTCCTGCCGCTGCCTTGGACTCTGGCAGAATGCCAAGCAGACATCAAGGCCGCAATAGCTCAGGTGACGAACTACAAGCAAGAAGTGAAACGCTTGAGGAAACTTGACAGGGAAAAGACCTCCTCGAACCAGCCTGAAGGTGAGGCAGAGCCCAAGAGGAGGCGCAGGGAGCCAAAGACTGCGCCAAAGCCAAAGGCGAAGGCGAAGTCTTAGGGGGTTTTGGAATGGATCTGTGCACATCCATCCATGCGTTGCAAACATGGTCGTTTCCGACCGTGCGTTCTTTCAAGAAAATTTGAACTTTGAAGAAGCTTGGGGGGAAGAGAAAAAAGTTCCCAGCGGTGTCTCCGCTCATGGAGTTGTAGTGAAATGTTTGAAGCCTGGAAGAGAACCAAAGCATGTCCTCAGCGGTGTCTCCGCTCATGGAGTTGTATAGTTTGAAGCCCCCTCAATAGGTTTGGTGAACCTTTGGTGGAAGAGAAACAAGACATGTTCTCAGCGGTGTCTCCGCTCATGGAGCTGTATTTGGAGTGGACGAGTTAAGCGTAATGATGTTGCAAGCCCTCCTCATGTTAATGCTAAGTTCCCGCATATTTTCAGACAAGTGAGGTCAGGGGCTGATTGATACTTGCAACTTTTCCTCTTTGCGCTGCCTTGTGATGCCCCCTGAAGTTGTCGGCGAGCAAGGACAACGAACAAAAAGGGGCGCCTCTATAGATGTGGACACGACTGCGAAAAGGAGGAAGGAAGCCTCAGCTGGGCAAATCATGCCCAGATTGACCATGGCTCAAAGTGAGAGCGACACAGATAGCCTGGAAGATTTGGTTCCTTTGTGGGATGACAGTCAACATGATATGTTTTGCGATTGCATCCAATGTTTTGTCGATTGGCTGAGGAGCCACAGAAAGCAGGCCTCAGTCCTCGCCCAAAAATAATTGGAGACCCGCTGCATCTTGAACTTGGGAGTTTCATGCCACCTGGATGGAAAGGTGGAAAACCGCACAAAGCAATGATTTGCTTTAGCCTTTCGCTTGTGGAGGGCAAGTGTTCATCTTGTATGTGTATGGGCGGTGTTCCTGCTCGCATCATCTAGCGGTGTTTCCGCTCATGGCAAGGAAGGTGTTCCACATCAATGTTTGCTGGGGTTGGCCAGTGGATGTGTTCGACAGCTAGCGGTCCTTCCGCTCATGGCAATCCAGGTGTTCCAAATCCATGTTTGCTTGCTTCCAGCGCGCTCAAAGCCAGTTGAGCGCATGATTGCCCCTGAAAAGTTCAGTGCGTCATGAGCACGCCTGGACATGAAAAGAAAAGGGCATGGAGAGGATGCCAAGCTCAAGAAGTGCCTCAGTGTCCCTGGAGCTTCTGAGAAGGCGGTTTTTCAGATATGGAACCACCTACACACTGAAAAGAAGCAGAAAAAAGCGAAACAATTCTTGGAGGAGGTGAAGGAACATTTGGGACCTTTTTCAGATTGCTTTGACCCTTTGCATCTCACCCCAAAGGACCCAACGAAGCAAAAACCCATTCCTTTTCCAGTGGCGAACGTCCAGAAGTTGCTGCAGCTTGTAGTGAAAGAATGTCCAAGCTTTGCGCTTGCTTTGCAGAGAGGGCTGAAGGATAGCAAGTGGTCGCTCAGCCCCATTCTGTATTCAGATGAATGCACGCCTCTGAATGTGCTGCTACCAATAAACAAGATGAAGGCAAGCCTCTTCTACCTTAGCTTCTGCGAGCTGGGCTGCCTTTTGTCCTCTGAGTTGGTTTGGCTACCATTGGCCTTTGTCCTTCATGGTGATGTTGATGCTGTGATTGGAGGAATGGCTGGCGTACTCAAAGTTTTAGTCGAACACATGTACGCACAGAACCGTCACGGGTTTTCAATCAAATTTGAGGACGGCATGCGCTGGTGCAAGTTGGGGAAGTTTTTTTTCAATGGCGACTTGGATAGTGTCAGGGCATCTTTCGCTCTGAAGGGAAGTGCAGGACTACGTCCATGCCCACATTGCAGAAACATCATCAAAAAGAACACAGATTTGCTTGAGTACGATGATGATGGTTACTTCCTTGACATCGCTTCGGCAAAGGAAGACTGCTTCGACAAAAACACTGACGAGGAAGTGTTCCAAGGAATCGACTTCTTGGTGGAGGAAGGAAACCGCCTTGGCAAGGGCCAGTTGAAAGACCTGGAAAAAAGGGTTGGCCTAAATCTGGAACCAGCTTGCATTTGGTTTGACAAAAGCACCCGATCCATTCTTCCTCCAAGCCGAATCCTCTATGACCCCATGCATTGCTACTATTCGTGTGGCATTGTGAATGTTGAGCTGTCTTTGCTGTTTCAAGCCATGGAAGGCGGAACGCCGTTCAACAAAGACAATTTGTTGTCAGCAGCCTTGGAAGCTGGTTGGGTTCGTCATGGTTTTGGAGCCACTAGGAGCCCGACGCTTTTAAAGCTGCTTTTCCATGAGAAGCTTTTGGCTGGCGATGTATACAAAGGCAACGCTGCCCAAACCAAGTCCCTCCTGTCCTTGATGGCTTACTACGTTGAAATTTTCCTCCGCAGGCAGGAACTGTTGCCAGGTGAGGCAGCATCTTTCCTTGCTTTGTGGAATTGTCACAGGGAGATGTCCATGTTGAAGCATGAAGAGCAAGTGAGAGATGTGTCGCAAATGCGAGCAGCAGCATGCAAGCATCAGGACTTATTCAATCAAGCATATGAAAGTTCATCGAGGCCAAAGCATCACGCAAGGTTCCATATAGCAGACTCTGCAATGAGTTGTGGAAGATGTATCTCTTGCGAACCGCAGGAGAAGAAGCATCAGGTCTACAAGAGTTTCCTTGCGCCCAGGCTCAAGCAAAAGTCGTCAGGTGGAGGTGGTGGAATTGCCTGGGCGGCTGTGAAACGTATTTTATCTACACAAGTTCAACAGATCAATGAATCTCCTTTGTGCCCTGAGATGACACTCTTGCCGCCCATCAAGAAAGCTGGCGAGATGCAATGTCGCCTATTGTTGAGCCCGTGCACTCCAATGGCTGCCAGTGCCCGGTTTTGATTGTCAAGGTGTTTTATTTACTTTCCAATTAAGTCTGTGCCGGGTATAATTGAAGACCTTCAACAGCCAAGTTAAACCAAGCTAAGTGAACGAATTTTGTCAGCATGCGCTCGTGTGGGAACATTAACGCTCTCCACAGATGACGTGGTATTGTGGCCAAAGTCTCGCGCTGGGGGCATTGTTCTGGCCTTCTATTGTGCAGACGGAGTTCACTTTGTGCTGAGGAAACTATTTCCTGTAGCTGGTTGAAACATTTTGTTGTGGTTGCATTCTTATACATTCTGTGTTGCAGCGCTGTTGGATCAAACCTTTTTCTTTTCTCCAGCGGTTCGCCCGCTCATGTGGTTTGTTTCCTTTTATAGAGGATGTTATATTCACGATGTATGTTTCGCGTCGGATGGATGCACAACAATATACCCAGGTATCGCAGCATCCCTATGGCAGCGTTTGGCGAGATGGAGCTCAGTGTGTTTGCAAGCCGGCTGAAAACTTCGTGGTGCCGTGGTGGTGGCGAAAGAGAGATCATGGTGCCTACTCTGAGTGGATCTGTCTGCATTGACTAGTTGAGACTCAACGCTCGTCTGAACGCGCTGAAAGAAAAGAAACAAAAACACACAAACCAGGAACTGTTGTAAAACCCACTGAAATCATTTGCATTGCCATTGCCCCCAATATAAATAACTATAAATAACTAAGTTGATAGCGGTATGCCCGCTCATGGTGCTCGGTCTTACATTTTCTTCGAAAAAAAGTTGTTTTCACGTGTTGGTTCTTGCAAAAACTTCCAAGAATCAAAATTGAAAAAACAAAACAAAACCTACTTAGGTTCTACTTACAACCTACTTAGTTCCTACTTAGGTTCTACTTATAAGTGCAGTAAGTACACTTGTTATAAGTAACCCTTAAGTATACTTATCTTGAAATATAAGTAACCCAAGTAGGATAACTGGAATTGAACCACTAAGTAATGATGCCCCCGCGAGTGGCTCCTAAGTTCCTGGCAATTGGGTGGTGGATAACAAACCTTCTGCCACCCTGTTTTCTGAATTCGATCTCCGTCTTCTCTGACTGCCTTGCACCCTCGTCCAGGCCCTTTGCCTAGCTCTTCTTTGTCACTGCCCTTGTGGCATATTGGGTCGGGGGACTGGACTTGGGTTGCTTACAGATGACTTTTGGCATTCAGTGCATGAGGCATTTTGGCGAAACACTGGAACAGGAGAGGCGGCATGGTTTTGTTTTTCCGATTCCGGGTGGCGCCATTGCTGAACAGCCCACGCTGGTACGTGATTCCCTCTTTGGTTTGAACAAACTGGCAGGTGTAAAATTCAATGATGCAAGTCAGCTATTTCATCGTCCCTTGACTGCTGTTCAGAGTGTGGCTGTTGACAATGCAGGTGCAGCGGTCGCCGAAGCAGGGGAATGTCCTAGTTTGTGTGGGCGTGATGCCTTAAAGGACATGATGAAATCCCACCCCACATATGGGGAGCCCAGCACTCTCGCACCTTTTGATGCTGCGAAGCTGAAGATTCTTTTTTCTTTAGGTCGGCCGAAACCCATCGAGACGCTGTTGCCTCCACATGTGATTCCACTTCTCAACAGGTGGAAAACTCACATTGAGCTTTCAGCCGAAGAGGTTCGATCTAAGTTGGATGCATCGCCTGAGTGTTGCCCTAAGAGACCTTATTGGGATCCTATTCTGCAGAAGTCCAGAGATGTCCGAACCAAGTTGATTGTTGACCTGTGGAAGGTTGGAGTTGTGACGTTTCGAACATCTATCAAATCATCCATCGGCTTGTTTTTTGTGAAGAAGAAAACGCCAGAGTGGATTCGCATGGTAGTTGACTGTCGGATTAGCAATGTGCATCATAGACAGCCACCGGTCACCCGACTCGGCAGTCCTTCGTGTTTCGGCGATCTTGAGATGAGTCCCGAAGTGTTGAAGGCCAGACTTGGCCGCGACTGCAATCAAGTTGGATGGGGGGCCGAGTTGGATGTAGCCGACTGCTTCTATCAGTTTGAGATGAAACAGCTTGCCAAGTGGTTCGGCATTGATGATCCCCGCAAAACTGCAGATTGGGCAAAGGCAGGTGTTGACATCACTGAAGTTTACGATGAAGACCTGGAGACCATGGTTCTGCTAAACGATGATACAGTGGTATACCCTGTGATTGGTGCAATGCCCATGGGATGGACGTGGGCTCTCTTCTTTGCTAACGAAACGGTCGCCGCGATAGCCCGTGCGACTGCACCTGAGCGACCACTGGAGTGCCGTGAGAAGCTGCCAACGCCACAACTTTGGGAAGGTGAGACCATTACCTCCACCTATGTTGATAATGTCGCAGTTTTCGGTGCCCACAAGGTTGATGTGATCGCTCGCATGGATTCCCTCACCAAAGCATTTGCAAACCATGACATACCAGTTGTCTGGACTCAGCAGGAGCCTCTGCAGTGTTTCGAAACAGTCGGCGTGATTCTTGATTTTCGCAACCGAGTTGTCCGTAATAAACCAAACCGCTTGTGGAAAGCCTATCTTGCTGGAAGAGAGTTGTGTCGTAGAACCAAGGTTCGCGGTGATGCTGTTGAAGTTTGGACGGGGCATGTAACATCTCTCTTCCGACTTTCTCCTTCCCTGCTGTCAGTTTTTTCGGTGATTTACCGATTCAATGCAGTGTGCCGTGGGAAGAGGGTTCGGCTCTGGCCAGCAGTGCGTGCCGAGATCATGCAAGCCTCCTCACTCCTTTGGTTTGCAAGAGCCAAGCTTGATGGTAGCTTTGTCAACCAGGTTGATATGGGTGATTCCTCGACTTCTGGATATGCCATGCTGACTCGTAGTTTTGCTGAGGTTAAGATCCAGGAAGTGGCTCGTGTCCGTGAGAAATGGAGGTTCATCCCAATGCCTGATGACTTCAAATCTGCCATTGAGTTTTTTAACAGGCCTGGTAATAGGGATGAGGTTGAAAGCCGTGAGCACATCAAGGCCTTTGTCAGAGCCGGAGTGGGGCCCAACACTGAGTATGGAGTTTGGCTTCAGCAAGCTTTGGTTGACGGAAATTGGTTGCAGACAAGTCCGATTGTTTCCCAGTTCAAAGCTGTTAGAAAGAGGCGTGAGGATGTTGAGGTCCCGGCATTGGTGGAACCAATTCCTTCTGATATGGTGAGCGAAGGTTCATACAAGTTGCTTTGGATGCGCAAATGGCGGAATCCCGATGAACACATCAATATCAAGGAAGGTCGGGTGCTTTTGTCGTCATTGAAGAGAGCTGCCAGGGTGTCGTCGCAATGTGGCACTAAGAAGCTAACTTTCTCTGACAACCTTAGTGCTGTGTTGGCCTTTGAGAAAGGGCGGTCGTCGAGTGCTGCGTTGAATAGGCTGTGTAAGTCTAGTGCTGCCATACAAAACGCGCTTCAGATAAAGTGGAGGATCCGACATCTTGAGACAAAGCGAAATTTAGCAGATGCACCTTCCAGAGGAAAGTGGTTCAGGACTCCAGTCCCTGACCCACATGTGATTTTAGCAGAGCCTGTCTTCAGTCCTAGCAAGCCTTCAGTGATCCCTAGTGTGTCCGCTCGTTGCAAGACTAATTTATCCCTTGATGCCTTAGTGCCTCCGCCTGGGTTGGGTTGGACTGCCGTCCATCATATGGCCAAAAATAGCACCTGTGATTCCAAGATGAGTTCCTGGCATCCTGCCAGCGGTGCATGCAATGACCATGGACGTCCGGCTTCTTCCAGCACTAGTGTAAAAAAGGCGAAGGGGGTGAAAGTCTTCTGGGAGCTGTTCTCGGGTGAAGGAAACTTGTCCAAAGCTATGAGAAGTCATAGGCTGTTTGTGCATACGCCTTTGGACATCAAACAAGATCCTAGCCTTGATCTCACAATTGAACCAGTGCAACGGCAAGTGCGACAATGGATTGTGGATGGTCATGTCGACTACCTTCATATGGGTACGCCTTGCACAGTCTTTTCCAGAGCTAGGCGTGGCATCAAAAACTTCACTAAAGCTAGATTCAATGAGAGGATAGGTTGTGAACTCGCTTTTTTCTCTTGTGAACTGGCCAGACTGTGCAGCAAGCTGGATGTCAAGTGGAGCATCGAAAACCCCCAGTCTTCTAGGATTTGGAGTCTCGATTGTATCCAAGATTTGTTTGGGCTTCCCGATGCCGTTGTGATTGACTTTCCAATGTGTGTTTATGGGCAACCCTTCAAAAAGCCAACACGGTTGTTGTCGAATTGCAGTAGCCTTGTTAGCCTTGCTGCCACGTGTCCACACCATAAGCATGCTGAAGTTTTGAAAGGCCGCACGTGGTCTCCAACATATGGATGGACCAATAAAACCACTCTTGCTGGTGCATATCCACCTTCACTTTGCAATAAGTGGGCTCGAGTGATTAGGGATGATCCGTTGGTGAGAACACATGATAAGAAAAAGCTTGGCCCAGACTTTGGCCAAGTCTTCAAGCCATGCCGTGGTCAGTCAGTTGCACCAAAGACTTGCACAGAACAAGACAAGCAGTTTCCAATCACCTCGGAGATCCCAGGTCTCCTCGATGAAGTTGCTTTCGGGCACCACTCAAAAGCGGAAATCGCACAGCGAAAAGCCAGAAAAATTCGAGCCCGTCAAAAGAAGAAAGCGTGATCCATTACATCTGCCAGTCGTTGTCTCGGATAACCGCATCCTGCAATGCTCCAAAGTGAAGCCTAAGACATTGAAGGTGTATGATAGATCAGCCTCTGAATTTGTCGCGTGGTGCAAGCTGAACAATAAGTCTCTTGGCAGTCACCTTCGCACAGATGAAGCCATGTCCAGGTATATCCACGAGCTTTGCTGGGAAGGGGTTTCTCTGACTGAGGCATCGTATGCAGTTTTTGGATATATCATGCTTCGTAGCCCGTCTTCTTGGCACATGCATGACAGAGAGAAGTTTCCCATCTCTCGTCAAGCCTTGAAGGGTTGGAAAGCCAGATTTCCAGGTAAATCACGCACAGGAGTTGACCTCGTGCTTTGGGATCTTGTGGCACTGTCAGCTTGTGAAGTTGGAAACTTTTTCACTGCAGCAGCAATCATTTTGCAGGGTGATACCTACCTTCGTCCATCTGAACTGCTGGAGCTAACAGTGCGACATATGTTGAAGCCTTGTCGTCGTCAGAAATGTTGGGGGGTCATGGTAGGCCTTTCAGATGATGGAGTCCCTGCGAAGAACGGTGAGTTTGACGAATGCGTTTTTCTTGACACAACAGCACGACCTGATGTCAATCAGGTTGCGAGCCTTCTGGTTAAGAATGCCTGTTCTGCTGACGGTATGTTGTTTGGTACATTATCTCTTGAACAGTATGAGAAACAAATCAAACAAGCTGCCTCTGCCGTTTCTTTAGGTCACTTGAATCTGTGTCCCCACATGTTAAGACACAGTGGTGCTTCGCATGATGCCTTTCACCAAGAAAGGTCTCTCAAGGAAATCCAAGTGCGTGGTAGGTGGAAAGCAGTGCAGTCTGTCAATCGGTATCGCAAACCTGGATTGATGCTGCTTCGACAATCTTCTGTCCCGCGAAGTGTTTGGAAGAAAGCAGATCAATCACGACAGCTTGTGCTCTCCCACCTTCGTAAGTTTTTTGGCTAGTACTTAAGGGCTTCGCCCAGTCCTTCCTTATGGGCTATGGGCAGGTGATGGGTTCACAAAGCAAGTGTTGCAGCCAGCAACGCAATCGTGTGCAATGTGCCATTCCGTTTTTTCACATGGAAGCTTCCTGAATGCATGCCACCTTTTGTTTAAGATTGCCTTCGATCCAGCTGGGACTACTGCATATCGCTGAAAAAGCTGGGCTGGAGTGCAGGCTGAGGACACAATTTTCATCAGTATGGGACATGTTCTGTCGATGTTAAACATCCTTAAACCACTTCATTGACTGGGGATGTCCGAATGTCACTCATCCTCCATGTCACTCATACCCGGTAGTGCCCGGTCAACGATTCGATGCTCTCCTGCACGCCCGAGGCAACGTTTGCTGTGTGGATCCTTCCTCAGTGTGGCTGCCACTTCTGCCAGGCTTTGGGAAGAGCTCGGCTCCCATGCCAATTCCGCGACTTGGTCGTATCCATTTCCTTGACAAATGAATCTAATGGACGCGTGTGGTATGTCAACAGGGAGACTCCCCCTAACTAGTCCCCTTGGTCGATATGTTCTTTGGAGGTAGACATGGGGGTTGCAAATCAACATGTCTTGTGTTCTACACATCCCTGTCCTAGACACTACATTGACCCCCAAAGCCAAAGCATGTGTCATTGGAAGAAGATGCCGACTTTCAAGTGTTTTCCCCCCCGGACAGGATTGGGGTAGACTTTAGAGGAGACGCCCACCCGTTTCATCAGCTTTGCAAGACTGGACCGAACTCCCAGGTTTTTGGAACTGTGTCCGTGCATGTCATCTCATGTGTTGGTTTAATAACATTGGAAGATATCGTGCACGAACTGAGATGTGCAGTTCACCCTGTAAAGTAAAACAATGGGTTTTGTAGGTGCTGCATGATTTCTGCCATCCAGACAGTTGGAATACATGTTGCATGGTCAAACGGAACGTGCCTGAAAGTACAATCTTCGCCGTGTTTCAACATGTTTCGGCCATCTTCCGTCTATACCCTGCTTGGCCTCCCCTCGGTCCCTTTAAGGCTCGCGACTGCCACTGGCTGTGCCAACAGTTGGAGGAGACTGGATTCCTTCGGGGAGATGGTCATCAATCCCTGGTGAAAAAAGTATGTATAAATATATATATATACCCTAGGGATCCAAGTACCTTCTCAGAAGGTACTTGGACCCTCCAAACCTCAAAAACCGTGTCGAACACATCACCGTACCTGAGGTTCGGTAGGAAAACGGATCCGTTTCAACGGGTCTATGCCGCACTTGGATCCTATGGACGAACACGGGGGTTTGAAACGGGTCGCAGCCTGGCTGATAGCCTGGGTCCCTAAGGTCCCAATCCATCACCGGAAGACGCAGCCTGGCTGTGGTGTGACGACCGCATGGCTCGACACCGAGGTCCAGTCCGAAACAATTGGGTAATTGGGAGTTTCTACGTAGACAGTTGACCTTACATGTATAGTAGACCGTTGATACACTAAGGTTTTAAACCAAAGACTCAGACTACTAAGCAGATAATGCATAGATAGCCCATGATAGCGTGTTTTCTCTCAATACTGTTTGTTTTGCAAACACCTCACACCTCGACCACCTATCCAACTCCATCTCCCACTCGCGACCGCATCCGCTGATCCGACTCGGGTTCCGCCGCGCGGGTTCCGCCTGCCCAGGAGGTGGCGCCGGCCAGTGTGCAGCACGCCCACTGGGCGAGTCAGTGGGCATTTGCCAGCTGGCAACACTTCCAGCGCCAGGCGGGCGCGAGTTTGCCGCCGGGCAAGCGTGCACTGAGAGCGTGAATCGAGCGTCATCCGATGGAAGGAGATGAACTTCAACCCAAAGAACATGTTGGATCCTCAGCTTGGAATGGTACCTTAGAAACCACGCGATCTGGAGTTTGGCCACGCCCATGGCAGTGGCGATCTGAAGCAGTGAGCTTTACTTGAGATGGTTGAACCCACCGACTGATGTGTGTTCACCACCAACCAATATACTGTTTGGGTCATTGGATTCGTTTGGTTGTCAAGTTGCCGGACCTGAACAATCTACAGGGGCAGACGGGTTCATTGAGGTACCTTGAGCAGATCCAAGTGACCATTAATGCACTTCAATTGGATAACTTGTCACCTCGTTGGATCATCGGATACACCCGGGACGTGGCGCCGTATGTGTTGCTGTTGACCAGACTCTCACTCCAAGAATGAGAGCTCCTTCTCCGACATGATCATGGCGACATGCAGATTTGACCGCCGCGTTTTCTCCTGCAATATTGTATGAATTCGAATAGTTCGGACATATCTTGTTGTTCCATGGTTTGAGGCTGCAAAAATCATATACAGTAGTGACTTTTGAACTAGCTAGTGCTTTGTTGTGGTCAGTATAGTTATATATACGTACTTTAACAGGTGTTTCATGAAATTCTCCAGTAGAAGGAAGCCTTGTTCTTGGGTTCACTATGTACTATGTCTAGTTCTTTGACTCACAGAAAAAACCGTTGTCTTCTTTAGCAGGCCCCTTTAAAAGGGTGCCTATATCTCCTCTCAGTGGGGTCTCATCCTGGATCATTGATCAAAATTTGAATCATTTGGTGGTCCCTGGTGTACCTAGTTTTGCAGGCTTCGGGTGATGCTGATGTTCCGATCAAACCCCACCATGGAGAAGATGTCTTTCTTTCTGCGGCTTCCTGGACTGACTGTAGAATATTGTAGAGCTCTACGTGCTTCTTTTTTCACGCCATGCCAGGAGCGGCAACGGATTCCGCAGAAGCTGCCACCTTCTCCGCTGCCCTCCGAGCTCTTGCGCGCCGCGGCCTACGCGCGCCACAGGAGGGGGCAGGGCGGGGTGATCTTGATGGAGCTGGATGCGGGTGAGAACGATCCAATGAAAGAATCAACTGTTACGTGGATGGGACCATCTGCTTGGTCTTCGGATTTGGGATCCTCATCAGATGTCATCTGGGCAAATTAAGGCGAGCTCACCTGACGAGGTACGAGGTAGAATAATTTCGAAACGAAAATAAGCGAGGTAAGTCCAGCAACAGCAGCAGGACAAAGCTTTTGAGCTTGTAAGGGCCACTGCTGGGCATAGCTTCCAGGAGCTACTGGGACTCCACTCACCATGCCACACAGAAGCCTCAAGAATACCAAAAACAAAAAAACAACCTATTTCCAAGAAATAGGCCTGATTTGATCCCAAGCATGCTTGAAGGCATGCTTGAAGGGATTGGGGCTTGTAGAGGCCACTGTTGGGTGTAGTTTCCAGGAGCTACAGGGATTCTTCCACCCATGCAGGGCAGAGAGCCCCAAGAATCCCAAAGACAAAAAACAACCTATTGTCAAGAAATAGGCCCGATTACCAGTTTGGATGTGCAGGAAGCCATGGCAGGCATTCAGCCCCCCCCAACAAATGCAGACGAGGTGAATGAAATTATTGAAATTAAACGAGGCGAGGTGAATAATTTCAAAACATGAAATTAAGACGAGGTACGAGGTGAACGAAATTAATGAAACTAATTTAATTCACTCAGATGTCATCAGGTCATCCATGAAAGGGGCTATGGTCCTCCAAGTAACCTGGATGATTTCGGGGAGTGTGCCGCTGTTGATGTTGTTTTTTTGGATGAGCAATGCACATGGGTCAAGCTACTGCATTCTTTGGGACCAGTACATGGCAAACAGGGTGGTTTCCAGTTGATGGCTCCGTGTTGTGGAAGGCATAAACTGCATTAATTATAGCATTCACTTTACTAAAGTTTATACTTACTTGACATGATATAATGCTATGATGTGTTGCTACTAAAGTTTTTAAAGTTTATAATCACTTGCCAAGTGACATGCTATCCCTTGACATGACGGGCGTCACTACTTGCCACCGAACCCCAAGAAGTGCTTGAGACCAACACGTGATGTAAGGACCACTGAAGCAATCTGTTGTACATTGTTTTTCAGTCCATGTTTCTCCACCGACCCGTTTCCCCCTCAAGAGCCGCGCGATCCCAGCTTTGGGCAATGCTACGGCGAGCACCTGTGGCTTTGCCAAGCGCAGCAGCTAGAGTGGCCCACCACTCTCCTGGCGGCCTCTCTTCGGGTTCCCCAAGAGCTTCGACCCCCGAAGGCTCCCAGGAGGCGTGACAAAGCAGCGCGAAGCGCCCACCGTGGGATGAAGCAGCGCGAACGGGAGCGAGCGAGAGCGGAGCGACCGGTTTTCCAGGGTCAGGAACCACTGCATCAGGCACGATGACGACTGCATGGGAAGCGGAGGAGATGTTGCCAACCAGCGACATAGCGCCATAGCGCTAAGTCCTTGGGATCGTTCCGGTTTCCAAGGGTTTTTGGCAGTGGATGGTACGCAAGCACCAGGGCCACCAGTACCTACACCGCGGCTCACCGAAAAAGACCTCAAAGACACAGACCCATACCCTGAAAACCCTGGTACAATGCCCTAGGACTCCAACCACATCCTCAGATGGTTAGAGCCCCAAAACCTACCCCAACCATCCCCAACCACCTCAATGCAATTTACGGCATTTTGCCGTTGGTTGACTCAGTGACTCCTCAGTTGGCATATTCACTGGTACGTGTTACACATGCTGGGCAAGTGTTCTTTCATCTTTGGTGATGGCCATGATGGCCAGTCACACCATTGCGCGCACTTTGCCAGGCTCAACGCGGAGGTTTGATATCATCTAGTGTAGGTGTCATGTTCTTTAGGGGCAGAGCCAAGCAGGATTGGCCAAGTCATCCAAGTCACAAATCTTCAGTTCGTCCGTGTCGCGAGTCTACGTACTGGGGGACCAGCACTCGGACCGGACGGCACATCTCAGGTCTTAGACCGACCGACGTTGCATTGCTCGGGTGGTGATCACACTTTTGACAGATTAAACGCACACGATCGCTATAGCGTATCATGTTGAGCTATTTTGAGCAGTGTACTGATGAAAAAGCAAAGTGTTAACAGATCGTTTGTATTCGTTTGTTATGTTTTTCTTGAAGGAAGAAGAGCCGCCCTGCTCCGCCGCGTATGAAGAGCTACAAGACGGCCTTTGCAAGTGCCTCGGTCGCCGGACTGTTTCTGAAACGCCCAGTCATGGGGAGCGCTCCCGAGTGGTGGAGCTTCTCTTTGAAGAGGGGTAGTTGTGCAGAAATCGCTCTTTTGATTGATTGATGTAATTGAACCATCGCTCGACCAAAGTGCACAATTAGTCAAAGTCTTCACTACCTGGAATTAGTGTTTCATTGCTTGGAGGCATGTTGCGAGCTGCACTGGACTATTCAGGGGACACATTTTGACCGGCCTCTGGTATTTGTCCCTTTTGCATCACCTATCAACTCTGCAAAGGTGTCGTGGTGTTTCATGGCCAAAACGATACATTGTGTGACACATGGCATATCATGCCATCACACCCACAAGAGAATCACCCCAAAACACCGACCCCTCACACATGCAAGGTCGGTCAGATTTGTTAAAACTCCTTCTTTCCACGGCCCATGGGACCGGTGATTCTGTGCGGACCGGTTCCCTGGAGACCGTCTCGTCCGGTCTCCACATGTCCAGGCTGGCAGCAAGTGAGACAGATGTACCAGCAGCAGGCCGTGCTTCGGTCGAGAGCCACGGGAGCCGTGCCGTGCGCAGCGGACTCGCCTCGGGGTATCCAATAGAAACTGCTTGTGGATCTCCGGACTTCCGGCAGGTCTAGGTAGAGACATGTTTTGCATGGACAAAAATACGGCAACGAGTCCAAGAGTTGATGCGAGAGACAGTTGCACTGCTTCTTCGCACAGGGGGCTTCTTCGCACCATGCAGAATGGTGAAGGAATACGGGAACCAAGATCATACTAAACAAACAATTACATCCAAAGCCAGCGGACTTCGATGGATTGCAGATTCCAGAAGAAAGGGCACCCCTGGGGCCCTCAGAATTGCCGGTGATGCCGGTGTCCAGGCGGAAACGGAGTCCAGGGCCTCCTTGGCGATTCGGCAAAGCGCACTGGTCCAACAAGAGGTGCAGGGCAGTCGGGCTGAGAGGCGACTTAGGTGAAAACTCTCGTCCCTAGTGTTGGAAGCATTCATATTCAGTGAAGTTTTGTGTCATTCTTGGTTTTGATGTATCACCAGGCTTCCGGGACAACTCCAAGAATTTTGGCTTGGCTTTAGACCCATCCAGTGGGCTAGTAAGCAGATGTTTGGGATGTTTTGGTACCCTTTATCCTCCATCAAGCACCTCGACGTGGAACATCATGGATCTGCTGGATAGCAAGCACTATTCTTTGGCTTTGTGGGGCCGGGTTCAGAAAAGACAGGAGAAGGCCCATAGCTGGCTGCGATTTTGGCATTGCCACGTTTGTTTTTTGTTCTATTGGAGTCCGTCCATCCCTCTTGGGACACAATGTTGTAAACTTCAAAGTTGCAGAATCGCTTGTCTCCAAGAAACAATATATACGTTGTTCATCCTCATTCTGAACCACCTTTTTGTAGAGGAAACTTGTCTTAAATGATGATTCCAGAGAATGTACGGAGAGAGACCAGAGAGGGAGAGATTTCTGGATCCCTTCCCCCGTTACAAACCAATTGCTTTCCTTCACCTTCCACCCACAAAAGCCACCCCTTCCGCCGCTCGTCCCTAGTCGTGCCGCTCCAGGCGATGAGTGACTTCACCGCGGCCCTGGCGTGCCTGATCCGTGGATAGGTCCGGAATCCCACTCGTGCGGGCATGATAGGTTCGTCAGCGATTTGTCCAGCTGAGAAACAGGATCGGAGTGAGGAGTGATCTCCAAATATCAGGATGCCCATGAGCCGGAGACCGGATGCTGTCGATGTCCAAGGGTTTCCATCTTATAAGGGAATGCTCATGAATGCTCTATTTGAGCCGTTCTGAGTTGACACCATGGAACAATGAAATCGGGAGCATGCTCAAGCGAGGTGGGGATCTATTGTAGAAATGTGGTTCCTTCATAATTTGCCATCCCTTTGGGGGAAGAATAGAGCTAGTGTTAGAACTATGAAAACAACAGAAACAACAAATTCAAACAATTAAACAACACGTTTTACATCAGAATATATATATATATATCAGGACTATGAACAACAACTGAAACACAAAACAACAACAAAAACAACAAAACATTATATAAGATTATGTTGTGTTTCATTTCCCCCTTAGGTGCCTTCCATTCCAAGTTGATTCCATTTAATTTGTCGACGACGGCTTCTTGAGGTCGTTGAGGTTAAGGTTGTCCCTCAATGGTTTAACGTTTGTCCCAGGACACGAATCCACTCGCATATGGAGGGGTCTGGGGGTTCTCACCAATCTAATACCCAGACGCTCCACGGGACTGCCATACATTATATATTATGTCTACATTGGGGTGGTTTTGGGGGTCAATATAGGCATATATGGCAGTCCCATGGAGAGTTTGGGATAGGTTTTGAAGGACCAGTCGGGCTGAGTTTTGACGGAGCATTTGGGGTCGAGTCGAGCGAATTCCGTTTAGGGTGAGACAACTGTTTTTCGCTGAATTCGCCGGTAGGTTCACGCCCCGACCTGAACATCGAGGAACTGCCATGACTCCGGTCCACGGCAAGACCTGGCGCCCAGGGGTGCACGCCATGACGCACAGCCAAGTGTGACACCCCCCCCGAAAGTCGAGGTGCACAGCGCTACGCCAAGCGCGAAGTTCCAGAGTAAAAGTCCAGCCCAAAGTCTGAGGATAGCAGTTCCAATGTATTTTCTGTTATTAATTACTCGTGTCTTTTTTTGGTTTGCCTGTGTTTTTTTTGTAAGTATCATATCAGCTGTCTCCGTTAGCAGCGGCCAGGCTGGAATGGACCCTCCTGGGCCGCTGGGAATTTGAGGCTTGCAAGGAGTTTCGGATAACCCGAGGCTCCGCAACCGCCGGTGTTAACGATTGAAGGCCACATCAAATGATGTGAATTCAATACCGAAGAAGCGGCTTTCAGCGGCATGCAGAGACCGAAGAAGAGGCATGTGATTGCTGGCAGCAAGTTGTTTGCACATGTTTGTTCTTTTTTCCATCATGAGTCATAATTAGAACGCATATGTTTTTTTTTTGTGATAGCAGTCTAGTTGGGTGATAGCAGCAGTATCGGCAAATATGTGTAGAGTAGTGTGTAGATTACTTAAATGCTATGTGACCAAGCCACTTATATAGTAAGGTTTGTTGTGCAGGTGAATTGTCAGTCCATCAGCACGTAGTCGTCTCGTTCTTCCTTGATCCCGGATGGAGTGTTTGAGTCACAGTATTGTGTGGCATTTGTTTGATGAGATCCTTCTATTAAAGCAATCCAGAATGGACAACAAACCATCCTATATTCCTATATACATAATCCTGGAAAATTTGTGTCGAAGCAACACGGGCCGACATGCTCCTTTCAGAGGCGTGTGCATTCATGTATGGATATTTAACCTTTATACTGGTTGTGTCACTAATGCACGTAACACCCAGCTGCGGCTTGGGCTTCGCTTGGCTGTCAGTGTTTTCCTCCAACAGCTTTGAGGATCTGATGTGGCGGAGCATCTTTGCCTCCAACAGAGGCTTCTCTTCGTCGCATTTTCTTCTCCATGTGTTTCATTCTCGAAGCGGTTTGACCCTCATATAGGTAGTCATACACTTCCTCCAAGGGCTATCGGATCATCGTCTCACCATGGAGATGCAACACAGGCGTGTACCTCAAGACCCTAGAGTAGCGACGCATCATGGATCGAGCCAAACAAATTTCTCGGATTTCTCTGATGTCAGCCGTGGAAAGAGGTGTCCCGCGATGGCGGGCAGTCAGAAAAGTCTGAGCCCTGCGCAGAAGCCGCCGTTGCTTCAGGGCGACAGGAGCATGGCGGCGCCGGCTATGAAGGCCCCAGTCGAGCGTCTCTCAAGTCTGAAGATGTGTCCGGGATGCCCTGTTACAGGTGTTTAGGCATGGAGTGTGGGTGTGGAAACTCGATCTGTGGCATGGAAACTCGTGCACGAACGGACGCACAGCTCACATGGAAGCGGAAGCTGCTAAGACTATAACCCTCCAAACCCAGCCCAAACACCTCAGAAGGAACTTGGAGCCCATAGTCCCCTATACTTTCCGAATTGCAAACAGGGTGTGCCATGCACGTAACCATGTGATGTGTTCGTCCGTTCGTTGATCTTTGTTCAGAACAGCGATCCGATGGAGCCGTATACGTGGAGCCTATCCGATTCTTCGCGCTGCACGGATTTCTTCGCCGCGCCGACGAGGCGACGTGTTGGACACTGGGCGTTTTGCTACAAAACCTCGTGATTTATAGACGTTTGGCGCGTTGCAAGTCCAAATATCCGACGTTTGGGGTGAGTCTTTGGAAGCACTGTGGCATCCAGTGTTCCATGATATTTGACTACTACTGACTACTGAACTGGTTTGGTAAAACACTTGGGGAAGCACAAGAGTTGCCAAAGCGGCACAAGTGCGTCTGCTCCTGTTTGCTTGCCAGCAACTTCGTAGAGCAATGGAGAGCGATGCAGGCGCTTTCCGAAAAAAAGAAAGAAAGGCACGTCCATCCGTCGATCCAGCCGACCTCCATCCGTCCGGCCCCTGAACTGTCCATCCCGAACTCGGAATCATGTTCAAAGATCACTACGAACCCAGACATACATAGCAGGACCTTCCAAGGGGTGCCCAATGGAAGCCCCTACACCATTAAGGGACCTCCAGCCAGGACACCCCTTGAAGGTCCAGGTACCTACAGGCAAAAGACCATGTCGTCACTTTTCTTTTAGGTATTGCTACCCTGCCTTGGGGGGAATGCTCTGCGGAAAGTTGTCTCCTTTTCCCAAACACAAGCGAACTCTGTTGGTTGTAAATCAATCAATCACTCTTTCAGAACTAGCGTTCCATTGGTCTTAGCACTCTTTGGGTCGGTTTTTTGGTGACAAACCTTGTTTGGGTATCAGCGTTCCATTGGGATCAGCTCCCGGGGGTGACTGGGGGATGACTTCTTGGAAGTAGCGTTGCCATGGTGATTTGGCATTGAAAGAGTGGCAAGGGGTGACTGAGGGATGACTTTGTCCGGTTCCTGTATTACTATAATTTCCTGGGTATGTATGTTTCCCAGTACCCAGACAGAGTGACGAGCTAGTTGCGATCCGCATGACTGTCGATGCTGTCGACGCGCGTTTCGTTTGCGCGCCGCGCTCAGCGTTTGTTCGCGCCGTGACGTGGTCGACCATGTTTTTTATTGGTACTTTGCTGGATTGCAAAGGAGAGCAACAATGTGGAATCTCAGTTGGTACTTCAGAAAATGGGTGCAAGTACATGTTTTATATTTTTGTTTTACGGATTCATATCCTATCTTCCAAGGTATACGAACGAAGTCGGGTCCAGGAAGACCTGATTCCTTGCTTCTTTTTCATGTCATAAGGGTTTCGTACCTGGCTCGGCCCATGTTCTTCTCATGTCTTCCAGGTACACAACACAACTGCGGCACTCGAAGTGAACCAAAGCTACGAGTCGAAGCACAGCCTGCCGAGCCGATTCGCAGCACAGCCTGTTCCGATGCTGACCACCGGATGTGACGCTGGGCTGCTGGGGAAGTTTTTTTTGGAACCCTATAGGACTCGGGAAGTTTGTTTGTTTGTTGGTTGGTTTGTTTGTCTATTTAGTCATACAAAGTTATAGTCTTATTTTATCTTATTTTAGTCTATTTGTTTCTATGCTAGATTATGCTAGCTTGTTTGTTTTCAGTGTGCGCTAGTAGGTGTCAGTAGGGTGTCTTCCCATTGTGATCCATTGTGGCATGTCGGCCATGCAAGATTGGATTACGATCACATCCACTGACTTGGATTACTATCACATCCACTGACTCCGAGCAGGCTTAGTCTTTTTCAGTATAGAGGCCACAACTTTTCAAATTATTTGTTAACTTAACTTGTGCTGTGCTGGCAGTTCTCCCAGAGGGGTTCCATTGGATGGTGGGTGTGTTTCACTCGAAACTCTCTGAGACTCGACAGTAAGCTGACAGTGTTGGTTTGCTAACCCTAAGTTGGCCTACCATGCAACTTCATGCAACGTCTTGCTTTTCTCTCAGAAATGGCAGACATCCCCAGGTCAGCGTGTTAAATAGGTCAGCGTCTAAGGCAATATCCAATCCAAGTAACAAGCGTAGGACAGGTCGTTTGCACTGACTGACGGGACGTTGGGATCTGTGCGTTTTTTCTCCTGAAATCATGTGGCTTGTGCATCATCTGCGCTATCGAGCCTGGTCAAATTCTCCAAATACCACCATCGAGCCTGGACTTCAAAACATGTGTGTCTCTCGTCACCGCCCTTCCACCGGGCTCCACGACCGGAGTGGACGCGTTTTCTTCGGTCTCGAACCGGTTTGGACTGCTCCTGCTCCTGTCTGAGGAGCGGATTTGGGGCCTCTCGAAGCTGGCCTGGGTCCTGATCTGTGACATGCGTCTTGGCACTTCGCCCGACCGTCGCTGCTTCTCCTCGCTGGGCCCCACCGTCACGCGAGGTTTCCGAAGGAGGGTGACGATCGAAGCGGGCGAGGTATCGCTTGTTGCGTCGGTTTTTTTCTCGCTCGTGCGTCGGGCTATCCTCAGATCACAGAGACATGGCAATCCTTGGATCATAGAGAACTGTGTATCCGTTGCGCGCAGATGTAAGATGTGATGCTCTAGCCATCGCTGCGTAAGTGAGCTTCAAATCGATGCGTAAGTGAGAGTCGATGCGCAAGTGGGCAAATTGTCGTGCCCACTTCAGGGGGGCGGACTGTATGGTATTTTGGCAAGGCTGGCGCAGGGTGTTTGGGGATGTGCTTGTAATTGTAGCGGTTGCTTTGTTCAAGTGGTGCTGGTTGATTGTTTGGTGTTCTCATGCCTAGGTTCACCCTCCAGCTTGTGTGCTCACATCTTAAGTTGGCAAGTGTGGACAGAACATGAGCGAACAAGGCATTAGTGTATGGCAGGCGTGTGGGGGTCGAGCAGCACGTTTCATATGGTACATGGTCTCTTGGAGAAATGTCGGACAAAATACTCGATGCTGCTTCGAAATCAATCAGCTGCTTCGAGCTTCAAGTATTGGCAGCTTTGAGCAGGTTTGACCCCAAGCTGATGATCCTGTTGTGGTCCGAGGGCATCCTGGCACGTTTGAGCTTTCCCTGAGGCTGGCGCTTGCGATGTTGATGCTGTGCATACCATTCTTGTGGCTTGGCACAGAAATGCCCCGCTCTCAGAGAAATGCCCGCAATCGATGGGAACACTTGTGCATGTAATTGCATATATATAACTATATATATATAACTATATATATACTGTGTATAATGTATAATACTGTAAAATACTGCATAATATTTGTATATATTTATATGAGGCAACCTCAAAATTATCATCAATTACTTTAGTAAGGGACGTTTCATCTCTGTGTTGCTTTTGTGATTTTCCTTGAAAAACGATAGGGGACTGATAAAAAACGATACCCCTATGTATACATACATGACGGTCTCTAACAGAACAACGCCAGTCTAGTACACGTCTTCAGCATGTGTGTTCATTGTGTGGCGAAGCTTTTTTGAGCTTAAAGGGGGGGGGGTGACGCACGCCATGTGGCGGGTTGAGCAGCGTGAGCTGATCAGCAGTGATCGCAAGTACTGCTTCTTGCCTGCAGACATTGAAATTCTTTGGATGCTTTGACAGAACCATCATGAGACAATGAAAAAGCCATCATTAAACAAGTACCGAGAACGGACTTAGCAACCATGGCTGTCAGCTATCCGATGAAACAAACTCCTTTTTGACCCCAGGGGTCTACATTAAGACAGATGAGAAGGGCAAGACCAAGCAATACAAAAGTAAGAAGCAGGCCAAAGAGCATGGCTTTTCAGAGGAAACTCGGCTCAATTCTGTTTTCCTATCTTTGAGCATCTTTCTGTTGGCTCGGCCCACATGTAGACTTCGTCCAGCGCTTTCTCCACTGAAGGATGCTGTGACGCCGAAGCCTGAGAGCATTGTGGGCAATGCGTGTGGGTCAGACACTGTGGGCAAAGCAGAAGACCTTTTGAAGATGGGGCAGGGGAACGGTGATCAGCAGCTTTCTAGCTTTGGTCAGTCAGGCAAGGTCCGAAAAAATTGTCGTGAAATTCCAGAGATTATTGTTGGACACCCCTTACTTTTTGCATTCCAGAGGCTATACTGGCTGCCTAGAGACACCCATCACCTGACTTCTTTTCTTTTCATGTGCATGCTGTGCACGTTCGGAAGTGAAACTGAAGGTGACGCAGTACAATCTGACATGAATGAGCCCAAGACAGCTGATGCCAAGCAAGACCTGCGAGCGGAACATGAAAATGAAGGCATGGCTTCTGCTTTGGCAAGCCTGTTGTAGCATTTTTTGAGGGCATTGAACGTTTCTCAAGGTTTTGCCTAATTGATAGAGCCTGTCCTGCACCCCTGTTTGCTTCATGTCCACCTCCCTTCCCTGCAGTTCCCTGCAGGCCCAGCAGCAGATGTCGTGGAAGCGTGTGGAGTGGCAGAGACTGAGATGTTAGACGGAAACGGTGCAGTTGGCAACGCCGGCAAAGTCAGTGAGAGCATTGACATTGTGCCAGAAGTTGTTCCCAGTACACCGGCCAAAAA
>CAXAMN010021295.1:587922-608586 GCA_963970005.1 Durusdinium trenchii
GCTTAACTGAAAGTAGTCAGATTTGGAAGACCTGCCCCTCAGGTGAAAGATTTGCTTGCCACTGTGCATTCCGAACTCACGGCCATCATGCCGAACTATTTTGCCAAATGGGATGCGTTTGAGGGCCATGACTCTTTGCTTGAGAAGCCAGGCCTGCATTTGCGGCAGCTGCGGCATTTTGTGGAGCATCATTCTGCTCAGGAGGCATGTCGGCGACACAGGCACACCTCCTGGCCATGTGGCTTGGGCTGCTTGCGGAACAGGCGCAGCGGCTTCCCGCAGCGCAATCGTGTAACCCTTTTCGCAAAGGAGGCGGACATGTGTGTGCAACTGGAAGCAATGTCAAAACTCTTGGACAGCTACCTCTTCCATCGTTCTGCCAATGAGTTTCAAAAGCCAGTGCTGACAAACCTGTTGGTGGAGCCTCCTGCAGGTACCGTGGTTGTCCTGTCAGACTTCAAAGAACTCTTCACATTGCCAGTCCGCAGCACACAGACTGGAGAAGAGTTCTTCGCAAACGCACGGATGGAAATCTCAATTTTTGGATCTGTCGTAAGTGAAAGAAGAAGAGATGGCACTGTGGAGTGGACCCGGGTTCTGATCCTATCAGACATTTTGGATCACACCTCTTGTCGGGCATCTCAGTGCATCGACCAGGCACTGAGACAACGCAGGGGAACAAACCCGGTGGACACCATTCATCTTCTTTCGGATGCCGGGCCGCACTTTAGATCCTACGAAGCACTGCACCACTATTGCTGCGTCCTGCCAGTGCAGCACCAAGCTCGAGTATGTGTCCACTACGGTGTGGAAAAACATTTCAAGAGCGAGGCAGACAGATTATTTGCCATCTTTGAGCGCTATGTGAAAGATGCCCGCAAGCAAGGCACTGACCTGGTTGAGATTGCCGACTTGTGCAAGTTTCTTGCAGGCAAAAACCAGGCGGCACGCAGCGCAGACGCTACTGCCCCGTTGTTGGTGATCATCAATGATGTCGGTTCCCAGAAAAAGCCGGCGAACGAAAGATATCGCCTGCAGGCGAAAAAATTTCACATTACTCGAACATATTGTCTTTCCAGTGCTCCAGTGGCTCAAGGTCCCAGCAGGCTGGGCGTCAAGGTGTTCAACCATGTCTTCTCCAACATGGTTGCAGCCACCAATCTCACCAGTGATTTGGAACTCCTGCCCAGCAAGGATTCTGCCCCTGCATACCGCCGAGGCTTTTGGTCTGAAACTGGGCGAGAGCGGTGGGACCATGATGTTAGGCCCCTGGGTCTTCACGAGGAGACTACCTTGACCAGGAGGCAGAGCGACCAGAGCCACCTACTTCCAGATGGGGCAAACTTGCGCTTCACAGGGGTGCCAGATGCCCATTGCTTGATTGAGAAAAGAAAGCAATGGGCAGAGAAGCAAAAGCAAAGGGCTGTAGCACAAAAAAAGGCTGCAATGAACCCTGGCTCAGAAAGTTCGGACTCGTCATCTGGCAGCGACAGCTCCAGTTCTAGCACTTCATCTTCTCAGAACTGAAAATGTGTGTGCAGCTCGGAGGAGGCAGGTGTGGGTCACCTCCATGTTGGGCTTCCTGGATCGGATATATCCTGTTGCTAGCAGTCGCGTTGTGGATTTGGGGGGCTCTCAATGCATGTTAACCAAGGCTGTGCAGATTCCAGTTCTTATTTACATGCAATGTGAGAGGCAAATCCTCCTGGCACCGCTTGTCACTGTGTTTTTTACCCCTACCCTAGACCTGGCAGGTTGGTCCATGTGCATGTGTGTGCTGCTGTTCGCAAGAGGGGGGTCAAAAGCATGGAAAACGATAGGGTACCAAACCATGGAAAACGATAGGGGACTGACAAAAGTGAAACGAAAACACTCCAAGCATATATTTTTGACGCTGACTCATATATATATTCATGGTAAATCATCTCACATCGTATCGGATCATATGATATGTCATATCATACCGTATATATTATATAATATCTATGTCAATTCACTCCGTAGTAGCATGTTGTGGGACACAACATACATCACAACCAACCTCCTTAGTGTCTTACTGAGAATGAAAGCAAGGACCATGGACCATGGACGTTCACTTGACTGACTCCGGTGACTCACTCCGTGGGGTCCAACGGAAACAATTCCAAGAAAGTAACGCAAACTCACGTGTTGGTTGGATCTTTGGTGGGCTGGTGACTGGTGGAAACCTTGTTTTTCGTGTCTTTGGTGTCTTGTTAGTCCACTCTACCGTGGTGTATTCATCACGGTATGACCAGATGCTGGGAAATGGTCGACACTTTTGCAGGACCAAACGCTACAACTGTTGGTTCCTGGTTCCTGGTTCTTAATCCAAAGAAGGCCATCTCCTTGACCAGGGCGAAGAAGTAGAACTCCTGTAACACACTCTCTTTGGAGAAATGACCGAACTCTTGGCCTCGTGAAAGAAGGATTGTCAGAATGGGGCTGATTGTTTCCCAACCCAATCTTGATGGACACTCCAAAAATGGAGTGTTGGTGGGTGACCTATAGACAATGGGAAATTGATGTAAACTACGATATATCATTTCCTGTGGTTTGCAAGTAGCACCAGACGCTTCCGTTCGGGTCACGAATGGACAACCCTACAGTACTTATACTTAGGTCTTCATTGGCCACTTGGAATACCAACAAACAGGTGGTTTCCACTTCCATGATTCCTTCAGGGGGTGCAACACATGTGGATTTGGATGCCGATGGGTAATGATGCGCTGCGAGGTTGCAGATGAGCCGGCGGCGGCCCTACGGCGCGCCCTTGCTGGACTTCAGCACCTCGGTTGACGGTACAGGCATGTGTTCCAGCGAGGATCAACGGGAATTTGAAGCTCGGGGCAGTGTAAAGTGCGAGAACCTGCCAGCAAACGAAGGATATTCTATTAGTCTATGTGCGGTCATGTTTGCTCGGTTTGCTGGTTGGACATCGAGAAGCAAAGCATTTCAAATAAGAATCAAAATAGTGGCTATAGATCGATGGTTTCCTGTTCGGGGTCGAAGCATTGGGCGCAAGGTCGTTCAGTCGTTCGATGGTTTCCTTCAATTCGCTGGATCGACGGTGGAAGTGACTGGATCGTTGGGATTTGTTGGGTTCCCAATCCCAGACCTTCCCAGACCAGACTTCCTGGGACGGCCAGGGGTGGTGCCAGCGGGGTTTTTGGTGGGGTGCCAGCATATATTCCAGTCCCGGTCTGGGAATGGAGATGGTCGATGTCTTCACGGGTTGCGTGACATGACGTCCACACCGGGTCGTCGTTTTCTCCGGGTCAGCAGTGGTCGGATGGTGCCGTTCGAGGGAACGAACCCAGGCGGAGGTCGTCAGAACGAGCATCGATACATGGGTGAATTCGCAAAAGAATCGACCGGGACATCGTGAACGAATCAATATAATTGGTGTGGTTTGAAAGCCGGGTTCATCCGGGTTCGATGAATTATGGGTTGAACATGGTTGGAACATGTTGGAACTGCTTTTTGAGTCGCCGAGCCAGCTCACATGACACCCCTGGTGAACCCCAAATCTAGCCGCTGATGGGACTCTCTTTTGGGTGCGTTTCTAGAGATTCACAGCTCGTGGCTGGCGCCTAAGGCATCGAGAAGCAGAAGGATTTAAGAGCTGAGGGCGGAGGCAGATCTTCATGGATGGGAGATGATGGGAGGAACTCGAAGAACGGCCAAGCAGATCCCAGATTTGATGTCCACGGCCAAGCATCCTAACCAATAAGTTACACATTACCCGGGAGCCTACGATCATACCTTATAGAATATATGAATGAAGCTTTTGTATCCTTTTGCGAGCACCTCAGCCGCAAAAGATGAAGAGCTCGGCCTCAGGCCGCCGGCTTTGGATTGGTTCATTACAGATAGTCCAAGGAGTTGTGCATCAAGATTGTCTTTGAATTCAGATGCAAACGGAAGGGTCGTGCACAGACAGAATCAGTTTGCAAGTTAACCTATTCGGTCTACGAAGGATACATCGTGGTGCTGGCGGGCTCCATTCCTGGAACCCCGTAGCTAGGCAAACCTTTGTGGACGTTTGGAGGTGAATCACCCCCATGTTGATCCATCCTGCGTCTCGCATCTATCCCTAGGGTATAGGAAGGGTCATGGGAGGGTCACCCCATTTTTCTATGAACACCGGGAGTCCTGATCTTCGCCTCGTTGGACAACCCGGCTTTCGGAGGCTCACCTCAGGCCGACTTCCTTTGCTGTGTGGATGCAGAGCCTGAGAGGCCCGGGTCCGACCCTCAGGCAGTGCTCGAGTTCACTCCAACACCAGAACTTGGAGACAGCTGGGGATGTCGAATGACTGGACTCCGTGCTGCATGGTATATAATTGTTTCCCTCACGAATTGGGATCCGACCGAGAAAGACAACGAGCTGCAGGGACTTGCATCCTTAGCTTGAAATGGGTGATATCCCACTGAACTCATCAAGAACAGGAGTTCGTTTGGTGTTCAGCCCTATTTTCCAGGGATTTCCGGCTCATGGTCGGAGTCGCGGTTTGCGCATGCGAATGCTTGTACCTACCAAAGGCAACACGCGTTTGATCCAGTGGTCGATCCGTATTGACCCAAGCATTGCATTCGTTCAACATGCCCTGAAGTGACCAGGTCGAGCCCTTTGAAGGCCCAATGAAAGCTCGGGACCTGGGACCTCCTTTCTCGCAAAACTGGCTCGGCCACATGGACTCGAGATATTCTGCAGTGCATGTTGAAGCCGGAACTTGTGTGTACATGAGTTGGGAACTTGGGATCAAACATGTTTGAACATGTTTTATAGATCCAGTGCAAAAAGAACTTAGATCGACCCAGCCACACAAAAAGAAGACGATAATGCAGACTCCTGATTAATAAACAGCCACCCCCCAAATGGTAGGTCAACAAGGTCAAGAAGGTATGAGATACCACTCCATAGGACCATGAAGGATGATACCAGGCTTTGAGGGGATGAGCTGATGAGCATGAGGCCAGAGTCCGTATAGGAAGCAATGAGTTCATAGTCATAGGAAGCAAGGGATGAGAAGACAAACATGCTCGAGCAAGAGAAGCACTTGGGATCAGGATCCGACAAACATGCTCAACCCCCAATGCCAGTATAAAGCGTCGTCCCTATAGGGATGGACATCCCTTCTCAGAATGTACAAGTGGACCCTCCCTTCTCAGAGAGTGGTAGTGGATCCATTTGCTAGTAGAGCCATTGAAGACATTCAATTTGAATACTCTTTTTTGGGGGGTGTCCCTTACAGCAAGACCGTTTTTCACTGGGTACCTTGCTTTTCCCAGCCTTTTCTCGCCATCTTCCAGGTGAGTTATCCCCGGGCTCCCGCGGCGCGGCATTCCGCGCCCACCGGGCTCGCGGGTGCCGGTTTCGCGCGGTTGAGTCAGAGTAGGTCTGCTCAATTCGTGTGCACAGGCGGAGCAACAAAACATCCACGCTCCATGGGACTGGCATATACATGCCTGGACCCCGAAAAACACCACCCCAATGTAGGTAAATATGGCCGGCCAATTGACCTGGAGTGCTTGGGAACACTCCGAAAGAATGGAACCGTGGATGGCACTGATGTTTTGTTCAGGATCATGTTCCGAGTACCAAACAGCTGACTCGGAGTGAACTCCACTTCCAGGTGAATGACTCGGAGTGTAATTCACGTCTTCCTACAGGAGCCGTAAAGACTTTCAGTAGATGATCAGTATATAGTGTGATGCATCCTTCTTGGGAACCAAGCACCTTTATGCGTACTAGCTTAGTTCAGATTCTTTGTTCAAAACATTGAAACCTTACGGCTCATTGCACAGCCCAAAGAGAGCCTGGGTGTTTGCGCTGCGCAGATGGCATGATTTTTTCCTGTCAGTTTTAAGCGCAGACATCACAGAGGGGCGAAGCACATCCACGAGGATTGCTACATCGATCAACTCTTCGCGCGCTGAAGCCGCGGCTGAAGCTGGACAAAATACACGGGTGAAAAGGACGGCGCTTGGAGTTAGAGCAAAGAGTCATTTTATTGCATTTTTGTGGAAATCGTTACAATATGTTACAATCACGGCAGTTGCAGTGAATTTGTTTTCTAGTTGCAAGGTCTCCATCATTTCTTCTGTTTTGATTCCCAGGAGAATGAATATTCCCTGGAAGTCAAGTCGACCATTTTAAGCATGGTCGATCTGGTTTTGTAGTAAACTCCGTAAAAACACCGGTGGTTCGGTTATTAAAACGGTGGTTCGATGTGGTTCGACTTCGGTATTTACGCAGATAATCTTAATATATACAGTCAAAAGTCTTTGTTGAAGAACACTTGGACGTGATGAGCAGTGATAGGGCTGTTGAAACAACTTTTCATGACAGATGATTTTCTATCAAGTTTTAAGCGTTTGTAGTATGAATCCAGTTTGTAGATTTGAGGAGTTGTTTTGTTCGATTGACTGGGCTTTGCTGCGATGGCAGGAATGCTGTCCCCTCAAAATAGGCGACTTTGATGTAAGGAGGTTTCTGGATGGGCACCAAACATGCTCGTCACCGACTTCAGAAGTTGACATTGCCACGTTGCCCCATCACTATGCACCTGTCCAAAACGTCCAAAAACTGGGATGTGGGATTCACCTCAGAAGGTCTTTTTCTACATTATGTGTGGTGCAAACATCGAGTCGTCGGGCCTTTCACCCTCTCGCGTTCCTCGCGTTTCAGTCGCTGGTCGCAGATGTCCATGGGCAAGAGGATCATGCCCGGGAGGCCGCCGGACAAGGCACGGGGAATCCGGAGATCGGGGACGTTCGCACGGCCGGTTCGAATGGAGGCTGATGGAGGCGTTTTTTCGACCAATTGGCATAGATTCCAGTCCCCATGGAGTGTTTGGTACATAAAGGTTCGATGAGTTCAATCACGAGTTTACAGTTTGGTGATGGTTGGTGTATTTTATATGACATTTTGGGGTGACACACCATTGACTTCTTGAGAGTGGGTGTGAACAGTTGGCTGATGTTTTCTTGTTTCTGATGTGGGTATGGATATGTATGGATCCAAAATAAGGCCCAGGGTCTCCGGTTTTGAGTCGGCAGTAGTTTAATTTCTGAATCCTAAGGGTCCAGGACCATCCTGAGGATGTCCTTTAGCTCCAAAGACTTTTGATTGGAAGTACCCTTCACCTGAGGAGGTATTTGGATTCTATGGAAAAGTGATCGCTTTCTTCCCAGGATGGGAATCTAAAGAGCAGTGCCTCCCGTTTGACTAGACATGCGACATGGACATGGGGTCCGTTGCAGATATGGAGGAAGAATACATGGCTTAAGTAGCGTGCAGTAAAACTGCATGCTCAACAGGCATGGCTCATGATCCACATCAGGCAACCCGTAGTACCCGTAGAACCATTTCCAAATATAAGTGAAGTATCGAACGACCCGTTTTAAAAGCTCCAGCTCAACAAAAAAGGACGTAATCTTATAACCCGGTCTAGTACCCAGACACTCCATGGGACTGCCATATATGCCACCCCATTGGGGTGGTTGACTGGGGGTTCAATTGATTGGCAGTCCGTCCTGGCCCAGACGGGGCGTGTTTGGGGTATACTATGCTGCAAGGGATCGATCTCCGATTCTCTCTCCGTTTTTCCAAACGCGCGCGCGCGCGCCAGGGCTCCTTCCCCTTGGACCACTTCAGCGAGTGCTCCGATCTGAAGGCGGCGGACGGCTCGCGCGGGGTTCGCAGGGTCTGTGGGGGGCCTCCTGCGATAGGTGAACCCATTTTGGAGAAGTCAACAGTCAACTGATATGTCAAGAACCCATGTAATTGGGACATTTAGTTCGGGGGAATTCCTCGATTTCGTTGGGATCTTGAAAGGATCAGATTGAATTGTACTCATTGAGGGTTGGCTTGACGGTGCCAGTAAGCCTTTTTCAGATGGTGCGGTCACGGCGTCCATCAGAATCAGTTCAGACTGAACATGGGAAGTCCTTGGAACACCACGGTATGGAGCGGAAGCGGATTAGGTTACCACTTCCTTGACCATGTCCACCATACACGTAGACCTTTGCGGATGATCTTCTGCACGTCAGACCGAACGAAAAGAGACACCTGCCGATATATAGACACTTCCTGTATTCACTCATGCTTCTCCGACATGATGTTCTTTCCATGTTGAGAAATTCGTTCTTTCGGGCATGATTTCTGCTGTCGCAAGAAACATAGAAAGACCCAATAAACACCATTCAATCCGGAACCACAAGCCACTGGTCCCGCCACTTGACCAGTCGAAATTCAACCTGCCAATTCCACCCTGCTTTCGCCTTGCTGGACTTCCTGAGAAACAGAAACGACTCGCTCCAGGAGGAGTACCTCAGGTGTTTGAAGGACGGAGAGGGACGAGTTTCGGCGGACGAATCGACAGAACAGAACGGCGCTGTTTACGTGTAACTCGACGAGGTGACGTGGGAAGACATTGAGATTGAACATAGATTGAACAGTTTTGGAAGAGATGAGTCAGTTCATGGACATTAGACATGACATGAGTCAGTTCATGTTTAAGAGATTCACATAACCACCTTCTCAGGTATACTGAAAACCCACATAAAACGTATATACAGACATATGATGATGCTAAATCACGTGTCGAATACCAACATAGGGGTTCAGAGTTCGGGAAGCTCCGAGCCGCCGAAGGGGATGGATCGGTCCTGAGAACGAAACCAAGAAGACATGCATTGGTTTAACGGAACATCTATATGAGCCACGGTCAAAACATGCGAAGACCACTTTAGTAAAGAGGGGTAGGTTTGTGCACAAAACCCTGCAAAAGGATAAGGTCCACCTCAAAACCGATGACGTCCATTTTTTGTTGAAGAAGAATAGGGAGTTTTGACCGTCCCTCATATAGGAAACCGTGGCTTTGTCACTGCAAAAGGATGGGATTCCTGTAGATGTTCCCTTAAACCAATTCTGGGAATATAACTTGCTGTGGCGTGAAAAATTGCTTGAGACCCTGGCTTAGCCTCGCTTAGGACAAAAACCTGGCAGTCAGTGTGTTGAAACCCCTGGCAGTGGCAGTTCGCCATTTTCGAGGGTCACTTGTGACGTCAAATCTTCCTCCACTGAACCATGGGCATGGCACGACGTCTCAAACAGATTTTGCTTGGCAGATTCCCTAGGCCCTATAGTTTGACAACACATCACACTGGAGGAGAACAAGCACGACAACATGTCTTGCAGATACCTTTCGAAGAAGTGCCCCCTGTAAAACCAAACCTTGAAGAGCGGAGAATTCGCTATCCGCTGCCTGACCCTTGTCTTGGGCCGGCATCGGGGTGACGTAGGAAGTGGAGGTCGACTTCCATCAACCTACACATTGGGTTTATCATGGTCTATCTATCTGATTCAATGTAACACCCTTGTCAGGTCCTTTGTTTCTAGAAATCAGCATCCACTGTCAGATACAATAGTTGCAAGCAACAGGACTTGGACAACACATGGGTGATGTGTTATATATATATATATTATATACACACGTATGACTCATCGATCGTTGGAGCAAAACATGGTTTGTATGCCGCTTTAAGAAACCGACAACATGAGTGGCTGCACCAACGGCAGATCAACACAGACATACGTATATCCCATACACTCCCTCACGAAGAGAAGCTTTTCAGGATATCAAACAGCGCTTGAGAAAGAACTTAGAGATAAGATGCATTTGTCCAGCTGTACAATCACACTACATATATACTCAATTTGTTTTATGAGTTTTATGTTGATCAGATTGGCTTGACTTCGCAGTCGTTGTGATTCTAAGAATGATGACCCCCAAAGAACAAAGCTGCGAGTTCCCGTCAAACACATTGTTATTGGTATCTTTCTACTTGGAAATCACCAAACAATCTCCATTTTTCAACACTTCATTCCACCCTTGCAATTCACATGCCATCGACCAAGCCGCAGAATACACAGCTGTTCACCGGTGTTTCTCGGCCCTCGTCACAAGGTACCTCCAGTGTCGCATGGACAGAAACCTCATGAGACGGGAGCCGATGAAGTCCTTGGGCTTCACCGAAGAGGCCCCGGTCATCTCGGCCGCGAGAGGCTTCACCGAGTCAGGTCCGCTCCAAGTGTTTGGTGCGTGTGCTGCGTGGTCGGTCTGGAGCGGAGGATGCCGAGTTGGCCCAGTTTGAAGTGCAAAAAGAACTTACTTAAGTCAAACATCGTTTCGAAAGGTACTACCCGGCCTCGCTTGAGCTAGCATGTTAGATCTAAGTATGATTGATTTAGTCCAAAAAAGTCCAAGTCAGGGGTTGGCAGAGGCGACAGAAACTTGTTGGGGGGAATACTCCCACTCCCACCCTTTTAGCTTCCACTGGTGGGGTGATTCAAGTTGGAGAGACTATTACTCTCCATGAGAGTGTAATGAAGATGTGCTGCTGTGTTACTTGCAACTGCAGTAGAGATCCGACGATTCCTCAAAGGATTACCAAGCCTTTTCTAGGGACTGTGACTGGGGCAAACACACAGTTGACAGGCGGGTTTGTTAATGTTAGACTGCGATCTAGTATGTGGTCCCATCAGTAATATTCATTCATGTGTACTTCCTCTATAATTTCCAGTGGGATGGTCAATCTGAAGGATTGGACGAATCGAATGTGGAATTCTATGTAGTACAGGCATGTTAGATGTTAATGTCTCCAACTTGCTCGTAACAAAACTCAGCGGCCGAAGATCTACGAACTCCAGCAGAGCAGGACAGAAATTATGCATTGACTCAAGTTCAGTTGAGGAAACGAATCTCACAAGTTCACAAACAGTCGGGATCCAATCATACCCTCTCAGGTTCGGTACTTGGACCCTCCTGGCACCTACATAGCAGTGTCTCCAATCACCTTCTGCTACTTGGATCCCTATTTGGCAAACACCGCAACACCGGAAACACCGGTGCGCAGGAGACGAAGCCCAAGCCAGCGCGGAAAAAGAACAAGACCAAGACCAAAGAGGAGAGCCACACTGCAGGGACCGCTTTCCAAGCCACTGAGATGTCTTGAGTCTGACTCAGCCGGCCGAGAGTGCGGCTTCGTCCGGTGACTTGGCCTCGTCCGGCCTTTCCAGTCCACAAGCGAGGTTGGCAGGTTGGAGAGCGAAGGAAGGTGTTTCACACGGGAGAGACCAAGGAGGACCGAACGACCCTTCCCTCCGTTGGGTGGGCGAGAATGCTCACCCGGAGCGTGGACCTGCGCAGTGGCCGATTCGGTCATATTCGGGTCATGGTCGGTGGTCTTGCGCAAGGTACCCCGGTTCTATTTGACCCGTGGCACAGACGCCTAGCTATGATGTATCTCTGACTGGTGGATATTGAGTGGTGTTCAAATCCAAAGCGATTTTGGGCTCACAAACCCTCTTCTTTGCTTTCTCTTTTCTTTAAAACACGCCTGCAGACGATAACATGTAAATTGATGCAGTCCGAAATGTCTATGATGCCTGTTCAGCTTCTTTCACGCATGATGTTTGTATACCAGCTGCTTCCAACGGGTCACTAATGGACAACCGTACTACTTATAGGTCTCCAGACAGGACACCCATTGGAAGCGCAGGGATTGGAGCACCATGAACATGTCAACATCTCAAGCAGCCACCACGACGGCTGTGGACTTCGGATGGTTTGGAAAGCGGGTCAGGTCCCGAAGCCCAGTTGCAGAGGCCCTATTCACCACTCTGTCAGCGTTCCAGCTGCCGGGCGAAGCGGCGAAGACGCTGTGGGGTGTTCCTTCTCCCCCCTACTATCCCCAAAGAAATCCAGGAATCCACCCAAACCTGTTCGTTAGGACTGGACCCTCCTGGCATGTATGACAGACCCAAGTGTTGTCGACATCACCACCTGAGCGGGGGGTGTAGGCCGTGATCCATATAGGGCATAGAGCCATTGAGGACTTGAGCAAGGCCAAACACCTTCCATAAGATGAACTATAAGTAAAGGCATTTATAAAGGCCTTGTCATATGGAACTTTGGCGTAAGCAAAAATGAGCGCCTGGTGCCTGGTGCTGGCCGCCGTGATGATCACGCCCATGTGCCCGCTTGGCAGGAGGAGGGTTGGGTGGTCGGCGTCGATGGTGGGAAATCCCAGAGACACGACACGGAAGTCACCAAAGACCCGGGACCTGGGAACTGAAAGAATTGGGTTCCTCTTCAGAGGAAACGACACGAGTTCAAGCCGAAACGATTTGGTCGGTTCCAGTAGGGTGAGATTCTGTGAGAACATCTTCCTAAGTCATCTTCCTATATACCTTTAGGACTTTAGGAAGTAGCATGTCATGGGCTGACACATCGGGATGAATGACAGCAGGTCAATCTCGACCCCTGGTCCCGTTTCCAAGCACCAATGAACGAGTCGTTCGTCAGCTCGGCTCGGCGCATCATTTGATCAACGGCTCCCGGACTGGACGCAGACCCACACCATTCCAAACCTCTCGTTGATGCAAAGACCTGGAAGTCATAGGAACAGAAACTGATGTTCCAAAAACACATGGTGTTTTCCCTTCAGGATCCATCTCCGCAATCACCAGGGTGTGCTGGTTGAAGCACCCATGTTTCATATCTCGAAGCACTTGGTGTTGCAGTGTGATTGGACCAGGCGACTGAGGGAGGGAAGTCTTCAACGCTGGCAGCGCTGCCATGGCAGTTCACTGCGTTCACCCTTTTCAACCTGATCCGGGCAGCCGTTTTCACGGCTCCGTCGGATGGTTTTTGTTTACAAGGAAACACCACTTACTGTAAACACAACTTTGCTGTTTCAGCCCAAAAACCAATTCCATGAGGCTCCAACCAGGCTCGCAGGCTCCCAACGGACTCCTCACCGGTCCGAACATCCAGCCCAAGTCCGAGGCATTCGACCCGAGCGGAGCAACGAGTGGCGAAGGCGGTGCGTTTTTGTGACGGATCGGTGCAGCGGATCGGAGCGGCGAGGGGAGGGACCCCACATGGTACGGTATAGGGTGAGGTTGGGAAAATACCCCATATCTTCCCTATGCCGCGTCGAAAGACACTAGCCTGT
Organism: Durusdinium trenchii; assembly: GCA_963970005.1. Taxonomy (NCBI): domain Eukaryota; class Dinophyceae; order Suessiales; family Symbiodiniaceae; genus Durusdinium; species Durusdinium trenchii. The sequence goes on from CAXAMN010021295.1 coordinate 600,969, forward strand.
ATGCCGAAAACATATCGTCCCTATCTGTTTGCACCTGGTCTTTGGTTCAATCCGAATCGTGGATCGCATCAGTATCTGCCTTCTTTTTCAGCAGATAGCATCAGCCTTGCTGCCTCTTGCGGCTTCGACCCAGCCAAGTTGTGGACATCCACTCACCTGTCAACCATCCGGACCTTCCAACAGTGTTTGAAGGTCTTCTCAGCCACCTGGGTGTCTGTGTGTGTATGTTTAAACAGGGAGACACCCTTTCTCGCCCCTGGCTGAGTAGACTGGTCCATTTCCCAAACCATGGGCGTGGATCGACTGTGCCAGACCCACTTTGATCAACATCCGCGCCTTCATGGGTGACGGCAAGAAGGAGAAGTCGAAGAGAGGAAGTCAAACCCAGGAGGTGATAGCAGTCAGCCGATCTGCTTGGACACTATTGAACTCTATGGCTGGACTCTACGATTTTTTGTGGTCATGCCATTCACTGTTTTTTGGCTGCTATATTATAGTCTGCTATATTATAGTTGGGTGAGGGTGCACCCTATTGACAAGTCAAACACATTTGGTCGTGGACGTTCGCAATGTCAACATCTTACTTTGGTGTGTACGTTCCTGGGTGTGGTTCCAGCTATTTTTCGCATGTTCAACTGATGGTCCTTCGTATCGTAGGTTAAAACGAGGTTGATCTATGTTTTCATTGCAGTGTTCTGGCTTAAGTGTATGGATAGGAAGTTGGCGCACGACTACTCCACCTGCGGTTGCAGGTGCTGCGCCATCCTAGGCAAGCTCTCGGGTTTCCTGCTTCGAGCAGGGACTCGGGAGGAGGTCCGGCTGTTCGCGGCTCCCATCCTGGAGGCCGTGTACACTCAGGTCCTCGAGAAGGCACTGAGCCAGCCTGAGGTTGCAGGACCTCCTCCTGGAACTTCCCGAGAGGCCAGTGGATCTGGCTCGGGGGCGGCGGCCCCTGGTGGTGCGGGAGAGGCGTCTCCTGGCAAGGCGGGAGCTCCAGCTCCTGAGGCTACAAGGGCTGCAGAAAGCCCTCCGCCTGAAAAAGAAGAGGGCGGGACATCCAGCAAAGGGCGAGGGTTGCCACCTCTCGCCCGGCTGAGGAAGAGAGATCGACGAGACGGAGAGGGTCCTTTCGTTGAGACCAAGGTCAAAGAGGAGCAGCCGGTGGACAAGAAGGAGCCCTCGAGGACGTTGAGGAGAAGCGATCCGACAAGAAGAGAGAGAAAGAGAGAGGCCATAAGTCCAGAGGATCGAAGGAGGGTCGTGAAGAAGATCGTCAGAGAAAGAGATCAAGAGAGCGAGGCAGGACACGGAGGTCGAGGAGCAGGTCACGAAGGAGAGACAGGAGGCGGAGAGAAAAGACACCGCCCAAGAGCCCTTCCGTTGGTGCAGACCTACAGCAGGAAGGAGGCGAGAGTGAGGCAGGTGAACCAGATCAGGACCGGGAGATCGCTGAGGAGGAGACAGAAGAGCGGCCGAAAGATCGACCAAAGCCCAGGGAACCAGAGGGGCCACCTCCTGGGTTCGGGAGGGGCCGCTGGAGTGGAAACTCCTGGGGTGACGGGAGCAAGCCGAAGAAGAAGAAGTCCAAGGGCAAGAAACACGTCCTCAGGAACCAGGACTATTGGCGCAGTTGGAGAGAGAGGCAGAGAGGTGCGAGGCTATGGCGCCCAAGAGGAGGCCAGCGGCCGAGGCGGGGCGGCAGAGGGTCGTAAGAAGACGGCCTGCCGCCCTGGCAGGAGAGATCGAGGAGCCGTGGGTGACTGCAGAGGAGGTCACGTTGGCACAGATGGAAGGTTGGGCTCAGATGCGTGTACAGGGAGAGTATTGGGAGGAGGCCGTCGACTGCACCGTGGAGATGATCGAGCTGAAGGCCAGCAGGGGAGACCGAGAGCTCCTAGCCAAGGCAGTGGGCACCTCAAGCGAGGCCCTCCTCCGCTACATCAGCGGGGTGCCGGAGAAGTCCGTTCGGCTTCATCTGTGCGGGCGAAGGTGCGACAGGAGGACTTGGGAAGACGGGCTGATCCATGTCACCCAGGTCAAGCAACATCGTTCCGGAGAAGTGGCTTGGGAGAAGAATTTAGAGACCAGTCGAGCAGAGGCAGAGAGAGACGAATTAGAACGCGTTCGACTAGAAGCTGCAGCCCGCGGAAAAGGACGAGGACTTCCAGCCGGACCACGACCCGATGCAGAGAAGGACCACGCCCCTGGGGAATCGGGGGACTCCGAGGAGCGAAAGAAAAAGAAAAAGAAGAAGAAAAAGGCCAAGTTGAGGATCGAGGCAGTGAAAGACCATACCATCATCTTCAAGAATACGGGCATGGACGCGGATCCCATGAAGCGGAAGAGGTTCAGGCGACGTGCCAAAAAGCTGACCAAGAAGGCCCGCAACAAGGACAGCGCTTCAAGCGGGAGTTCGGAGAGTTCGGACTCCTCGAGCAAGGTCAGCGGTCAGCGAAGGAGAAGACTATTTTGGGGAGCTGTTCACGCCGCAGACCAGCACACAGAGGATGTGGGAAAGGCTGCCAGGTGTATTAACGGCCCAGCTGTTACAAGATGCCCAACGCAGCATGCTATTACAGATGGGGAGTATGGCTTCGACTTCAGGGCAGTTGCAACCGCTGACATCCCAATACGTGAGGCAGCAGATGGGAGCATCCATGTCGCCAGTGATCTACAGAGAAGCCATCCATTGGGCTGCAACCCTGGACCTGATGGTCCAGGGAAAGGTGGCCTCAGCCTGCGACGTGATGTCACAGAGACTGAAATCGTTGGAGGCGCTAGCAAAAGGCATGAAGGTCGACTTGATAAAACAGCTGGAGTTGATTCAGGTGGACAACTATGGGCTGGCCAGTTCAAGCGAGCTCCACCAGGCAGGCAGGACAGCGCACGAGGAGAACAAGATCTATGGCAAGGCCACCGGACGAGTTCCCGAGTACAGAGATCGCTTCAGGGAGAAAGGAAAAGTGAAAGGCGAGAAAGGGGAGACCAAGGACAAGGATCGCGAGAAGGAGAAAGGAAAGAAGGACAAAGGAGAAGGGAAGAAGAAGCATTAGAGGAGTCTCACACGGGAGCAGGCCTTGCTCCTGGTACAGGGCCTTTACTTCCTGGTGGCAGGGAGGTGAACGCCGTTGAATTTACAGTACTTGGGACGGGAGCAACAGAGCGAGACGCTAAAGCTCCTGGCTTGAGCATGCATGACATCATCAAGAAGTCAGCCAGCGTTCTACGACAGGACAGCTCTTTGACAATGCGCTCCAACAAGGAGAACCCTCTGGATCGGCGGAATCCTCTGTTCCCACTGCAGACAGTGAGGATGGAGGTGCTTGAGGAAGAGGGTGCTCCGCGCCGGCTGACGGAGGAGGCTGCTCAAGGGGCCCTCATTGCTCTCAATCATTTGGCTGGATTTGGGACATCAGGGCCTGTTGCTATCTCCTCGAGTTCTCCTACTTCTTCAGCTCACGAAGTGGAGCTTGGAGTTCGTTCGAAAGCGGAAAAAAGTGTTTCACGTCTTGTGCAGCGCAATCACATGTGGGGGGTGTCGGAGGAGGAGTTCGATTTCGATTCGTTTTTCCAGGGACGTGGGGTGAGCTACCAGGGTGATGAAATCAAGATGGCCCAGAAACTTTCATGGGAAGCCGTCAAACAATCGTTGCCCGCGGAAACTGGTTCCTTGCCTTTAACCGAGTTTTGTAGGTTAGGCACGCTTGCATATATTCAAGATTTTGAAACATATATGGTTCCAGAAGAGGCTCGAGTTTACACCACCCCCCCAGGGTGATGATACAGGAGGGACAGTGGGAGAGCCTGGCAGCAGGACTCCTAGAGCGGGGGATCGCTGAGGCCAAGCCCCTGGACCAGATATATCATCTCCAAGGAAAACCCGTGCTGAACGGATTATTTGCAGTTGGCAAAGGGGAGTTCGAGAACGGCATCGAAACTCAACGGCTGATCATGAATTTAACACCAGTGAATGCCCTGTGCCGCCCATTGGCAGGGGACGTGGGCACGCTCCCGGCTGTCTCAGGCCTGAATGGCTATTTGCTGGAAGATGGAGAAGTAGTCCTCCTGTCAAGCGAGGACATCCGGTGTTTCTTTTACTTGTTCGCTGTGCCTGAGGGATGGAAACAGTTCATGGGGTTCAATCGCTCGTTGCCTGAGACCCTGGTTCCTGAGAAATGGCGGGGTCGGACTTGTGTGTTAGTGTCTAGAGTTTTACCTATGGGGTTTATAAACTCTGTGTCCATCGCGCAACATGTCCATAGGAACGTAGTGAGGCTTGGTGCACAACAGTGTAGGCCTGTGATCGGTGGTGAAGGTGAGCTACGTAAGGACAAGGGTCTTCCCAAATCTGACAACCTGTATCGTACTTACCTAGACAACTTCGACTGCTTGGAACGGGTACAGGCTGACTTGGCAGACACCATCAAAGGCACAGTGGCTTCACAGGTGGAAAGTCTCAGGGAGGCATATGGGGCTTTGGGGTTGCCACGGCACCCAAAGAAAGCAGTACAGCGGGCCGGAGTAGGGGAGATGCAGGGTGCTCTCCTGGATGGCGAGCGTGGCTTTGCCATGGCTAAGCCGATCAAGGTCATCCAATATTGCAAGCTGGGCTTCGAGCTGTTGAGACGGGGCGAATCGACCCTGAGGGAGCTACAGGTGGTGTGCGGCGGCTTTGTATACCTCTGCATGTTCCGACGGGCGCTGCTCTGCTCATTGAACGCGGTGTTTGAGCACATGAAGGCATTTGAGAGTGAGGCCCCAGTGGTCAGGTTGGCCCTGCCATACCAGGTCAAGGTAGAGATTGCCCGATTCATACTGCTTTCACCACTAGCCCAGATGGAATTTCGTGCGAACGTCGATGGAGAGGTCACGTGCTCGGACGCTTCATCGTTCGGGGGAGGACTCTGTGCATCCAAGGGCCTCAGTCAGTTTGGCCATGCCGCATTAAATGCCAGTAGTAGGGGTGATCTTCCTGAGGAGCATGACCTGGTCCAAGTTCTCAGTGTGGGTTTGTTCGATGGAATCGGGGCCCTCCGTGTTGCTTGTGACGTGCTTGGTTTGCCCATGGCAGGTCATGTCAGCATTGAACAGAATCCTCATTGCCATAGGGTGGTTGAAAGTTTCTTTCCTGAGTGTGACTTTTTCTCGGATGTCTCCACGTTTGGTGATGAGGAAATTCTTCAACTGTCCCTGAAGTACAGCAACGTAGGCCTGGTCATTATAGGTGCGGGACCACCGTGTCAGGGAGTGTCAGGACTCAATTCGGACAGACAGGGAGCTCTAAAAGATGCTCGAAGTTGTCTCTTCCAGGAAATCCCGCGCATTACCTCGGGCTTCAAGCGGCTGTTCCATTGGGCACAGGTTCACGAATTGGTTGAAAATGTGGCATCAATGTCCGAGAGTGATCGTGGCGTTATGAGCGCCAAGTTTGAGCGTGCACCTTACCGGATTGACTCAAGGGGCATTTCACTGTGTTCTAGGCCTCGTCTTTATTGGGTAACATGGGAGCTTCGCGGGGAACCGGGGGCTGAAGTCACCCATCCTGGGCGGGACTCTGGGAATGCTTGCGGGAAGGTGGAACTCAGTGGAGACATTGACAGTAAGGCCTTTCTGCACCCAGGATGGAGCCTCGTAGAGGATGGTTATCTGCCTACGTTCACCACGTCAAGACCCCGCACTGGCCCAGGACGCCGCCCTGCAGGATTGGACGGATGCCAAGAACATGAGAAGGCACGTTGGGTTGCAGATGAGTACAGGTTCCCACCTTACCAATACAAAGATGCCAACGGTCTTTGGAGCAAAAAAGGTGAATGGAGACGTCCTGACTCAGTTGAACGCGAAGCATGCATGGGGTTTCCTGTAGGGTACACAAAGAACTGCCTTCCTAAAAGCCAACAACAGGGAGCCAACTATGAGGACATGCGCCTCACTATGATAGGTAATTCATGGCAGGTAGGTGTAATTGCATGGTTGCTGCAGCAATTGACAGTGCCACTTGGACTCTGCAAAGTGACCCGGCTTGACCAGCTGCTCATGAACCTGACTCCAGGACAGGCGTCTGAGTTCTCAACCATGTTGATTCGTCCCCCTCTGCACGGAAGGCAAGGGCTAGTCAAAGAGGCCAACACGGTCCAGCTGGTCAAGAAACTCATTGGGTTAACTTCCATGAAGGGTGAGGACCTGATGATCCAAAGTGGTAGTGACCCCGCTCCCCGGCATTTTCGCCTGCGCGCAAGCGTGCCCGGTCGTATGTGGAAGTGGCGAGAGATCTGCGGTTGGCGCTGGATGCATTCAGGTGAACACATCAATGGCTTAGAGCTTCGTGCCATCCTGACTAGTGTCAAGTGGAAGATCTGGAGGTGCAAGCGTGTGGGGGTGAGATTTCTGCACCTCACCGACAGTCTTGTGTGCCTTCATGCGCTCACTAGAGGTAGGAGCTCTAGTCGCCGGTTGAGACCCATCATTATGCAACTCAATTCCTATCTACTTGCTGCGGACCTGCACCCCCTTTGGGGGTACATACACACATCCCTCAACCCTGCGGACCGCCCCAGCCGGCGGCCGCTGCGTAAGAAATGGCTAAAGTGAGAGCACGAGTGTTGGAGGGTCGTAGCAAGGAGGATAGGAAGCAGCAGCGCAAGGCCTTGGGGCCGTTGAAGGGTCTAACCGTGTCTAGTAAAACTAATGCAAGGTACAAGAATGCCAGGGAGCGATTTTATGATTTTCTTCACAAGAATCAGCTTGAAATCCCCACAAGACGTGACCAGTTTGATGCAATTGTGTCGGAATATGTTGAATTTCTGTGGTCAGAAGGCGAGGGCCGTGGGCTCGCTGCCGACACGATCGCAGGATTACAGGACCTGGATCCGAAGCTTAAGGGGCATTTTCAGCAGACATGGAGATTGATAAAAACATGGAATACCCAAGAAATTCCAAACAGGGCTCCGCCCCTACCCGAGCAGGCCATATTGGCCATGGCCGGCTGGGGATTTTTCCATGGGCATTTCAATTTTTCAGTTTCCATTCTCCTGTGTTTCTATGCCATGCTGAGGACTGGGGAAATGTTAGGAATTCGAAATTCTGACATCAGTATGACCTCTGCTAGCTCTCCTGCAGTGATTAGTTTAGGTCTAACAAAGGGTGGTAAGAGAACCGGTGCTGCTGAGTCGGTGACTTTGACGGCAGCTGTCGCTTTGAAGTGGTTGTGGCAATGGAAAGGCCGGAACGGCCCTAGAGCGTCACTCTGCCCGTCAGCCTCCTACTGGAGGAAAATGTTCAAGACTTGTTTAGCTGACCTCAAGCTTACGCTCTTTGAATTCAGACCCTACTCGCTCCGGAGAGGGGGCTCGACCTTTTGGTTTTCCAAGCACGGGAGTCTAGATAGGCTCCTGGTGGCTGGCCGTTGGCAAGCCGCACGCACGGCCCGGATATACATTAACGAAGGCCTGTCCGTTTTAGCAGAATTGCACTTACCCCATAAGTCCCTCCTTCCGTTCACGCGTGTGTTTCACTCTCAATCCACACCCCCAGAACCCTTGAGCGCGCGCACGAGGCGCAGAAAAGGGGGACGTGGAAAGGGTGGAGGGCAGGTTTTTTCCTTTGTTTTTGTTGAAGTAGC
>CAXAMN010021295.1:608596-631353 GCA_963970005.1 Durusdinium trenchii
AGTCAGTCTACAGTTTTCCACCATTGCTTTTAAATTGTTGACTCAACTGCGGAGCGCATTGAAAAAGGACCAACCGAGTTTTTATATATATATATATATTTGGGAGGATTGAACCCGCTGACTACCATTGTTCAATGGGGGGTGAAAGCACCAACCAGGTGTGTACTTTCAATTTGCAGTGGACTCAGTGACAATATATATATATACATTATTAATACATCATATTTACTGATTGCTGAAATAAAATACATTCACACTGGGCCTTTGCTACACACGTGTTACTAAGTGCAGTGATGCTTCACATTGGGTGGCTGATATGCAAACGCTGATCAGCTGTTTGTGGGACAACTAGGTGCTCAAAGAGTAAGAAAACGTGTTGCTAATTGGGGCGACAACCCAACATATGATGTGATGATGAGTATAATTTCAAGCATTATATTATGCATACTGTTTTAAAGCTTGAGGGGCCACCGTGATTCATGCCGAACGCTCACGCTCGCCGGTTTAGGAGAAGTCTGACGAGTCATAGGCCCCAGTGAGCTGCTGCCTGCAGTGATCCAACGGCTCCTGGAGCGGTCACAGGACCCAACCGTAACATGGACAACCTAACGCTGGAATTTGCCAAGCTAAAAACGACCAAAAACCGAAATCGGTGGGATCCGCACTTCTTCGTCCGTCTTCGTTTCGGTAGCTGCGTTTTGGGGGGATTGACCGTGCAACCCAACGCAGAAGCTGTCCCTGCCAAAGCGGCGAAGGCGTTTCGTCTGACCGTTTCGAGTCCCGGGAGGTTCGTTCCGTTGGTTTGAGGAGCCTTCAACCGTTCTCCACCATGAAAGGACCACGAAACGTTTCATCGAATTGCATCTAATTTCTAGATGGAAAGGCCTGACAAACCCAACCAGAATATATATCCACTGCTACTTGAAAAATAGGATAGACCCAAGCCGCTTGCCCAGCTTTTGATACCCATAGCTTCCCATAGCTGTGTTGGCATTTTTGCTTCCTCATTGCAAATTGAAGCCAGCTTCCAGCATGGACAGGAGTAGGTCGTTGGAACATCGCTTTTGTGGCTTTTTGTTCACTGCGAAAACAGCTCACAGCTGCCGGCCGTCGCCGCACCGGTGCAAAACAGGGACCGAACGCATCGGGTCCGGAGACCCCGGAGCCCAGTGCGGTCCCTGAAGGCGGTTGAGCTGGACCACCATGTCATCTCAGGTTAGCGGAACGTGAAAAGCCTGCGTTCCAAATCTGAAGAGGTGATAGTCATAGTGGATTGAGACTAGATGGCACATATGTCCAAGTTGGGTGGTGCAATTATGGACAACCAATTGTCCAAGACAGTTTGGGGTGCCAGTGCCATCTATCTACTCTGAAATCACTGTCTCACTGGAACATATTAATTGACCATGCTATGTTCACAACATCTTCAAACAATGGCAGTAATGTTAGTCGATGACAAGAGCGACACACCAGAAGGAACTGATTCGAGATTTAAGTGAAGCAGAGGATTTGGTCATTTTATAAGAGTGGGGAGGAGGTTTGTTTTGGTTTTGATCAAGCTCATTCAATCAACTTGAATTGCATCCCACAAAGCCGAAACCAAAAACCGCTCTCAATTGGACTTGAACCTGTGCATTGGGTGACTCAGATTTGACCTAAACAAAGGTGATGTTGAATCTTGTTCATTGATCTGATGTGACCTGTGAGCTGCCATAATACTATTCATATTCGTTGACTGTTGACCAACAGAACTGCTAGAGAGAGCTGCTAGACCTATAGGACGGACTCGAGAATCACATCGTCTCGCATTTGGGACAAAGCAGTAGAACGCAGGAGTTGGTACTGCCAACTGAATTACTTCTTAAAAGCACGTGGCTGCAAGATGTTTTCCCGGAGGGTTTCGTGCTGGTTTGCACAGCAGGCAACCATTCACAGGATTGGAGGATTGAACACTTGCAAAAGCGGCTGAACCAAATAATATGTTTAGAGGGTCAAGCACTTTCAATCTTTGTTGAATTCTTCATGTTTGTCTTCTTTAAAACAAAATATACTCTAACAGACTCTAACATGTGATTCGTGCATCCATGAAAAAAGAACACAAAGAAAGAACGACTGAAGGGGGCGTTCTGCATTTGATTCTTTTTGACCACGTGACATTCCGCCGTGCGGTTTTTCGCTGCCCAATGGCTCTGAAACTGCCGTTCCTCTTGGCCGAAAGAGTACTCTTTGGAGCGAAGACACGTTTGACAGAAGACATTCCACAACTGCCATAACATGCGGGAATCTGCCATCTCACTGAATAGTAGGCGATTCCAGGTTCGTATACGTCATACGACTTAGGTGAAGTATAGTTGATTTCTGCGTCCTTCGTCAAGACCATCGACGTTGTTGTGCATGTTTTGCTGGCTGCTTCATTTAGTTGATTGGTTACATACAGCCAAGTGCAGTCTAAGGCTAGAATTGCACTAGATTTGTGATTTGTGTTGAAGACAGGAGTATACACCCAAACCATCCCAGTAAGCCCCCCAGTAAGCACCACTGACCCTGTCGGAGGGTCAATTTAGTCCGCGCACAGAGCTGCCCAAGTCAGCCGCCATGTAGTGCATTTTTGGTGCCGTGATGGACGATGAGCAGGCGATCCCACTCAGATCCAACTGGGAAGTGACCTTCTGATTCATCCCAATAGATTCATGTGTACTTTCTCAAGTTCGATAACTTAGAAAAGTAAATGGATTCATGTGGGACATCCCTCAAAACACAAAACAAATAAGTTTGGAGGGATGTCCCACAAAAGGAAAGACTGAAATTTGTAGCCGGAGCTTGGAAGAAGCTCCGTTCCTTGGTGACCTGGGGGGCCCAAGAAAAAATCAGACAGTCTCCCGGAATTCTGTTCTGAAAACAAACAAAGATATACCTACCATATTTATATCAAAAACACACCATCCAACATACCATCAAGAATAGCAAGAGACGGTCTAGATTGGTAGTCTTTGCAATCATTGGGGTTTTACTGATCATGATCAAGAGTCTAGATTATGTTGATGCCCCTCAAACTACCCCAATTTAGATAAAGGACAATGATATTATGCATATTGAAGCAATATTAATTGTTTGAGTATAGTGCTGGCTTTGCAGGCTGACAGTTTCTAGTCTGTGACTGTGAGGCTGAAGAGCAGTTGAGCTTGCCTGCCGGGGTCTTCTTGCCCCCTCCTAACCCATCCCAAATACCACCTGATCTATCTCAATCAAATGCCATCTCACTTGCATGCTGCATTCGTGCGGAGAGTAGACGACTGCACCATGGATGGCATTGGTACCCGGACACTCCATGGGACTGGCATGTTTACATACATTGACCCCCGCAAACACTCCCAATGTATATATGCAAAGATGCAGATGCATGTATGTCATGAGGCACGTGGTGCATGTATGGACTCTTGATCACGTCTCATCACGTCTGAAGACTCAAGAAATGGACAGGGTCTCTGAATAGACCAGGTCTGTCCAGGGCCTGGGGGGAGGACATTGGGTGACCCGTCTACAGTGACACCTTCACATGGCGTAGTGCGTCTACAGTGCCTACACGAGTGTGTGTGAGAGAGGGAGGGAGGGGGGGAGAGAGAGAGAGAGAGAGAGAAGAGAGAGAGAGAGAGATAGAGAGAGAGACATGCCTCGACTTCACACTCTTTACATCATTACAGCCTTGCAGACGGTGGTTAATGATGAGCCACAAGGGAACTATCAGCTGGCCGCATAATCGTTGCTGTGATGATGCTTGAATGAAAGTCCTACAAAACAAGCATTATTCTTATAAATATCTTGCCCATGAAACAACCAAGTTCCAGCTTTGAGCTTAGAGCTTTGAACAGTTAGGATATGTTCCCCCATGCAAAAAACGCCGCGGCCGCTCGTCCGGCATGACACGGCGCTCGTTCCGCAGGAAGAGCTTCGACTCGAGAAGCACTTCCACCAGGCGGCACTGGGGGCACCAGGAAAACCGTCCCGGATCCGCGTGTGTGGCGTTCGGCATGCGGCGAGCACTTGTTGTTTGTGGTGGGAGGTGGGGAATCTGTAGGTGGGTAATGGTGGTTAGGAGGAGGTTGAAAGATGTTGGAACGATAGAGCATCTGACGAATGCCAGAGTCTCGTTTTTGTCCCATGGCGTCTCGGGCCCATGGAACCATTGGTGACGCAGTAAGGATGCTGGGATACAGTCGTAGATCCTTCGAAAGGGTTGGCGGTTGGAATAGATCCACCTCTACCCATTAGATATTCTAGGGGTTACTGTCAATAAGAAGGGAAAGATTGGAATCACGCATTGTCTATCACAGTCTCATGCATTGTCTTTGTTTCGGCTTCGCTCAGGACACGACGCCGCGAAGTGGTGCGGAGCTGGCCAGTTGAGCTGGTTGGGATCGGTTGACTTCGGTGAAAAAAGAGAAGAACGCAATGCCGTCGTAGCCAGCGCTGGGGGGTCATGAACGGCTGCCGCAGGTGCGCCAACATTTGGCCACTCAACTCTCCTATGGTGAGCTGGCAACTCGGCAGAAGGGGCTGAAGTAGGCGAGGGCCAGCGGCCGGAAGGGGAAGAATTCACACATTCTGTGGAGTTGAGGTGTGCTTTGAGAAATGTCCGGCTGCTAAGCTACATATAACGTAATCCTATGGGCCATTATATAGTTAATGTCGCGACTGTTACTTTGTACTGCGATCTCCCAAGAATCTAATATCATGCTCTCAGACGTTTATTGCCTTCCTATAGCTAACACCGCACCCTTTGAGTCTCAACAAACTGGCTCACTCCTTCCATCCGTGGTCAGCGCGGCCATGTCAGTGTACTGGGGTGCCTTGTTTGCCTGTGTGTCTTTGGTGTCCTCTATCAACCAACAGGACTGGCGTGTCTTAATTCATTCACTTCTGTTGATTTGTCAAGCAGCTTTCATTTCACTCGTTGGTGATGGGCAGCACCCCAATATCAGAGGGAAGGAAAGATTATGAAAGTCTGTTTTTTTTTGTAGCCGGCCTTTCGTAGCTTTGCCCTCCGGCATTCACAGAGGGAATTTGTGTGCCATCCCTGAAGGATATCATGTTCGACATTCTCCAAGCACTTGGCATGTCAAAGAGGCAGGCCCAGAAGCTGGCCAACAACCCATGCAGCAACTGGCCCTTGTTGAAGTGCGATGGCAACGGCATGGTTATTTCAATAAGCCTGTCCCAAAAACAGCTGAGTGGCGAAATCCCGAAGAAACTCAGCCAGCTCCACTTACTGAGAGTGCTAGACCTTGCCCAAAACCAGCTGAGTGGCGAAATCCCCAAGGAACTCAGCCAGATCCGGTCTCTCCAGGAGCTATACCTTGCCCAAAATCAGCTGAGTGGCAAAATCCCCAAGGAACTGAGCCAGCTCCAGTCACTATGGACACTAAACCTTGCCCAAAACCAGCTGAGTGGCGACATCCCCAAGGAACTCGGCCAGCTCCAGTCACTCGGGTTTCTACACCTGGGCCCAAACCAGCTGAGTGGCATAATCCCCAATGAACTTGGCCAGCTCCAGTCACTCGGGTTTCTATACCTGGGCCAAAACCAGCTGAGTGGCGAAATCCCCAAGGATCTTAGCCAGCTCCAGTCACTGTGGACACTAAACCTTGCCCAAAACCAGCTGAGTGGCGAAATCCCCAAAAAACTCAGCCAGCTCCAGTCACTGCGGATACTAGACCTTGCCCATAACCAGCTGAGTGGCAAAATCCCCAAGGAACTCAGCCAGCTCCAGTCACTCAAACTGCTACACCTTACCCAAAACCAGCTGAGTGGCGAAATCCCCAAGGAACTCAGCCAGCTCCAGTCACTCCAGGAGCTACACCTTGCCCGAAACCAACTCCAGGGCGATTTGAAGGAGATTGTATTCAACACCACCAACCTAAAGAGTCTTGACCTGAGCTTTAATCTGCTGAGTGGAGAGTCGGTGATGAGCTTGCCCCTCACTGAGCTTGAAGAGCTCGATTTGAGCCACAACCAGCTCGTTGGAGGCATTTGGAAGCTCATCGAGCCTTTGTGCGGTACGAGCCCTGCTGGAATGTCATTGGAGCAGCTGCGATTAAACCACAACAAGCTCAGCGGTGAGCTGCCTCCATGTTTGCTGCAGTTCAAGAATTTGCAGCTCCTGGCTCTAAACAATAATTACTTCTGGGGAGCCATTCCAGAAGTCCGGGCGCCCGAGCTGGTGGTGTTGGCTCTTCATAAAAATGCCTTCACAGGCCATTTGCCAACTGGACTGGACACTTTGGAGCATTTGGGAGTTTTGACGGTCCATGAGAACATGCTTGTGGGTGTCATTCCGCAATTGAGCATGACGACCCCATGCATTGACAACGGGCGGTACAGAGTTTCCGGAGTCAGCTGCAGCCTCTTGCGCAGCGAAACCACATGCAACGACCCAATGGTGCAGGCTTTCGGAGCTGATGTCTTTCAGCAAGTGATCAAAAACTGCCCCAGATGGTGTGGCGCTTGCCCAAACGGGACCGCCAACATGACACTTCACAGGAATCGCCTGTCAGGCAACATCCCAAGTAGCATCAGCAGAACTGCCGTTTTAGGCCTGTGCATCATGGGAAATATGCTTGGGAATGGGCGAGAATTGAACTCATCATGGATACTGCCTGCAGAGAAGCAGCCCTTCCTCTACTATTCGCCCAAAGTGTGGAACTCTCACACTCAGCTGTTGGGTGGCATGGACTCACTCAATGTGTTTTGTTTGAATTTGTTTTAGATTGTTTTAGTATTTGTTTAATGCTAGTTCCATCAATGAATTAATTTTGCTTGACTGTCGTCACGACATGTTTGTTGCGCCCAGCTCCCTGATTTGCAACTCTTAGGTGGTATGTACATCTTGTTCTTTGGCATGGTCGTTTTCAGCTGGCCGCTTGGGCAAAAGTTCCTCCAGACATATCGCAGCTTGTGCATAGGGCAGGCAGCTCGGGTGGCGGCTTCTAATGTGGCAGTGTGACTTGGAAGATGGCAAGAATGGGTGTTGTTGATTCTTTGCCACCCCGGCACTGGGATATTCTTATGATCTTATGTGTGTTGTCGTTTGCTCTTAACGAAACCTCCACTCTTTCTCCAAATCCCAGGCTGAAAGCCGCCGGGGGAGCTTTTGCATTGGCCTGCCCGCTCTTAATGTTCTTTTGGCAAAATGCACGCTACTACGCCGCTGCACCGCCCTTGTGGAATGCAACTGCTTCCAACTTTGAAACAGATCCAGGGGTGGACTCTGTTATCGTCGCCTGTTGGTGCGCGATGGCATTCCTTTTTCGCACGGTGGTGGCAAGCATGCCCAAGATTCCATCTTCACAAGCCGCTGTTTTTGCCAAAGGCCTGCATCATCGACTCGGAAAAGTTCTAGCTTGGGTTTGCTGGTTTGGCATTGTCTCCATTTTTTCATTGCCATCTATTCTGTTTGCTTTCTCCCAATCTTTGCCTGCACACAACTCACTTCCGGTGAGTGATCTTGTTTTGCAATGGTTCAACACTCTTGCCCCTTACCTGAATGTGCTCATTGACATGGTGCTCTCAGCCCCGGTCTCAGCCAAGTATGCAGCCTTCACAGGCATCAAAGCAGATCGTCTACTTATGACTTTTCGTCTCTTCGCAGCTTGGCTCTTGGCGCTGCTGACCACAGTGGTATTGGATGAGAACTGCTTATCCGGCTGGAAATGGACTTGGACGGTGTGCCAAGCAGGATCCCCGAACCACCAGAATTTCAACTGGGAAGTCTTTGGCGAAGAGATATTGAACACCGACGCAGACATCTGTGCATCCAGTGATGCTTGGTGGTCAGATGGCAGGTGTAGCCGGGCCATCGTAGGGAACTTGACGCCCTTCCTTCTAAAGAAGCTCATGGTTCGAGCGACGGTCCAACCCTTGATTCTATTGATTTTATGGCATTGTTCAAAGCTGGATATAGCAAGAGACGACTTGCAGGGAAGACATTTGAAGCTCTTCGGTCGGTGGCCAAAGATGACCGGCTCGCTGGTACCTTTGCAGCAGCTGTCGCTGCTGACTACGCAAGTGGAAGCTTTCTCGCAAAGGGTGCAGCAGTATGTTTTTCCTTGCAATTTCACCTAGAAGAGCAATGAAAGGTACAGGGCTGTATGGACTTACCCTCGTTCACGCCGAATGAAACACATACCGATTAAGCGTTACACACTTACAGTACAGTATAGATCCAGCGGTTTTGTTGAAGTGCCCTGCTTTCGGTAAAGAGGGTCTACAGTTTGCCAAAGTTGCCAAGGAAATGTTGATCTTTTGGACTCCCTTGGTTCCCTTACTGAGCTTTGCAATCCTTGCAGCGGCTCTGGCCAATCTCTTCATGTTTGATGCTGGCCTGTGGAACTTCCGAGTCACTCTGCCGACGGATGAGATGAACAGAGGAGCTGCCATATCGACGTCGTATCTACGATTTGCTCTTGCGGCCGGCTCCTTCTTTCAGTTATGGTACGCCTTCGGCACCAAGTTGTTCGGTCGATATGCACTGCTGGCAGTTCACGTCACCATCATGGGGCCATGGGCCAAGCACTTTCTGCCTGTGGACCTGGCCAGACGTCACTTGTGGACGGAGCATCAAACTGCCAGTGATGTTCAGGTGATCGAGATGGCCGTTCAGTTCGACCAGGAACCAAGTGTGTCATGAATCATGATGCCTGCAGGAGAAAAGCGCGCAGGGTTGCGTTTGAGACGTGAATGGTTTGAGATCCGAAGGAGAATCAGGGTTTATCCTAAACTACTGTAGGTAGGCATCATCTTACCATATCCCATGCCGACTGCAGTAGTGAGCAATATCAGATGAGGGTTCTGACACAGGCGGGTATGTATGTTCTTTTGCCCATGTGCTTCAGTTCTCCAGGTTGAGTCTTTAGAGTTCTTGGGGCCTCTCAGCCGAAAGACATTGGGCCGACAGCAGAAACCTCTCAGGTGCAGATGCGATCGGCCCAGGGGATGGTGGAGAAAGCGAGACATCGTCGTGAACATCTGGGGTGATCAATGATCAAAGGCAAACGGAAGGGTAGTGCACAGAAAGGGTTTTGCAAAAAACTATTCTACTAACGTCGTGGAAGGCGCGGGACATTCGCAGAACCCAAGGCTGTTCGTGGACAGTTCGTGGAATGGTGGGCCAGTAGGAGAACTGACTGCAACGAAATCCCAGAAACCTTCGCAGAACTTTTTTCATGCACTAACTTAGTATAAGCGATTTTTGCTGACCCCCTTTCTCCAAACACCCTCCATTCAGCCTTCAAATGAACCGGCATTTCAGATCCAGAAGGTCCCACCCGGATCGTGGCTGGGGGGGGTTCCTGGAACTCCACACCACCGCTCGTCGCCCCCAAGGAGTTGAGCCTCTTCGAGGCGCAGGAACTCCAGCGCCGCTGCGCAACCGCCGGCGTCGCCACGCCGCTGCTGGAGCTCTTCGACGAGGTGCTGGCGCAAGGAGGTGCGGAGACTCAGGGACCGGGGAATGACGACATGACGGCGCTCAGGGGTCTTGAAAATCAATCAAGAAAAGGCTGTGCAATGAAATGTCATAAAATGATATATATATATATGTAATAATATATTTGATATATATATATAATATAATATAATATAATATAATATAATATAATGACATACATGAATTGTCATAGATTTAGAGAGAGCAGGGGACCACGGGCATCCCAAAAACACGATCAAATCGCCAAAAACACATCCAACATATATAGTAAAAACACAGATACGTAGTAAACACATAGTAAACACATTTCGTTATATCAAACACATGCATAGTAGAACAACATACTCAGTAAACACACACCAAACACATGTATAGGGAACAAAAACATGTGTAGTAGTAAAACATTGTAAAGCAAAATACACGGTAACAACACACAAGTAATACGATATAAAACAACATCATAACCAATATAAGTCTCAGATTCGAGGGGGGTCGACAAAAAATAACAACGTGCAAATTGTCAACCTGCCCCCCAGGGCCCACCTGGCCCCCCCCCTCTTCATCAGCATGAAATGATTTAGTTGATGGTTTGACGACGGATAAACATTGTACTTGCAATATGTTCAGAATAGAAACGTATTCCCTACAAGTCAATGACCTCATTTTGCTGACGTTGGTCATACAGTCATACAAACAAAAGTGGCATGTTTTAGTTCGTATAAGTGCTACCAGATTGCATGTTCGTTGCCGTCCTTTGCAGATCGTCTTCGTTCTAAGTTCGGAAAGCCTTGTGAGTGTCCAGAGTTGCCTTTTACATCAAGTGAATTGGTCACAGACTGGTTTCTATTGGATGGCTCTTGGGGAGGAAAAGACGCTTTCCATCCAGATGTTCTTTGAAGACCAGATGCCATCAAGCTCAAATCAGGATTCGTGATGTGGGAAACAGATCAGAGTAAGTTGAGGTTGGATAACAGACTTTTGGTGCATACAATAAGAAGATGTAAGTGCATTCCTTTTGACTGGCAGGTTTCCCAGTCGCTCACTGGCTATAGTGACCTACAGTCTCACTGAGCTCCTCCTCAATATCGTTGTGAGCTCCAAAGACCGCAGTTCTCGCAGAATGCTTTTCGGATCCAACAGCCATAAGCAGCCTCGGAAACATGTTGCAGGACTTAGAGAATACTAAATTGTTCGCCTGCATTCTTCTTGTCCACCTGTTGTCCTGTTCTTGTCCTCCTCTTGTCCTGCTGGCCGCGCTGGCCAACCCAGTTCCGGTCTTGTCCGTGGTGCTTGCAGCACCAGTGAGCCCTATCTGCCGGAACTATAGACTATTTTCGTTTGCCGGCCGCCGGCCACCAGCCACCGGCTATTTTCGTTTGCCGACCGCCGGCCACTGGCCACTGCCCCCGGCCACCGGCCGCTGAGGGCACGGAGTATATACCACCCAAAGCCAGGCTAGCACGCGGTCGCACCAAGGCATTCCATCCACTTCAATCCGCCAATCGGACATCCGTTACTCACTCTTTTGCTGCTCTAACATTGACATATATACCAATTGTGTGACCAAGTCAGGCAGACATGCTTGTTTGAGCCTGATGAGCCCGGTTGGTCTTAGAGTGTTCCTTGCTGGCATCTGTGCATCTCAAGCCAGTATACTCGTGCCGTGAGCATGCAAGACAGACGAAGCAATGAACATATCGGGCACACCAAATTTCTCAGACAAGACGCGCGCAGATTCGGTTTTTCCCCCGTCATGCCAGCTGCTGATGAGCTCTCCGACAAGGATGCTGCAGAGCACTTGTCCGAGGCGCTGGCTGTTGTGAAGGACAACTTTGCACCAGAGCATTTGCCAAAATGCATCCACGACTACTTGCTGCGGCGAATTGCCAGGGGTTCTTCTCCACCACCATGATGATGTTTGCCGCAGCAATGCCAGGCTTGACGAACGACGCGTCCATAGAGCTGTGGACACAAAAGCCTTCGCCGCTGAGCGTGCGCTTGTTCCACATTGCGCCCCCGCAGAAGGGCAACAGTCGCTTGTTTCTGGATATACCTTTTTGCCCTTGTGTGAGGTGTGTGGGTTGATTATACAGCTGTGTGCAGCTGTAGCCGTGGCTTTTCTTTTTCATGTCGATTGCCTTGCACGTGTCCAGGACATGGCCGACGCTTGGCATCGAAAAGTACAAGTTAAGGGCTCGAAGAAGGCGCGCAAGAAGTGATTCACACTTTGATAGCTATTAAGTTTTGGCGCCCGTTCCTCTGATCAAAATGCATCGATTTACCAAGAATATGTTAGCATTGAGGTTCAAAAGTTCCATGAATAGATCCAGTCAGTTCGTAATATTTGCGAAGAGAAATTGAATAGACGTATTTGTTTAACATTTCAGAATGAAGAGCAACTATAAATTCTACGAATAGACATATACATATTGTCATGTTCTTTAGAGACGAGCACTTTGGTTGTGGTCTATGGAACAGTCAGGTCTTACGAAATGAGCTGATGCGGTCATGATAAAAGTTAAAGAATGATAAAAAAAATGGAACGCCTCAATGTAGCTTCAATGTTCACTAGATAAGTATAGAAAGACAAGTGGATTTCTGAACTGAAGCCACCAGCTGATCGATTTTAGCCCTTCTGGGAAGCTGGTTTGAATTTTCTCAGCGGATATAAACAGTAGTCCGTCCTGAGCATGGGTGGTTGGATTGTGCATTCTGGCGCCTTTGCTCAGCCAACCGAGGGCCTTAGCTTGTTAGTCGCTAGCTAAATACCTGCGGTTGGATATTTAGGGCAGCAAATGTTGTTCAAGTTTTTGTTGTTCCCTCCGACGAGCTGTTGTAAGACGCGTGAAATGCACCTCGAATCCCAACGAAATTACACAAAATGTGTTTTCATTCTCGTTTTGCAAGCTGTTATCCTTTACTTGATTTTACATTTTTTGTGTGTCGCGTTCATCAAACTCATCGCTGTAGGTAACCAATGATTTGGGGGGAATGCCCAGTGAAACTCGTCAAAGCGTTCAGAATATCATCCGCAGTGTCATGGCTCGCAATTCTACTGTTGCTGTTTCAATTGTTCTCTTGCTTTAGTGGTGCTGTTTCGGTTTGGTTCACTTTCTTGTCCTTCTTCTTTTTTGGGTGTGTCGTTCTTGTGGAGAGTAAACACTTTTGCCTTGGATTTGTTTTTAACCAAAAATAGACTAACGCGCGCCCGGACCGTAACTTCAGTACAGCAATATTGTTACAAAAAACAGGCGTAGTCGAATTAATGTTGCACACTGCACACGTCGCAAATTTAGTTCTTTTTGGTTTCGGAGGCCCGCTATACTCGACCTGCATGTTGTTCTTTTGGCAGCTTGTAAGTTACTTTCCAAGGTCTTGAAGCAGGTGAAATTCCAGAGGATGTCGCAAAAATTTGCGTTTACGCAAACAGATCTGGACTTCCTGTTCTAAATAGAAAAAATACCGACCGCACAAATATACTGTAAAATTGCAGGTAGAAACGCAATTGAGACCGCAGGGTCATTGTGGAGAACATGTTGTCGGACGCCTGACACCCCGGCCGACCGTTGTTCAACTCTCACCTTTGCAGTTTTTTGAGGTGACGATGGCGACTTCAACCTGGAGATTGAAGCAGACAACCGAGCTGAGGTCGCGGCGTGTGCAGGCTATGCCGTGTGCGCGCACTCTGGGCTTTAGTCGAGCCATGCAGTGGAGATGACCCGACAAAAAAACACATTGATTACATGCATTTGATGGCATTGTGCGTGCTAAACTTTTACAGTTTGTGCGACCTTTGTGACAGGCCCCAGCCCCTTTGGAGCATCATTGACACATGGACAGCGTCATTGAATTTCAATAGTGCCCACACACTCCATGTAACTCGCCATGATGGCCGAGAAACGGCCAGGGGTGATATGTTTTTGGGTCCATGTTGGGGTCTACATGGGCTGTTTGGGTGTGTTTGGGCGATGCTTTGTGATTCGCTCAACAAACTTCCAAAAGTCTGAGACACCCCCAAACCGATTGTGTAGACTTTCATGCGTTGGCGCCAGAATTTGCAGTTCTCATGTTCCACAGATGGAAAGGCGACTATTTCGCCCTCTTCCGGCATTTCGTAGGGGCGCCAAGTGCAGGGGCATAGCTATGCCTGCTGGATCAGATGTGGTGACATGTGTTTAAGCTGACAATTTATTGATGATTGATGTGTTTCCAGCTTCCTTTGCCGTGTTTTCGTCACCGAGGCTTTGGCCGAAGGTCTCTACGAGCGCAACACCTGGGGCCATGCGCGTTGCCTGGCCGAAGTGTTGCCAAGCCGACCAGAGGAGGAACAGGAGCGTGACCGGTTTTGGGACCGTGACCGAAAGAGGTCTTTCGGAGAGGTCTTGGGGGGTTGCAGCCTCCGCACCCGAAGCGATGTTCGAGGACCGGATGCCGGCTCCGGGTAATTCTCCGGAGCCCTCCGTTTGGCCGTACGGAGGGTTCAAGCAAACAAGACCCAGAGACCGGCAGGTTGGAGAAAGGCAAGGTTTTCCTGTTTGTTCCATAGCCTTGCGTTTATGTTGTCTATGGTTTCAATGCCAATATGGCTAAGTCATTTCTGAATTTTACATATAGATTTAATATATAGATACCTGGAGCCTAACTTTGTTTTGTTTGAAGATAGCTAACGTATTGTGTTATCATTAACTATATAGTTATCATCATCCACTATACCAGGAACGTCACACACGTGCAGGGGAAGATGTGTTCGTTCATGGCAAGCATCATGTTGGTATTGCAGATGCATGTAACCAGTGTTTTAAATAAGGTCTACGGTGCAGTTGAGCCTTTGTCGTTTCTTGCACGATGATGTATGCCATGGCCACGTTTCGCTTGGCATGCGCCAAGCGGACGGAGTTAGAACAATGGCTTGACATTTCCTTCTTTAGGGGTCGAAGAGGAGGATCCAAAGTGATCTTACTCAGTGATTTGTGAACATATCGCAGGGTGCTACATAGAAAAAGACATCATTTCCGGACGACACATAGCTTAGGGCATTTTGAGATTGAACAAACGCGTGAAGACACGCAAGTCCTCCCTGTTTCAGGGGGCTTGTCCTGAAACAATAGGTCAAGTAGGGTCTTCAAGTCTGCAGGACAGATAGAATGTATAAAAGCCCCTCCATTCGACTGAACAACCTCTTCATACGGTGGGTTGAACTATATGTATTTAAGGGTCTATAAATCATAGGGCTCTCCGCCTTCATTGAAGTCACACTAGTATGGAAGGCTTGGTGGTCGTTGGCGGGAATTGGTTCGATAGGAGCAAAGACGCTTTGAAGCCTTGGAAGTGGCGCTGCGGGTGGTGCTGGCGCTTGAGGACAGCTGCTGGCTGGCCGATTTCGGGTTCAGGAAGGGACCTCGTTCAGTCAGAAGGAAAGGAACATTCAGACAGTTCACCGGTATCACTGGTACTCTTAGATGTGTTTGAATATAACTCATTGTGGAGGTTGTCCCTGCTTCCTAATGACTTGTTGCCTCGTCTAAATTGCGCATTGGTCTGTGCGTGTTTTTAGCCGTGGAATGAGCAACGATTCCTCCAAGTTCACCACGAACAGCAGCTAGTCGACTTGTCGTCCACCATTTCAGAGTATTTGGCGAAGCGAGCTGAAGCTGTTTGCCTTTTTTAAGTCTGCGATTTTAAAAGTACGGAGCTGTCCAGGGACTGGTCCAGAGACTTGGTTCTTTGCATAACTCATGGATTTTCCCGAGAGAGAGCTCTAGGGACTGGTCCAGTTTCTGCTCATCTTCCATGTACCGACTGAAAACACGGCAGGGGGGGGGGTCCGGATGAACTCTCCAACTTGGATCCAACTTGGATATGATTTGTGCCATCTCTGAACACTGCACGGCCTTCGGGGCTGACATGAATGGTTTGGGAATGGTTGGAAGATGAAAGACTTTGGTGCGTTTCAGGAGCTGCAAAAAGCTCGAGTTGAAAGTCCCTTCAAGTTAACAGCCATCTTCACCTGTTTAGAGCAACAAAACTTTTCCTTGCATGCTACCTTACAGAGAATGGCAGGACGATAGCTTTTTGCCAATTTAAAACAACCCTCCTTGTAAATTTGGGCGCCAAGGCTATCCACTTGCTTGGATTAACAACGTTGGAAGTGTTTCATCAAGTCCTGGGCACAAAAAAACGAATTCGCTTTTCGTCGGTCCGCAGTCTGGTCCGAATCGGTGCTTAATCCCATGCAAACACCACGACCTATGCATCATGTGCATGATACCGTCGTCCCACCCCATGGAACTGGTGTCCCATACGGGAGTGGGCTACAGAGGTCAATGGATGTACCAGTGGCCAAATAGTTCCCCATGAACCATGGACTCCAAACCGTACACAGGTGAGATCATACCTTTTGAGGTGGACCTTAAAAAGTAACAGTCACAATCATCCCGTTTGAGGAGCAACTCCGCTTCCCACCAGGTATGCCTGATTTTGTGGCCAGCAACAGAATGAGCAGAGGGGGGCAGACATTGTCTATCTCGCTCTTCACCGGTACACAGCTTCACCAACAGTTCCGGTCCGTTTTAGATCTATACCCAGACCATCCATGGGACTGGCATATTGACCTACATTGACCCCAACAAAACACCTTCTAGAAAGCACCAAGGTTTGTTTTCATTTGTTTCCATATGTTTACCTTATAGATATCCTTTTTGGAGGACCTGTTTCTCGGGCTTTGGGACGGCTTCCGTTTGGGGTCGATCTGCACCAGGTGCCCGTTGACGCCTGGGCCGAACGGCAACTGTGCCAGGCACCGACGTCGGAGAGGTTGGTTTCGCTAGCATGGTGGAGGTTCACCAAGCACTAAGCATGCATTCAGATTTCAGATATATAATGGTCAGTTCATTGTTGGTTGGTGTGATTTGGTTTGATGCTTTACTTGGGATCATTGAAGTTCATGGTTGGTTGGTGTGATTTGCTTTGCTTTACTGATGCTTGATCCCTCTGGTCTGGATCCAAACACACCAACAGAGGTTGTAGAACCCTAGTTCGACTCTTCCAGTTGGGTACCCTAGTAGTGACGTGTCCTTTTTCAGGTCACTTATACCTCTCTTGGTACGTTTGGATTGGTGTCAAAGGTGCAGAACGAGGTCCGGTGCCTCGAGCCTGTCGAGGATGAAGGGCTTGTCAGGTGGAGGTCTCTTACATGCAAAGAAGCGCTTGTCATGTGCGTACACTATGTGACTATGTTGCTATGGCACTATGTAGGTACTATGTATGTTATTTTTCTTTCAGAAACACAACTGTGAGACTACTGCCAGTTTCAACCCCTATACGTGTTCCTTCCAGTACGAGTCATATGTGCTTTTTTCTCAGCTGCTTTGTTCACACAGAGTCGCAGAGTCGCTGCGCGGGAGATTGGTTCCTTGTGCAGTCCCTTGCACCAGGACAGGATTTTGGGAGAAAATTGGAGGTATGCTGCTTTCCTCACGACTATATTGTATGCATATATGTATGCAGAAATAACATTTATCCATGGGATTCGTGCGTTGCAACCCGGCTTGCGTTCCCTGCAGGCGCTTTTTCTACTGGAAAATTTGTCCTCCTCCTCTGCTGAAAACAGCCTACAAAGGGCCTTTGAGAGAGCAAACCAGGCAGGGCCAGGGCAAACAAAGAGGATTAGAAGACACTTTTTTCTTTCACTTGCACCGTACCAGTTGCACATGTCATCGACTTTCCAGCATTGACTTTCGGGATGTCAGTCTGTGCCCTTTCAAGTCATCAACTTGTTTAAAGAAAGCCGTGCGCATCCCATGAACCAAGATCTGATCGTCAATCGCTGGAGTTGGGAAGTCTCGAAAGATCCCAAGTGGAACCACCAGCGGCTGTGTCCTTTTTCAGGTCCCTCAACCCCTGTGTCCTTCCACCAACTCTTTCAAGGGTCGCGGTTCGAATTCCCTTCGCTGTTCCGATGACGCGGACCTTCGTAGTCGCGGAACAGACGCCGCTGAACTTCCTGGAGTTCCTGGAACCCTTCATCGACGTGGCAGCTGCTCCAGTGGAGGCCCTCGCCAGGTGAGGTGACGCCCTCGTGGTTTTTCGGAGACGTGTTTGCGTTCAACCGAAGGACGATGGTTTCAGACCAGAGTGACAGTACTATGCCAAGTACTATATACCAGGCGGCTGGAGGCGGAAATGGACATGGAAAATGGAGGATTAAACCCACTGACTCACCTTTTTCAAGTTGAAAGGCACGTGAAACCAATTTGGCGGATCAGATCTGGCGAACCTGGCGGCTTGCCACAATGGCCACAATGGCTCGTGGAATCGATGAAATCCATGTGTGGCACTCCTTGAAAGAATGATGGAAGTGGAAACCATTGGGAAACCACCTGTTTGTACTGTAGCTGTTAACTCATCCATCCACGCATATACCATATCCATCCACGCATATACCATATAAACAGATTGTTGGAGCCTTTGTCCCTTTTGGGGGAAGGAAGAATTTCAATTTCTTGGTTTCTCTCCGTGGTGGTTTGTGGGCCAGGCGGTGCTTCCTGATGACAGAGGTCTCTTGGGAGGATGCCAAACATTCTCGAGGCGAGTCGATGGGCAGCGCGGCTGAGGAGGGAAAGCTCCCGTTCGAATCAGATTCGCACGGAAAATGGACAACAACATGATTTGCCAAATCCAAGCGTTTCCAAACAAAGCAGAGCCCAAAACCAGAGACCAGCCATCCGGAGGAATTGTACATCGCGGTTTTCGGGCCCCTCCTCCACTGCTTGTTTTGTTTTGCGTAAGCAGAGTAAGAAGTTTAAATTGCATGTGCGTTCAAACTGCTGTCACCTTCAGGACATGCTGTTTTTGTGGCTTTGCTGAAGCAACCTTGCTTGGATGTTCTTGAAGACTTGCACTCATATGGCTGGAAAAAAAAGAACCTAGCATCGGACCCAGTGGCCAAAAGCGGACCCCTGCCATTTGGGAGTCCCGGTGGATGGGTTCGTTTTGAGGAACCTGCACATCGCTCTACCAGTCACAGGCGCATCGCTTGCCGCTGCACCCGGACGGGGTGACCGGCCAAAGGACCAGACGATCCGGAGACGGCGGTCGAGCGACCGGCCCGGCCTTTCGGTGACCCGAAAAGGAAGGTCGGTGAGTGCCAATCGTCGACTTGGACTTCGGATGAACTTCCTGGCCCGGAAAAGAGTCCAACTTTTGGGAACCCAGATTCTGACCTTTGAAGATGGCGCACATTGAAATCATTGAAGCTCAAGTTTGAACATACGTATATATTTATACAATGAATATATAAATTTGCCCCCTTGAAAGATCTTGAAAGTGAGTTCGGGTTGGTCAAAGAATCAACAATGATCATGCTATGCACCGACAAACCTACAGGTCCTGTATGCTCCTCATGCTCTTTATGTTTTGAGCCATATGGATCTACACTCCTTGAAATAATCATGGAACTGGATGGCATAGTCCATCATAGTCCCTTGGATGACCATCCTTCCTCTACAAACCTCCCATGTGAGCTTTCCTCGGAGTGTACAGTCTTAGTTTGAACCCCTTTGCAAAGGAACTGGCACTTCCGCCGCCTCCTCCTTTGGCGCACCTGGTTTCCGGCACAGGCGTGCGAGCCTTGCTGATGCGATCCCAGGCCGGTGGCGACCCGGTTCGGTGCCGTGGCCCATTGAACACTGGAAACCCCTAGGCCCCAACACGCCGAAGCCTGGGTCCAGTGTATCTTCTCGGTATTTTCAATGTATTGACGTTCACTTCCCGACTTATCAAGTAATAGAATTATGTCGGGCACGCCAGCCATAGATACAAGGAGCCAAAATAACTTTATAAAGCAAAAACAAAGCACAAAAATAGCAAAAGGTAAAGCAAACAAAAAAGCAAAAAACTGTAGCTGTGCGTATTTGTCGCTTTTTCTCACTTTTTTTCGCTCTATTTTCGCAGTTTTGTCGCTTTATTTTCGCATTTGTTTCGCTTTTTTTTCGCTTTTTTTTCTTAGGAGGGTACAGCACATATATTGCTGACGGGTAAAAGTTCTCAGAAGTGCAGAAGTGGTAACAGGAAAAAAACAAAAAACAAAGCACATGCAAACACAAAGCAAATTGCGCTGCTTTTGCATTTTCATTTGCTTTTTTTCTGTGTTTTTTTCACAAAAAACTAATATTTGATGGTTGGTCATGTATGGCTGCCACTGCACAAAGCAATAATAGAAGATCATATCAGTTTGTGAATGTTTGTGATGTTTGCCATGCTACTGATTATGCCTTTGCTTGCGAACCTCTTCCAACAGCAGCCTGGGTCCTTCAATCCCGATTTGTGACTCCCTGCGTTCTCGGCGCCACACCGGCGGTGCCTATGTTGATAGCCACTACCTGGTACACAATTCTTGTAGCTCGCGAGGTCAAAAATGGGGTACCAGAGGGAGAATGTGGCCGTCCCCCCATCGAGACGTCAGCCAGTCCGGAGGGTGCCAGACCACCCTCCCAGCGCCCCATCGACCGAACCGTCCGCCCGGGCGCCGCAGCCCCGAGGCGTTTTGCCATCGTCACGGGGAGTCCTTGATTGGCCACTGGCGCCACTGCTGTCACCAGGAGCTCCAGGCAGGGCGGTTCGGAAGGTTCGGAAGAGGGGCTCTGGCTCTAAAAGGGCAGGGGACGATTTTGGGATATTTGGGGTGGATTGTTCGAGCTTCAACAATCCAACAAAGTTCAGTTCAATGGAGATATGATATGTATTTACATCGGGTCTTGCAGCTTTCATCCAGCCAAGAAGACAATGTTATTTTTTGTTTAAGGGATCGCACGAAATGGGTATGAAAATGTCGTCGACATGCTCAACAGCCCAGTCCATATAAGACAACTTGCCAGAGAAACAACATGAATTACAGTACGTATTGTCTATTGTCCTTTCTCAATTTTGGGCTCAACTTCCACAAGACCTTTTGTCTTCCTTTCATGCTCTAACAAGTTACAATGTCGGTTTGCTTCCCTTATATAGAACTCGTTTCATTACCCTTTTCACTTGACTATAGAAAGAAAACAAACACGATTCAACAACAACTACAACAACAACAACTACTACTACTAAGTTACTACTACTACTACTACTACTACTACTACTACTACTACTACCACTACCACCCGAGCCTTTTTGAGCACCTTCAGAACAAGCGAAAAGCAAAAGAAACACTCATCTCCACACACATGGTGCATTCCTGGCAGTTTCCTGCCACCCTTGCCGCAACCCAGACACTTCAATGCCTGGATGGCCCCAGTGGCTCGCCACTCCTCGCAGCCGCCTCGGCGCTGGCCAGTGCGGATGACCCAGTCTACGAAACTTCTGATCAGTCTGATAGGAGCAGTGGTGATGTCGTTTTCCAAGGTTTATTTTCTGGCAATGTCCAGCGCATTCACAAAGATGAGGACATGAGAAAACAACACGTTTGTTTTTACTTGACTGGAGAATCCCAGAATGGCATTGATAGATAATAAGTAAACCAGGTGATCATCATAGGATGAAGGGAGGGTCCGATATAGACATTTGTCTGGCGGAAAATGATTCATTATATAGGGTTCTATTTTCATAAGGGATGCACGCATGTTAATGCCGACATGGTTGCCGATGCCACAAGTCCTATGTCAAAGACCATTTGTGTCATCTGATGGCACCGATACCCTATACCTGTTGGGGATCGTCAGGGCGGATGAAATGCAGAGGCCATTGCAGACGTTGTGTGGTTATTGCATGGCATCTATCGCTTCAAACCAGGTGATGTGGCTGGGTGGCAGACCTGGGGGGATCGATCACACCAGGTTTGCCTCGTGGTCAACGAACAAAAATATACGGTTGACGCGTGCCGCTTGCGTTGCCGCGTGTTGTGGTCGCCTGTTGATGGTTCAACAATCAAATTGGTGTTGTTTTACGACAGGAATTTACACTTTGAGTGCGCGGCTTTGGGGGGTGTTACTGGGTCTTGGCCTAGCGTTTTCCAACTCTGGCTGCTCTCGCAAAGGGCCGTGCCCTAGACCAATTGGACACTTTGGCGGTTCTATCGCTTGCAAGACAATGTGGCCTCCATGCTCGACTGCGGGGCTTTCACTTTTTGTGGCAAAAAGGGGTCTGGGCATGCCTTCCCCCATCTTCAGGTCCATTGCGGTATAGTTTTTTTGAGCAGCAATGAACTTTTCAGCAGTTTCAACCAACATGTCTTAAACAAAACAAAATTGGACAGGGGGCCTGGCATCTTGGCACGACATCAGAGGTTTGAGCCCCATGGGCCAACTGAGGTGTCCTCCGTGGCATTGATACAAATGGCCACGGAGGGTCGAGTAAAGTAGCAGTGAAGAAGGGAGCCGGCTTACTGAAACACTTTGCTGACATGTAAATGTAGTTATCTCATGTCATTTGCATTTCCTGCACTGGAGCACACTCGCAGAATTGTGCACAGGATTTGCACGTGTTAAAGGAATGAACGGAAGACAACGCAGCAACATAACTTCTGGCCAGACACCAATGGGACCTTCCGTTGTGCCGAGGTCATTGCCATTTTGTGGGTTATTGCGTTCCGCAAGGCCCGGCGTACCCCATTGCTGCTGGTCATGGATGGTCATCGCATGTTTGTCATCACGGGGAACCATCAGTGCGGAGCATCTTCAGAGATCAGGGTTGACCAGCTCTTCACACAGTTTTTTACAAACACGGAATTCAGGTCTTTCCAGGCGGCGCAGGGCCAAACGAACACGGAAAACTCCATAAGTATGTGGATTCTTGCGTTGTTTAGGCTCACGGGGTGAATAGAGACGGTGCGGTTTTTTTAGCGTAGTTTCTTTGTACAATTTATATCGCTTCGTTTGGATGTGTTTCCGATTATATACATTGTTGGAAGATGGATATCGGTGTGTGGGGTTGTTGTTGTGTTTTTGTGTGTGGTTTCGATGTTGTTGCCTTCTCAACCATGTGAGAAGGTGGTTTCAGTTCTTCCCCCTGTGAGCTCCATATGTTTTGTTTCACATTTTCCAAAACACCTAAGCAGTACATGCTTCGACAACCGTGGAGATTCTCAGCCCTCACCTCACCTCGCCAGGTCCACCGTCCGCGGATTTGAGCTGCAAGGAGGTCCGCGCGCACTGGGGAGGTGGGTCATGGGTGAAACAGGTGAAAGACCGCAAAAGGTGGATGTTTTGTTTTTGTGATTCACCAAGTTCTGCCCACACACCGCCCAAGCTGGATAGCTACGAGCACAGCTACCAGATATGGGGGCACGCACCGG
>CAXAMN010021295.1:644510-664102 GCA_963970005.1 Durusdinium trenchii
AAAGGTTGGAACACCTTGGCAAAAGGTGTCAACCCCTTGGCAAAAGGGTGGAGCACTTTGACAAACAAAATACAAAGATCAGTTTCACTTGCATATCTTGAAGAGATTGCATGAAAAAGGACATAAATCATTGATTGTTTAATTGATTTTGTTATTGATAAAATCAATAGAAAAGCAAAAAATATATTGATTTTCAATGTTTTTTCTATTGAAAATGTAGTCTTCCAAATCAATTAAAATAATTGATTTGGAAGACTACAAAATCAATTATTTTGAGCTTATTGATTAGAATCAATAACCGATGCTCAGGGCTAAACTCCTGGTGTGGTTGCCACATGGTTGGAACTATGACATTGACGGTCCTCAAGCACAATTGCTCGTACTCTATTCCAGTATTCGCTCTATGCACCAAAAAGCAGGCAGATATTTTCCGTTCAGTGGTCAAGCATAGGTTCTACTCCAATCAGGACCTGATCCCCCAAATATGCAAACAACGGTGCCCAAAGCCAGCAATAGCCTCATCATGACGAGCGAGGGCTTCATGCGGCATCGCTCAGGAATCGAATGTCATCCAATGTCGACCAAAAGCAGATTGGTTGGCAACATATGTTTTGTGATTTCAGGAGTCACATGTCGGGGTGCCGAACTTGGAGGTAGTCGGGGTGTCCCTGTCACATCCACTCGGATGGAACCAAACACCACCCCGAGCTCTGTGACCCCTGGAACGGTGGATCCACCGTGCCACAACGATCCTCCGGTTGAGAAAAGACGCCTTCAGCACTTCGTTGGGTCAACTGTCAACTCCACGAACAGATGTCCCGACTTCACTCTGGAACAGAAGCAAACTTGCTGTTGGATGCTTTGAACAGAAGTTCCGTCCGGACCATGTCCTTTTAGCCACTCCTTTTCCCGTGCTGAAGATCGAATCGACTGCTTGGAACGGGAGGTTTGGTGGTATGAAACGAGAAGTCATGCATACTGTACGACTTAGTTGCAGTGGCAGCTGGGATGCACGTGCACAAACCCCTTATACCCACCTTAGTTGACCAAACACAATGCCCAATAAGTGAACTGCATGTGGCATTGTCCAGGGAATCTCGGATGGGATGTGTCGGTGCTTATGAGATGACCGAATTCATAAGCTGCATAAGATGAGGCTATTGCACTGCAAATGCTCTTGCACACTCACCTGGCATCACAAAAAAACATCTCGTTCGACCGTCCCGTCTAACGATTGCGTCGGGTCGAACGGTTGGTGATTGCTTTGTTCCTGAGGATCCTCGCCCATGTTTCTCAAAACCTTAACCTTTCCGGGTGTACAATTTTAGTATATTTTAATCAATACAATCTCTCATATATATATATAAAGAGCTCTATGTTCAATCCAAATGGGTAGGTTTTATGCATTAAGAGTATACCTTAGGCCAGTCCTTGGTGGCTCCATGTCACGATTCGCGGCTCCATCCACTGCCATCAGGTCGCGAAGAAGAACCGTGAGTTGGAGACCGCCATCCGCAGGCGCCAGTCGAAGACCGCAAAACAAATCGAAACTGGAATGGGTGTGAATTTCAATTAGGACCCCCCTGGCCCAAACGAGTTTCGGTCTATTTTTCCGAACTGTCCAGGGAAATTTGTGTGAGGTCTCCCTATATTTCATACACCCAAAATCGCCCGAATCGAGCAAACACGTTAGTCTTGACGGCAGGAAGCAAGCAAGCTGGTATATACGAGGCGAGCTTCAGAGGTTTGAGCCTTGACGGAATTTTTCTGGTACAGACATCAAATGATATGTGCATCTACAAGGACTAAAGACCTGTCGTTGGAGGCTCCTGGTAACAGTACCTGTTCATCAAAGCATATGCAATCCACAGCAGAGTCGATGTAACCTACCTCGCCCTGCTGTGGCTGCTCCGAAACGTGATCTCCAGTTGTTACATCGGTGATTCCACTGCTGTGGGGAGAGGAATATGCCTCACTGTTCAGTTATTTCAGAACTTTTCTTGTGTTTGAGTGAGGTGGTCGCTGATTAGGATTTGAAGAGCTGGACGTGCCTAGAACCCCGAACAGGGTTTCTTGCACTAGTTGGTGCAGGCATTTGCTATGGATAGCTCGTACACTTGGTCACCATGTCAAGATAAAGTCCAAGTTTTTGCTAGTTTGCACAATTCGGAAACGGGTTCAAGACGAGAATCAAGACTCAGCTATAGCCAGGTGTTGTTGAGAAGCAAGAGGACTCAAGCAATACGGCTTGGTGATGCTCAACACACAGATGAGTGCTGGTCTCGCGAGGCTCTCAAGGAGCGGTGAAGTGAATGAAGAGCTGGAGATCATAAAGGTGCCAAGATAGAGCTGGGGTGGGTGAGTGTAGTGTAGTTCAAATGGTGTTTGGTTGGGGGAAGACTTTGATTGCCAAGACTCAGACTATTATTTACATAAATAGGTAGTTGAAGTCGGAGTTTCAGAGGTGTATGTTAATAGCACGTGTATGGAATTGTGGCATGTACAGACGTCGCAAGTGAGAACCTGCTTGTTGGTGAGTGTATCTGAGTGTAATTTTGCGACGTGCAATGATTGCGAGATCTGGGGGGGGGTGGAATCCGTTGTAGGGGGTACGATGACGTACCTGGAGCCTGAAAAAAGAGGTTTGTTTGTAATATAAATCAGAGCTCCAACTACCTCCGTTTCGAAGCTGGTTGGTGTGCGTGCCGGTGACAGGAGCCCAAACAGGATGGAAACGTACTACTTTCTTTGAAACGAACACTTTGTGTGCCTGATCTGACTGAAAACGATTGAACACTCCGTGGCTGCAGAGCTCTGTTCGTCCGCGCCCGTGCTCACCGCCATGGAGTCGTTGTGTATCCGCGTGAGCCTTCCAAGTGGCCAGGCTGCCATGCTGTCCGTGCACAGGAGCTCCAGTATTCGGGAGTTGAATCTGGGCCCATCGCGATCATCACAAGTTGAGTTGACCCATCATCTTTAGGATGTTCCAAGATGTTCTGGAACATGTGGAGCAAAAATGGATTAAACATGGGAGCTTCATGAGGCTAGAAGCTGCTTGCAAGCCCTGCATTTTTTCTCACGAGATCTTCCAAGACCTTCACAAAGATCTGCTAACACCCAGCCTGAAACAATATATATTTCTCAAGGTGTTCAATCCAATGTTGCATATATTGACTTCAACATCTACAATTTGAAACGTGTTATCACCCTCACAAAGTGAAGGACATCTCTTACGCCACATGCACATTCAACTAAGGAAAGTTGCAGCTCAGAAAGTGTTGCTACATGCACGTGGTTCAAAAAGCTTTCTTAGATCCTTGGATATCAATAATTATAGCGGTTGATAATTTAAAGTCGCGTGTTTGGCTTGCTTTCAGTTGAGCGTCAGGCTATGTTCCGCCCGAAGTTCAGACACCGTTCAATCACCTCCCTCAATTAGTCCTCGTTTTGTACATTTGTCTCAGTTGCAGATCCTCAGGTTTGGGGTTATGTTGATCGAACGAAAACTCCAATTGAACCGCAAAACCGTTGGTCGTCTCCCTGTGTCGAAGAAGATTGGCAAGCTGGTGTACCAGGAGAGATTGGAAGAACTCATAGCCTGAGGATACCTTTGGGTAAAAGTTGCCCCATGTGAAATGGTAAGCTTTCTGGGCCTTACCCTTTGCACCCCCTCGGGAGATTTATGTGGAAGGTGTGATCGTTCACTTGTCATGTACATGTGCCCTAAAGTCAGCTTGAATAAGTTACACTCCTGTTGCTGTCGCTTTCGTATAATTTTCAATACGTTGTGCACAGGTGGACAAACCAAACCATGCAACACCCTGACATACCATGGTAGAAAGCTACGGGAGGTCTTGAGGCACATAGGCTACAGCTTCGGAAGGCAACACAACAAGTCGTTGTGAAGTCAGCGCACCCTAAAATATACCACTCGCAGACACTCCATGGGACTGCCATAGGACTGCCGAGAAACGGCCAGGGGTGGTGCCAGGGGGGTCTGGCTTGATCGGCAGTCCGTCCTGGCAGTCCGGGTCGTGTCACTGGTTTGTAGAGAACACAGTCTTTAACTTCTCTACAAATCACTGATCACTAAAAACTACAAATCACTTGTAGAGATTTTGTCACCAGTTTTAACTGGTTTGTAGAGAACACAGTCTTTAACTTCTAGTGATCACTCGTGACTTTATGATACTTCCTTCGTCCCTCAGGCCCCAATTTCAGAACTGAGAGTCACGGCTTTTCGTCCAGACCCGATCTTTCACATCGTCGATGGGTTCTTCTTTCCTTTGCTATGGCCCGTAGATAACCTACAGGGCTCCAACCCTGAGAAGGTGATTGGGCTAGGTTTTGGGGGTTTTTCTACCTTCCGAGGATCTGGGCCAGGAGCCCTGTCCTTCTTCCAAAAGCTCGTCCACTGGTGAAACACCTCCGCCCGTCTCATGGGGCGGTCGGTCTTTCCGGTCCGACCGGTGTCCCTCCGGCTCTGCGTTGGCTCGGTCTTCAGGCCTGGTCTCTTCCGATGGGCTTCTTTTGGATCCCAAGGAATCCATCGAGACCTCCGGGCTGCACGATGGCGAACGCTCGGACCGAGGGTAGGGGCGGGCGGGAGGCGGGGCGGGACGGGCGGTGCGGGGCGGTGCGGGGCGGGCGTTTGGTGGTTTTGAGGGCGGCAGCCGTTGGATGTGGAGGACCAAGATGGATGGGATGGATGGGATGTGGTTTGTTTTCTGTTTTTTTTCTGATGAAAGGGAGACACCACAGTCATCACAGATTGGTCTGAACAACTGCTTAGAGATGAGATGGGTTGATCAAAAGGCGATATGATGAGTTCTCCACACTAATACCAACTCCTCTTTTTATTGGTTATCTCAACTTCACAGCCATCTGACGGGCTGAGCGCTAAGGACGAGCTGAGTGCAGTGGTCCATGGCTTTGATCTGGTGGCTACCTCCAAGGCCTTCGCTGGGTACCGCATGCTCTCTGGCCGCTTGGGCCCGGGCAACTGATTCATTGGAGATCACTGGGATGGTTTGCATATGGTTGCATATATGGTGAAGAAGGATGGGTCTTCGGTCTGAGTCTTCGTAAGCTAAACGCGGTCTTTGTTGCGTCTAAGCCCAAGCATGACACTCTTTTGGACCTCATCCTGAATCATGTGGTCATGGGCGAACCGGCCTTAAATCCCGACAGCCGGCTATTCAGTTAGAGAAGTTGGGCACATAGTTGATAGAAAGTTCCTCCTGGACTGCCACGCTACAATCGGAGGGTCCTTCTTTTTGCATTGACTTTCGGGAAGCTACAGGTAACCTTGGGCATGTCAAAGGTCGTTGAAGCACATCTCAAAAGAGCCCATGCTGGAGGGTTCATCCAGTTGTGATCCCCAGAAAGGCCTTGCGGATGCTGCACTGCTCACAGGGTTGGACATGCTGAACCGGACACAGGGACACCGAGGCCCTGTGGTGGTTTGGGGAGATGCGAACCATGGTGGAGACTCGCGATGGGTTCAACATCCAGCGGAGAACATCCTGCAGGTTTATGCCACAGGCGCGGTCCTGGGCGGGATCCGGCCTCTCCCTGTGGTGGGTGCGATCGGAGGAAGGTCGGTGTGGAGTGAGTTGGTGAGCAGCGACTCGGCAGGCTTGATTGTAAAAGAAGGTCTGGCATGGAGACTTTGGGGTGGTTTCCAAGTCGGATAGGAGGTTGATTCTATATATCATGAACATGTTCGGGCAGGAGTATATCCAGCCTAACAGTTTGCACCTGGACGCTTTCAGTCCTCACTTCAACGGCGTTTACACCTTCAGCTCGATCTACTTTTAGTAGTCCCTGCAGATTAAAGCCATCATTTGTGCCTGGAGAATGAGGTGACTTAGAAACCATTATATAGAGTTTTCAGGAGCGACAGGCTGAGAAAACTCAGTGCAAATCGTCCGTTTCGAGTGGCTTCCTCTCTTCCACCAGTGACTTCGCTTGGGTTCACCAGTCACCTCACCTGAACCACATCGGATTGGAAGAAGGCACCTGTCAACTACCAGAGCTGGAACGGATAGCTTCTATTCTTTAGTCTTGGTCATTGATTGAGGTGCATTATTGGGGGAAGACCTCCTCAAGACCTGGAAAAGGGAGACATAGCAGACATAGACGAACTCCTGCACTTGCTTGAGGAAGAACAACAACTATACGAGAGTTGGGACTGTACGGACAGTTGTTTAAAAGGGTTTTTGCAGATGCGTTAGGAATTAACTATAGTCAAACATTGAGGAAACATCAGGAAACACACTGAGAAGGGATTTTAGGGATAACACATGTAAGTCATGCCCTGACAGGGGGTGTCTGCTGGCAAATGAGTTAGGGACAAAAGTGGTTTTGAAGAAGGTTTAAAAAAGAAACAAACAAACTGTGCAGTTTATTGAAGATGACCAATTTCCATATCCTAGTTCCCATGTCTTCAATATTTAGAATTTAAACCACAATATGCCTGCGGCAAGAGTCCACATCCTACCTCTTGAGTCCCCTGTCGCCTATTCCATGGCAACTGTACCTGAAAGCTGACAGCTCCAGCATTCCAGGACTTTGTGGCCATTACTAGTTCATGCGCACATGAGTTGCGACTAAAGTGCTAGCTTTTGCCCAGGTATGCAAGTTGATGTTGAAACGGTTAAGACTTAGCAGATGAGTTGTGCTCGACCAAAGGGCCAGGGCCAGGGATGGCCAGGGTATGTTCCACAACTCCCAACCCACTGGGGACTAGTACATTTCACAACGCAGCCAACACGTTTCTTCTTTTGGTGGACCTATGTCAAATATGCGGCGTCAGCAACATTCAAAGCAAAACACACACACACACACCTCGGTGCCCCAGCGGATCCCTTTGCCCCAGACTACGCCTTTGCTGCAGTGCTCACGGATGGACGTGTCACCGCCTGGGGAGGGCGAGAAGCTGGCGGCAACTGTGGTGAAGTGGAAAAGCAGCTCAGGAGACATGGATCCAAACGGACTTGCATTCCTTCGATGTTGCATGATTTGGCGGATTTGGTCTATGGATCTGATTTGTGAGCTTTATAGTTTGGATTTGTTGGCCTGGAAACACGGATCCTAAGAATCTCTTAGGGGCCTGGGGTAGATGGATACGAAGGATCACGATCGGATGCGTAGGCTATCCAGATCCGGACCAGGTCCTCAACACACGAGTACCAGAAGTCAAATGGGGGGAACGAAGGCTAATTATGTGGGAGGAATGATCGTGACCACTTCATGGATTTTACGAAGGATCAATTTCCACGTGCACTGGATTCTGGATGCAGTGCTTGACTGGGAGAACGAGTTACGTTTTGTATACTACTGTACCTGCTAGAGACATAGGACTTTGGTCGAGCCGTTTTGAACAATATGTGTTTGCCTTGCGAGCCCCATGGAATGGCGTGTCTGAGAAAGGATCTTGAGATATTTTGAGGTTTGTGTGTTTGTTTGTTTTTTGATTGGGGCGCTGCCGAACGTCAATATTCGGAAGAAGCGCGCGTGCTGCCAAGTTTCCTCTTCTTGGGGTCGCGCCTGAGACCGCCAAAACATGCCCAGGCCAAATCCTGGGCTTTACTGAACTGTAAATAAATCTAGAATTTCAACATCACAAAATCCAGCCGATAGGCAGGCTTAAGTTGCTCCTGCAAGCGAATTGAGTTTGGGGGCGTGAAGGGAGAGCGGCTAAAACATAGCGTTGATGGTCTTTTGCAAAGGCGAATTTGGTGTAGTTGGTGATGCAGATGATGTAAGGCAAACATATTATTGCATCATTTGCATCACAAAGTTTGAAGGGTTAAGTCCAAGATAGTCAGCAAGGCCAATTTGGGGTTCTGCGTTCAGCAACAGCCATGAGTTCTTTGCAGAGACCCCATCCACTGGCACTAGTGGCGTTCATGCTGGGCAACCCATCCCGAAAAGCAAGCACATCTTCCAAAGGTTGGTGAGTCACCCAGATATGTTTATCAATAAAGGTCATTTGAGAGGCCCAAAGCGAGCGCAAAAGCTTCTCCATCCTCCCAGGGACGTGCAACAGATCTTTGCCACTGCCTCGGCTTTCGCAGCAATTTGTAATGATGGATCTGTGGTCACTTGGGGTGATGCAGAACGTGGCGGTGACAGCAGGAAGGTGCAAGATCAACTGCGCCCCTTGAAGATGTTTGGTTTTCGAAGCGTGCGGTCAGTTTGAAAATCTTCTTTTTGTCTTTGAAGTCTTCAGTCCAAGACTTTGGGCGTCAAATCAGCCGGCCCCAGTCTTTAAAGAGTATATAGATGAAGCGCTTGTGCAATCAAACTTGGTCAACCAATCTGACTCTAAGGATTGTTCTGAAGGGCCTTCACAAAAAGATTTCACCATAGTTGTTAGATCAGAGAAAGAAATGTGTGTAAGTAGTTTTATCCATGTTATCCCAACATGAACCAGCACAGACACTCCACCGTTCTTGAGATTATGATTATTTTGTTTTCAAAACTGTTGGCGATCGTTCCAGTTCTTCACAACTCAGGAAAGGTGCAGCGAATTCACGCAACGACTTCAGCTTTTGCTACAATCAGCGAGAATGGAGAAGTGGTTACCTGGGGCAAGGGTATTTGCGGTGGGGACTCGAGTGGAGATCCTCAGCAAGCAAACCTCAAATTGTTTGATGCTCTTTTGTGGGATCTTCCTTTCTCTTTTCATGTTTCTTGTCGGACTAACGAATTGCGGTGTTGAAACATGCAAAGAGAACCCCTGGAAAAAAGAAACACACACTTTTCATAGATCAATGACGAGCCCGCACGGATCCACATTGATGACGGGCCCTTCAATGAGTCCTTGCGTTTGTTTGGTAAAACAAGGGTCACCTTCCTGTTCTCCCCGACCTGCCAGTGTTGCCTTCCTTCCCACCCTCCTTCCTTCCGCCTCCTCCTCATCTTCCTCATCCTCGTCCGCCACTGTCGCCCGCGCCCTTGCCCTTGCGGGAATGGCGCGCGCTGGACTTTTACCGGTCAGAATTCATTCAGAACACATATCAGAACCGAAGTCGGACCATATGTCAGAGCACAACCAGATTAGATGCTCTAGCATGTCACAAGTATATACATGCCACATCATGCCACAAGATATGGCAGATGCCAAAACGATGTCAGGACCTGTTCCAGAACATGTCCCAACCTTTCTGCTGGATAATGTGTCAGACCACATACCGGGCTTGATGCCAGAACAAATTTCAGAACATTGTGCCAGTAGCCTGTTGTTTTCCATGCAGGGATCAGACGAAGTAAAACATTCTTTTTCAGGTGCCATGTCCATGGAAACAGCGTGAGGTCCAAAGTGACTTGAAGAATGTGAAGCAGATTGCTGCAACCGCTTCAGCCTTTGCCGCCATTTGCGATAGGGATCGGGATGGTGAGTTGGTGAATGTGGTGACTTGGGGAAACCCATCCTGGGGCGGCGACTGCAGTGAGGTTCAGCATGAGCTAAAGGACTGAGGACAACAAACATGTTGGTAATTACGCATGATAAGTTTGCTAAATTGTTCTGACTATATATATATAATACTCGTAGAAAGTATAAACTAACAAAAAATGATAAAAACAACTAGTGACTAGTGTGTTTTTATTTGTTCACCCGCTGCCAACAAGCTGCAGGATGTCCAGCACATATTTGCTACACGTTCTGCTTTCGCGGCAGTTCGCCAAGATGGACGAGTGGTGACATGGGGCAATCAGGTCTCAGGCGGCGATAGTCGTGAAGTCCAAACTGAATTGAAAGACGTGCGACACATCTCCGCGACCAGTGCAGCTTTTGCAGCACTACGACAGGATGGACGTGTGGTAACCTGGGGCACGGCTGCATGGGGT
Organism: Durusdinium trenchii; assembly: GCA_963970005.1. Lineage (NCBI taxonomy): Eukaryota > Dinophyceae > Suessiales > Symbiodiniaceae > Durusdinium > Durusdinium trenchii. The sequence continues at coordinate 654,369 of CAXAMN010021295.1, forward strand.
GGCGATTCTGCTCACGTGCAGCAGGAACTTGTGGAGATACAGCAGACTTTTGGTTGAGCAATTGAAGTTTGGTGACCTAAAAAGTTCAACTCTCAAGTGGGTGAACCCATCCTAAGGGTCCATCACCGGCCAAACATGTTCGGCCCTGTTTTTGTCCGATCCAACTCGGGTCGAGGCATCTATGCCTCGTGTGACATGCCACGGAATGGTCCCACTGGGCCCCACCAGGCTTGACCCCAAACCGTTAACGTCCAACACCGTGGAGTTGGCTCGTCATCATCGACGTTTGGGACGAATCCGCTAGCTAAAAACATGGGGGCATGTGTACCAAGTCAACCAAGTCAAGGGGAGTACATGTCAATGTGTTTACTTTTGTTTAAAATCCCATACAATGATCAACTGTGTCCGAAACACTTTGGACATCCAGACCTTCAACCCAATCTCTGGTGTAAGGGGAAACAAATTACAGCCAAGTTGTTTGTTGTGAAGTCTCTCCCCTGATTGTTGTTTGGTTCCTTCTTTTGCTGGCCATCATCAACTCTTCCAGTGAATAGGGCACCCCCAATGCAAACATGTTTGTATTTTTTATATCTTAAATGAAATGGTTTAAACATGTTTAAACACCAATGAAGAGGAACCCCAATACACACTTGCTTGACCACCAAAAAGACATGGAGGGATCCGCTCCGGAGAATGCCGATCCTCAACCTCATCCAAGGGTTCAGTCCACTATGACGGCTTTTGCAGCTTTGCGAGCTGATGGATCTGTAGTGAATCCTGGTCCTGGTGCGGGGAGCGTTGCAGTTTTGTGATTGTTTGTTTCATTGGAACAATACCCAGACACGACCCATGGGACTGCCATATATACCGCCCCATTCACCCCCAGTTTACCACCCCAACTGATCGGCATATATGGCAGTCCCATGGGTCGTGTCTGGGATATGTCGCCATTGACAGACCGTCGGAAGATGGTGATCCCTGGGTGCAGTTTGAGGATCTGCAGACACTTCTGGGACGTCAGAAATCTGACCATACCAAGAAGCGGCCGGGACACTGTCTACCATAGGGAATGATTGGTTCCTTCGTTCCAAGTGAAAATATGTTGGGGGTTATTGGGATTGGGTACGGATTGGGCATCCTTTGCATCGAGAAATGGTGAAAGGAAGTGCTTTGTCTTTATTTGTGCACCCAATTCCTGGCATTTCGTTCAATCAGTCTGGAGCAGTCACCTTTTCAATCACAGGATGGGGCGATGAGGCATGGCACATGGGTTGGCACCCAATTCACAGTGCCACATTACGATATAGATATAGGTGTCCAAGCAGATAGGATATTTATTGGTATGACCCTTTGATGCCATTGTACCAAGTCAGAGCATAGCAAGTCTTTTTAATGTTATAATGTTGTTGTTGTTTTCCTGTATAGGCAGCATGATCTAAGGTGGAATGAAGGCACATATGCTCCAGTAGACTGGGGACACACAATGTTGACAGGCCTTGAGCACATGACTGTGATGAATCGAACCGACGCGAACCTTTCGCCAGCAAGGACTTGGGGATTTCCAGCGAATGGTGGTGACAGCAGCCGTGTGATGGATCAACTGAGAAACTTGGCATACTTGTGGAGTCAAGAATGGTATCGATTTCCCACTGTCCCCAATTTTGTGGGCAGAAACACACCATTTGGGACATACTTGTGGGACCTATCCGTCACGCGTCTGCACAGGGTCAAGACAGCTTCGCCATGAATGAACAATTGATCTGTGGACAATTGTGGAAAGATCTTGAAAGGAGACACAGTGTGATTGAACAGATCTCCTTTTGAAAGAGATCTTGTTTGAAAGGAGATCAGCCATGGTCAAGACAGTCTCCGTTCATCACGTTCGAAAGCGCCTGTGACTTCACTTTGTGTCCAAGAATGGTTGACAACGCCGGATGAAAACCCCTTTCCTCCGATTGGCCCACTGCGGAACCCTTTTCTGACCCCACTCAGCTTCCCCAAATCACTAGTCACCTATACGGGCGGAATGCAAGGATGCCTCAAAAACGATCTCAAAAGAACACAGCTTTGCACATCCAAATTGAAAGCTGCACCAGACGCTTTCCCCCCCCCCAACCTGCTCCCGCTTGCTCCCTGTCATCCTGAGCTCTCATCCAACGCCCTCGGAGCTGGCTGATTCTGAAACCGGCCGACTTCTGGGGCAAAACCAGCCGAGTTCTCCCGCCATGGGCAGGAACGAAATGAGTGCCCTGAATGGGCGGTTTTGGGAGGTCCAAACCATGGGTTTTTCCCAGCGATTCCGGCCCAAACCACTGAGTTTGGAGACCCAAATCGGGAAAAGACGAAGGTTCGTGCCTCATATTCTATCCAATTCTTGTGTATTTAATGGATGGTTACTGAAATTACCAATATAGAATTCCGCGTGAAGCATCCAATTTCTATCCATTTGTGTGTGTGTGTGTCCTTTTTGGGGGTTACTAATGGAGTCAGAAGTTCCGGGCCGATATGTTAAATCTTCAATTTTGCAAACGCTCCCTGACCTCAAAGTCGCCCAAAGTTGCCCAAACGTTCAGGAGATGTGTTGCAAATCAAATCGACCTGGTATGCCTTTGCCGCCATCCTCTCGGAGGGCCGTATCGTGACCTGGGGGCAACGGAACTGCGGCGGAGATTTGAGCCCTCAGCTCAGTGCAGAGCTCATGACCTTGATGTGAAAAAGGATGGGCTTCGTGTGTTGCAGGAAGCAAAAAAGCATGGGTCAAGAGTCAAGAAGTGCCAAACATCTTTATTTGGTTGCAGAAGAAGCGGCATGAGCAAAAAGGCAAAGGAGAGCGGCATGACATGAGCACTATATGTATTTATAGAATACACATATATGACTCCACTGCGCATGGAGACACCCTCGCAAGCCGCTCCATGTTGGTCGACTCCTGGGCGGGATACGATCCCAACGGCTCATCCCGGTCCATGGAGTCCAACGGACCCGATGGATTGCCGTCACGGAGGTTGGGAGGTTGGATCGGTGTCCAATCGGAGTCATCTCCCATGGTTTGAAGACCCCAAAATCAATCAGGTGAGTAATGAAGGCTCGATCGTCTGAAGAAGGAAAGGACTTCAAACTGCGACACGACGTACATCCCCGCCTGTCTTTTGCAAGTATCTTGTCGTGGGGTGGGCGTCAATATGCGTCAATAGTTGCAATGAGATCCGTCCATTCAAATAACAAGAAAACCCAAGTCGATGAAACCACGTTGCAAGGTAACCGGCTTTGAACGATGCTGTGGATGCTGTGGAAACTGTTCCGTCTAAAATGATTTATATTGTTGGATTGTTTAGGTGGGTTACTTCTTCAGAGAGGCCCCTTCCTCATTTTCTTGGAGTTTCATGCCACTTTGAACCCCCACATTTAAGGCGGTAGACCAAATATGGTTACAAGTTACAAGTTATTTACAAAAGTTTTTACACGATGACAAACTATAGAAGATATAGAAGTCGCTGGAGCAGGTGGTAGGCAGATGACAAGCCTGCTGACCTCAATAAGAAGAGGCTGGATCCATGATTTTCCATCTTTCAGCCGCTTGTAGCATCTTGCAGGGCCTGGAGCATCTCCGACCTGGCAGCTCAAGCCAGACAGTCTGCGCGGACTTCTATGCGCCTGTGCGTCAGGGAGGGAGAGGCGAACCCGTTTCCATCAAACCCCCTTAGCCTATTCTATCTTTGTGCAGTACATTGCAGTACCGTGGGTGCGATCTTTTCTCCTTCCTGGTTGATTAGACTGGCTACACAAGCCTGCAGAAGCATGCATTAATTAAGGCGATCAAACCCAGTAGTCCACATGTCCATACACCTCCAAGAATTTGCTGTTGGAAAGGCTGACACCACTCCTCATCATTGTAGACTATAATATATATATATATATAATCCTCCTTGAAGTTTTCACTACAGAATGAGACACCCCGGACTGTTTTGACAGGGGGCATTTTGTAGAGACTTACAGGGGGATATTATATACCTGGAGCCTTTTTGTGACCTCTGTTTTGGAGGATCAACTATCCAACATATGGTCAAACTTCCTATCAACACAAAGGTCAGTCAGGCTCTAGGTATATCCCTAGGGATCCAAGTACCTTCTCACAAGGTACTTGGACCCTCCAAACCTACATAACAGCGCCTCCAATCACCTTCTGAGAAGGTACTTGGATCCCTAGGGTATATATAATACAACACCTATAAGATCAAGAGCTCCATTCGATGCCGCCGCTCGCAGAGTAGATGGCCCCATCCGTTCTTCGGAACGTTCGCTCCGTTCTTCGGGCGGAACGAACGAAGGAGGTGGACGGGGCCACGTGAACCGGGGCGGCACGGGGGCGTGAAGCATGTGGATTCTTCATGGTTTTTTGGGTTGGAATTCTCCATGAGTCTCCGATTCTCTGCAAGAACCATGCATTGGTCCATGCACAGAAGTGAAAGAACTCTCTTTATTTTTCCACAGTGACTCGCTGTCCACAAGGTCCTCTCAGACGTGGTCCGAAGCTGTCCGCCCTTTTTCGAAGCGGTCGACTTCAGATACCAACTGGTCCGGCCATGGGCAGCCACAGATCCCAGGTCACCGACCATCACCGACCACTTCTTTGAGGATCCTATAGAATCCTAGAGGATCCTAGAGGGAACAAAGCACTCCTTGAAGAACTCATGCGTGCATCATGCTGGCTTGCGTCGCTTGCGTGAGGGAGTTTTCATCACAGCCAGCTGTTTGCTCCGAGTCGGGATTTCATGGTCATCCAACATGTAGGGCGTTAGTTCTGCCATACATGTAACCATGGATTCTTTCAGGGAAATGTAATTGGTTGTGCAGAATGGAACATAGGTTGAGGTGCTGAACTCATAGGGCTTACCATTTACATCCATTTACCCACTCTTTTGAAACAGATTTGAAGACCTTTAAAGACTCCATTTGAGATCATTCCCTCGTCCTCAGGATGCCACCGTGCCGGGCGGCACAGGCAGCACTCGAGCAGCGATGTCATGGATGGAGCGGCATGAAATCATTGTCATGTACTAACCCTACACCTCCTGGCCTACCTCCTGAGAAGATGGTTGGGGTGGGTGTCAGGGGGGTCTAACCACCGGTCACCTGAGGATATGGGGCAGGAGCCCTAGGGTAAATTTTAGGGTTGACGGTCCCACCTCAGAAGGACTAACAAACCCGCCAAACCAACCTCGACCACATTCAACCACCACCTTTTTCAGATGTGGGCCAGGAGCCCGGCTGGGGGGCCCGTTGGGAGAGCAAAACATGTGCGCTGGAAAGGAGTGAGCTTGTTGGTCAAGACAGAATCGATTCTTGGTGTTTGGATGAGCTTTGAAGCTTGTTTCTTCGATCAGCATGTGTCGCCCTTTTGGGCAGCTGAAAGTAAACCTCAGAGCAGTGTGCAGTAAAACTCAGCCATGCCCACCTTCAGCCATCTCTTGTCAGAACGGTGTGGCAAAAAACGGTGTCTTTTTCACTGATTTCAGGGAGTGTACCAGTGTACCTGCCAGGGTGATATTCACAATGAGATACAATGAGTAGATTTGCTCAGCAATATCACCAAGAACGCAGGCGAGAGAACCGATGGCCACCGATGGCCCCCCATGTTTTTTTTTCGTGGCCGACCTCGCTGTTCCCCCCCTGGTGGCCGCAACAAGAGCAGCAAGGAAACCCACCAAGAGCAGCATCAGTTCGGGACCAAACTCAACCTTTGACACAGATAAACATATTCGCATTGTTTTTGAACAGGTCAGGATGCGTTTGAGTACAACCGGACACTTTCATGATTGGATATATATATATATGTTACATGTATAATATAAGTGTAAAGCATATCCGGATGTTTCTTTCCAAGACCAGTTGGCCACCCATGGCAACCCACCTTGTTGTGGAAATGACTCAGGTATCCACCCTGGCACAAGGGCGTGGAGTGCATGGGCGTTCTGCCAGTCCGGGGCACCTAGTGGCCGGTCGAGGAGAGACAAGTCCTTCAACAGGTCAATGACACTTGTTTGCTGGATAGTATTATATATATAGACTATAGTAGTCCCCAAATACATAGATAGAAACGGTTTTCAATATTGTTTGTTTAATGGGAATCTATTTTTCTATCTATTTGGGGTTCTAGATGTAGTTAATGTCCCCATATGAAGAGGTGGTTCTATCCAAATGAGGAGATTTAGTTTTGTTTTGTTCATCAAGGTTCTGCGTTGACAGAAAGACACCTGCACTGGAGGATGCAAACAATATATACCTACATGATCCTACATGTTACATGCAATGAGTCAATGAGGGTCCTTGAAGCAGATCCTGCGGTATGACCAAACAGATGGAAGTGGGAACACCACGACCGATGTCGATGGACATGGACGAGTAAAAAACATGTCAGACGGCGGAACCGGCAAAGAAAGGGTCACGCTTGCTTTTCTGACAACACTTCGTGTTCGATGGTTTTTGAGTTGAAAACAAACTTACCAGAATTCTTTTAAAACAAACTCACCAGTCGTCTTTTTGGGTTGATCGAACAGAGAGGGACCTGTTCACCGGTTCACCTGACTCGAAGGACCTGAGAATGAGTGAAGGCGTTGGAGTTCACTGGCGGGATTGTATGTGAGAGTCTCGCCAGGTGAACTGACTGGCGCTGGTGAATGGATCATCATTTGGGCAAGATGCTTTTCCTCAAACCTTTCCAGGGTTTGGAAGAAGGTCTTGCTTTTGACGGGTGGGTGGTACGTTTGTCATGGGTCTCAAGTTCAATTGCACCAAATGTTCAATATTGTCAGATCACCTAGTAGGAGAGGGGTAGCCACAGTATGCAACAGTATTGACCCTTCTGCTTGTGGTTCCACGTGCAGCTTTCTGAGCACGCCGGTTCGTCAAAACAAGGAATCTCTTGAAATGCACATGAGTCACATGAGAGATCATGCTTTTAGGGCACTACATGGATGGTTTTGGGGCTACCTTTGGGCATTCCCGACATGAGCCAGGAAGCATTGTGCATCAACCAACCAGGATCATTAATATTATATATACTACAAAGTCCTCCCAAATATACGCTTTTCAGTGCAGGAACCACTCTCAGTTCAGTCCCTACACCTGAACTCTCATTCAGATAGTTTCCTTGTGAATGTCTACGTAACTCAGCTGAATGTTCTCTATCAGAGTCAACCAGAAATTCCTCCACAGCTTTACTTTATTCTACTTTGGTCTCTTGTATTGAAAGAGACGTCATTGCCTTCCTTAATCGAACACTCGGGAGAAGCACCCAGCACCCAGCCCAGCCGGCGCCCCGATCACTTCCCAACCGAACGGCGCGTCAACTGCAGGTGCCGATCTTCGAGCACCTGCAACGGCTTTGTCCCGGCTGGGCCCCCTCCGAGGCAGATCGGAGCGGAGCGCCGGGTTCGCAGAAGCTAAGCGCCCAGAAGCTGCCCCCCCTTTCAAAGATCAGGTGCAGGACAGAGAATCTAAGCTAACTTTTTGGGGGGGTCACTTGATGTATGGGAATTGCATGGGTCTTTCATGTTCAAAGTAGTGCTGTATTTGACTTGGAATTTTCTTGTTCAGAATTGTTTTTGATGGTTATATGTGTTCCAACCAACAATATTTGTCCAACTGGTTTTTGACGTAGTTTCAATCTATTTGCATGTTCTAGGTTTTCTGTCTGTAGTGTTAAGGTATTGCAGCTGCTGAAATATCAAGTCGCGTGACCCGGGTTTTAATAACAGCACTGACCGCCGCGAGAGGGCTTACCTCAAGCAAAGGGTTTTGCAACATGTGGATTAGGCATTGCAGCAAGAACAATACCAGGACCAGCCTGCGACCAGAGATTTGTAACATGGTTTGGTCGTGAGCAGATGCTTCAAACAAGGAACCTTGAGCCTCAGACAAGGGACTTTGTAAGGTGCGTGCTGGGTCTTGAGCAGGGCCTGTTTAAGACTAGAACGAACGGTCAGCGGATCTCATCCGCTGGCCTCGAGCAGCGGTCTTTTTGGAACGAAACGAGGTCCGAAACACTTCAGGTTTCAGCGCGTCTTGAGCAAGGCTTGTCTTGAGTTTTGACTTAACAAGGCTTGAGAGAGCTTAAATCAAACTATTTGGAAGATGTGTATGTCCCTGCGCCAGGGCGAAGTGTTCTCAATCTTGCAAGCTTGCTGACAGTGGTGGTGCAGCATTTCCTGGTCACAGCAATGCAGACATCCGCCACCGCCGAACAGGAGCCGGACTCGGATGCTTCCAGCAAGAAATTGACTGCCCACATGGCGTGAAGCGTTGTGGATGAGGTGAAGAGCAGTGGAGCCTTAACTCCTATAGGAGTTCAAGAACGAGAGTGGGGGTAGAAGATCAGAAGATTGGGCGGAAGGCTATTGCCCTCAGGTCATTATAATATGCAAATAGACCATTGGGATGGAAGGTCCTCATTTACTCTGAGAGGGATCGGCTTTCAATCTCCGCGCCAAGCGCAGCTGGTGCAGGAGCAGAGAAGCTTGGGTAGCTTGCGTGGTGTTGCTGCGTCCAGAAGGAGTAAACAATGTTGGTAGCTTCTTGCTCCTAGTAGTAAGGCCAGGAGCCCCTAGTAGCTTCCTTGCTCCTAGTAGTAATTCGTAAGGCCAGGAGCCCCTAGTAACTAGCGTTCTTGCTCCTAATAGCGATGCCCTTTGCTCCGTTTGTAGCGTCCTCCAGCCCAGTCGCCGAAGGACCTCATCTTCTAGTTGATTGCGATATCTATCTCTTGGCATGGGTCATTAGCCGATTCAGAAACCAACCGATCAGGCAACTACGATTCAGAAACCAAAACAGCCGATTCAGAAACCAAAATGGCCGATTCAGCAACTACGATTCAGAAACCAAAACAGTCCGATTCAGAAACCAACTGGTCTGATTCAGGAACCAAATGAGCCGATTCAGAAACCAAACGGGCCGATTCAGAAACCAAGCAAGTCCCGATTCAGAAACCAAAACAGCCGATTCAGAAACCAAGTCGGCCGATTCAGAAACCAAACCAGGCGATTCAGCAACTACGATTCAGAAACCAAAAGAGCCGATTCAGCAACCAAAAGAGCCGATTCAGAAACCAAAACAGCCGATTCAGAAACCAAAACGGCCGATTCAGAAACCAAAACAGTCGATTCAGAAACCAAGTTAGACTGTTCAGAAACTAAGCCAAGATAATAGCGTTTTATGTGGATGCAAAGGGCTTTTACATTTAGTCAAGTAAGAAGTAGTGGTGGACGGCAGGAGGAGTGTGGGGTGGGGTGGGGTGGGGGGGGGAACCATGGCCAAGATAATAACTTATAACGTTCCATGTGGATGCAAAGGGATTTTACATGCATTCATATATGAGTTAACTTGTATCAACAGCATCTGGCTGAACAGAGTGGAGGGTAGGAGCAGTGTGGGGTGGTGGGGGTGTGGGGTGTGGGGGGGGTTCATGGCCAAGATAATAACGTTCCATGTGGATGCAAAGGGCTTTTACATTCATTCAAGTAAGAATTAGTGGCGGACGGCAGGAGGAGTGTGGGGTGGGGGGGTGGATGGGAACCATGGCCAAGATAACAACGTTTCTCCTGTTGCTTCGCGGAGAGATTTTGCATCGGTGGCACTACCACCATCTGCTACCACTACTACCACTACCACTACCACTACTACTACTCGACTACTACTACTACTACTACTACTACTACTACTACTACTACTACTACTAC
>CAXAMN010021295.1:664112-680260 GCA_963970005.1 Durusdinium trenchii
ACTACTACTACTACTACTACTACTACTACTACTACTACTACTACTACTACTACTACTACTACTACTACCCGGGTCATCAGATTCTTCTGTTGGAAATGTTTTTGGTTTTGGTTTCCTGGTTTTGGTTACGGAATCAGCGGCTTTGGTTACCGAATCAGCGGTTTTGGTTACCGAATCAGCAGTTTTGGTTACCGAATCAGCGGGTTTTGGTTGCCGAATCAGCGGTTTTGGTTACCGAATCAGACGTTTTGGTTACCGAATCAGCGCTTTTGGTTACCGAATCATAGTTACCGAATCAGACCGTTTGGTTGCCGAATCAGACGTCGACCCTTGGCATGCACACAACCTCCAATCAAGGAGGGTGTAACTTCAGCACTCGGATGAACGCGGTGGTCTTGTGCGGTTTTCTCAGTGAGTCTTTGGGTCTACAAGCTCATCAACAGCAAATGTCCTACCTTCGAAAGATTATTCCAGATCGTATACCAGTTCTATTCCATCTCCCAACACCTAATGAAGATCTTCCTCCATGCCAGATCCATGGCCAGGCGGCGATGACTCGCCAGGGCAAGCGGCTCTTGGTCGCCGGGTGCGGATCAGGCACACGTGCACGCATGCGGCGGTGGCAATTTGTGGATGGGACAGAGTGATTCTGGAGGTCTTTTCGTGGATCCCTTTGTGTTTTAAGGCTTTGTTTGTTTTCTCTGTGGGTTCCATGTTTTGGGGAAAGATGCCTGTGATTCTGTGATGGATTCCGGATAATGGCGGTCAAACAGGGGTTGTGCGTTGGACTCTCCAATCATATAGAAAAAATATGACAAACTTGGATTCTTTGTGTGTACCCCTGTATCAATCCTCTCCAAGTGAGAGCAGGTTTGGTTTTATACGCCTCTCCATGGGAGATGGTACTATATAGTAATTACAAACATGATCGCGCAGAGTGTCGCCACTTGCCTGATCATGCTTGTCAAATACAAGAACACATAGGTGTGGCCAGAGAAACTGCCAGGAGGTCTTCCTGTTTCCATACACACCCAGAACAAGGGAGAACCTGCGGGGAGAATCGGACTGCCCGGACTGCGTTAGAAAGATGGACATCAAATAGACCAGTCATGATAGTCATAGTCTACATGACCCAGCCAGGGCCAAGAAGTCTCCCCATTGGGCCAAGAAGTCTCCCAAGTGAAAAACACACACATAGCGGGAATGTGTGCAAGCAGCGGCTGCTGTCGAACTGCATCAACGTCCGGACTTATGGAGGGAACCTCCACCGGAACCCCTAAATGACATCTTTTCATGACCGCAAAGTATCTAGATGAAACTGCGGACATTTCAACATTCTTCAACCAGCGGTTTCTGATGGTTTTGGTTACTTACGAACTCGATGTTCCTCCCTTTCAAAAAGCTGTTATTATGTCTTTTTTTGACATGTGTTTCACACCCTCGGCCCAGCCGCCATTCCGCCTCTCTCGCCCTGCCGACAAGTCCGAAAGCCGTCGTCGGTTGACCTCGCACGCGCGCGAGAAGGTCATCAAGTGGCAGTGGAACTCAAGACCTACAGCGACATCACCGAGTTGGTGGCATTTGACGTCTCCGCCCAGGAGAATTGACGACACGCCGATTACTGTATATTTCAACCCCTCGATAATCCGATAGGAAGAGGTTGTTCAATCCATGTTTGGGGTGGGTTTATGAATCAAGTGTCTACACTAAAGTTTAAAGTTGAGGGCCTTGGAGGAGGGGTGGATGGAAGGGGCTTGAGTTCAGTGGAGTCAAGTGGATTTTTGGGCTGCGAGTTCTGCAAGGTAGGGGCAGGGCATGCAGTTTCAAGGCTCTTGGAGCACAGATGAGTCATATGAGAACGTACAAATGGTCACATTGTTTGTTCACAGACGTGCCAGTATTGCATCAATAGTCTAAACTCCACAGCCGAAACAGCAGCAGCTTTTGGTTATTAAACGATATAATTCCCCAAGAAGGCACTGACTTTCAGAGCTTTTTTCACGCGTTCCAGCCCCTCCAGCCCTCACTCGGCCAGAGCGTGGCGGTGGCGCAGCGGAAGTTGAAGGAGCTCTTGCCCGAACACATGGCCCGGACATGCAAGAGTGGAGGGAGTGGAAGAAGGACTGTCTGTTTTCAGAGGTGGAATGGTGGTGTGCTTTTTCACATGGGACGCCCGCTGAGAAAGTAGGTGTTAAAACGATTTACTGGCAAGCTCCAAGATACTGTACTGCTCATAACACGTTCAACAATGTTCATTACAATAATCTTAGACCAAGTCAATCCATATTCGCTTTGGGTTGGACACCTACGAACGTGTGGGGGTCAGTGGTTCCTGTGGCTAAACTGCTGGAATGTGGTCGTGCATGTGACTGTGCCAAATGCTACCCCCTTCATCAATCACTGGTGCATCGCCAAGTTTGGCCCTCCACTTTTGGGTGGATACTTTGGGGTTGGAAATGGCAGCCAGCACTAGAACATGACTAGATACTGTATTTGTTTGCAATCCCAGAATAAGTCTGTTTGAAGTTGCTGGTCTAACATGGTGTATCATGCATGGTATAAAATATGGTAAAATATATAGATTTATGGGTATCAACGCTCTTAAGCGATCATCCTCAAACCTTTCCAAGAAACAAAGCCCCAGAAACCGTCCCTAACCGCCCACCGGCGGGTGTTCATGCCTCCGACAACCACTGCCCACCGGCACAACGGCCCCCAACGCCGCCAACGCCCGAGGCTCGGGTTCGCTTCCTTGTGGGAGACATCATGGACCTCACCTTAAGCTGCTGCGACGGATTTCGGGGGATCCGGCATGGCATATATTCACTGCATCACTCAACTACACCACCATCCGGAAAGGGGCCCCATGGCCGGGTAAAGCCCGGCTTTCACGTTGTACACACATTTGCTTCAGAACCATCACATGCCGGTTCATTTGGCAGCTTTAGAATGCTTTATACCATACCCAAACGCTCCATGGTACTGCCATATATGCCGCCCCATTGGGGTGGTTTGGGGGGTCAATGTTTGGGGTGGTTTGGGGGGTCAATGTAGGCATACATTCCATACATGGAGTGCCGGGATATTTACTTGATTTGACTGGGAGAACACCACGTGGCACTGGTGCCAGGGTCCAAACTGCGGCATCCATGTGAGATCTCTGACGTCAGGTCATCCACTGTTGTCCGACGGCTTCGACTTGGTGGTCTGCTGCGGAGTGCTGCCACTCGCCGTTCTTCGCGCCGTCAGAGTCGGCCCAGGGCGGTGTCGGTGGGTTTCCGCCGATCGACGACGTCCACGGTTCGACGTCCACGGCAGGTGGCATGGTTTTGGAGGGTCCGGTCTGAGCTTCGCAGGCCGGATCCAAGCGAAGGTTAGAGCACTTTAAGAATCGTTGTCTTGTGAGCTACCAGTTCTTTTCAATTGAGAGATCACAAGCTTCTGGGTCGGCACACCGGCACTCATGGTGCCAGAGCTATTGTTAGCCAGTTCATAGAAAACATTGGAAAGCCGCTGCAGTTTGTGCATGTTTTGTGCAGCATGCCACATGCCAGTAGAACATATCTATGTGGTTGAAAATACATCACATGATTTGCATGTTGTTTTTTCTTGATGTGGATTATATAGGTAGGTCAGTGAATCTACATGACATGCTGAATGACTAATATATGTAATATACAGGATATATATATATTATATATATGTCCAATTTGTGTCGCTGGTTAGATGACCAAATCCACCCAGTCGCACCAGCACTAGGCAGCTAGACGTTGCCCAGGTCTTCAATACAAAGACATCATCAAAGTCTCGCAGATGGATCCGTTTCACAGTTTCTTGAATGCCAAAGTGGTTCCATCCATAGTCCCATCCATATATTAAACCCTTTTTTTCTCACTCATATGTCCTATCTCCCATCGGAGCCTCTCCCAGATGTGTTTCCGCAATTTCCGTAAGTGGGTCCCCACATCTCGTCCATTTCCCAAGTGTCCCAAAAGCCTTTTCGTCAGCTCGGTGGGAACAGAGGCATCATTTGCCGAAGCCCTTGGAGGGTTTGCAGCGCTTGGCCTCCGTCCTGCGGCCTTCGGGTGTGGGGGACGCCCAGGAGACGGCACGACGGGCAGTCGGGACGTGGCCGCGGGAGCACTTGAAGTGACACTCCATGGAAGCATCATGGTTTAGTTTAGAGTGAACACCACCGGCCCAACGGATGGCAGCATGGTCTTCGGATGGCATGGTCTTCGGATCTTTCCCAGAAGGGTCATCCAGGGTCTTTCAACTCTTCGGGGCCCTCCATCCATGTAGCTATGACATGCCATGACTATTCCCTGGGCTCCTGGACCACATCCGAAAAGAAGGTGGTTCGGTCGGGTGCCAGCGGGGTTCTGTCCCTGCCTTCTGATGTGGGACGAGGGATTCATCTTCCACTCTACATAAACCATCACAGGATCTTGGTTCCCTTGGACATGATAGTTGCGGTTCTTTTTCCCCACCTGACAGGATTAGGTATTAGGGATGGATGGATTTTGGAGTAGACAACCCGCCTCTACCCACCTGAAATATAATGACCTGTTTTTCCATGTTTTGCCCTGCATGCGCAGGTGTGCTGGGTCACTCCAATGACAAACATGACAACCCACAACAAACGAGGACAAATAGAATGACAACGCCAAATATATCGCTTGACAATGACAAAGAGTCGACAATATTGACACTTACAGTTACATCCTACTATAGACAGGGTCCAATATCACATCGACCACTCCTGCTGCAGCCACTGTGCATACTGTCATGTCTGACATTCCTGCATGCTTTTGTTTTTCCTCATGTCTTCATGTGTTTCTTTGGTATGCTGACCTATTCCCATGTATTCTACCTTCATGGACTTCCATAACATTTACACTTGGAGACCTATGTCGAAATCTGCTAATGGTTTTTGTGTTTGGTACGTTCTACATTTGTTTACTTCCATGGCACCCAAGGTCATACAGCTGGCCACCTATTCAGCCTTGAGCCACCAGACCTGGCAGAACGGCGTCCAGGCCGGGCGTTGCGATTGCGTTTCGACCGCTCCATGATCCTGTCTGGGTGTCCTGGCTGGAGATCCTTAGGTAGGGGAATCCAGGACACCGACCCATGATAGATGGTTTATATAAATACACTCCTTGAAACAAGGAAAGTGGATGGCACCTGTTTGGTATTCGGATTTCCATGATAATTCCAGGGAGTGTACAGGCCTATAGTACAGTAGAGCCTGGTAGAGCCTGGCACGTTTCTGCATGAAGGGCATATGGGTGTTTTGTGCTTCTAATGTCTTTGAGAGTGCTTATCAGTTGCTCAGCTTGTATTATGTGGGCTTGAGTGGGACCATAGGAATCTGACCAAGCCTTGCATGTTACTCCCCTGCAGATTAACACTGGGTTGTAGAGGAAAACGGTCTTCCACTATATAATGTCAATTATTAGGTTCCATGTTCGTTTGCGGGAGGGTAACCTATCCATGGGGTGGCTACAAGAGAATGTTTGCACTTCGAGGACTTCAACACCGGCCCAGGACCCTATCTTAGGGACATAGCAAATCTGATTTAAGCACCAATCATGGCTAAGAATTGGGGTCATGATGTATCAGCCCCCCAAGTGGCTGAGATCATCTAAGATCCAGCTCTTGAGTAACAGCAATCCAGCTCGTGCTTTCACCACATCGTTCACAACAAGCCATTTCACAGTGTATCTATATGTAAATATAGTTTATTGTTTCTTAAGGGCATCAATGAACCAACCCGGCTTCTTACGAGGGACAACTGCCAGTGCTCAGAAGAAGACGAACAAACAGAGAGTTTGGACTGTTGAACGCTTATTGTAAGATTTCTGAGTTTGTTTGAGTCTGTCATCAATTCAAGCATCCTTGGTACCTCCACGGCATCAGGATGTTCTCATGCTTTTTGGCCTCCTGTTTTGCATATTGCACGGAGAGTGGCTTAGTCACGTAGTTATTGGTAGTGGTCCCTGTCCTCATCTGCGTGGTGTGTCTCCGATCCTCGGAGGATTGGCTGCGATCAAAGAATCTGAAGCCAGAAAGTGGCAACTCGACTGCCACTGCAGTGAGGGGACGTTACCCCCTCCACTGATTTGCAGTGCATCACCCCACTCACCTTTATTTTCCAGGGAGACTGAGGGGATCAGGTTCCCCTGCACTTGGATACTTTCCAAAGATCGTAGATCCTTTCTTCGCTATTACCTTCAGACTGGCATTTCAGCGGCATTATCCACTTTCCTTCGCTCGTTGATCTCTCAACTCCAAGGCATTCCAACGCGTCAAGAGGTGCAGCGGGAAAACGGAGGATGGGTCTTTCTCACCATCCTTGGATGGAGGCGTCACACTAGAAATCGATGGGGAACCTGGTGGAACAGAGCAGGACCGGTGGAACACGTGACTCATGGAGTGGTGGAACATGTCCGCGGTTTGGTGGGTGGGTGGTGAGTGAAAACACCCGACGTTTCCAGGTGGTCGTTGGAGTTCCAAGCCTTCAGAAGTGGGAAGCTGCCAGAGGCTGCTAAGATCAAGTTCCCTTTTGAAAGGGACATAGATCTAAGAATGATCTAGATGTTTTTTGTTTTTTGGGCTTGTTAGAAGTTAAATTATAGTTAAACTACTTGTTTTGACTTTAAAGGGTTTGTTTTCCAGTGGTCTCTTTGACCAAGAATCACACTCGAGTGTAGTGCAAGTATGACAGTCAAGAGCGTTCATTACACTTTGTTGCTTGGTTTGCCTGGCTTTGATGCTTTCTCTCTTGCGTCAATAGCAGTCCATAGCATAGCTTTATACTTTTAAATCAATCCTATTGACTGGAAATCTTGGGTATAGGAGAAGAGTCGAACTGCGTCTTGAGTTGCACCACCAGTCTCTTCCATTTGGATGTGTCTAGAGAAAGCGACCTGCAAATAAATTGTCAGCTTTCTATCAAAGGTTTCTGGGCAGACTCCGGCAGAACTTCCCTCGTGATGACTGAAAGGCTGGAACTTTGGTGCTGACACCCGTTCATTTCGCAACTCAAACGACCCAGGAGCCCGTAGAACCGCTGTGTCTGTATACTCTACTTCATTTCTACTTCATCCTGATTACTACTTCATCCTACTCTACTTCATCGCAGCTCGTCTCGAATCGAACAACATGGATGTCCCTATACTGTGTTTTTGGGCATCGCAGCTCTTTAAAGTGTCTGTGTCTTCGGGCTCGGTAGCTCCTCGGTAGCTCTTCCGGTGACGCCACCAGGTCCGCGCGATGCGCGCGGAGGTGTTGAAGCCGGAGGTGTTGCACTCGGGGGAGTTCGGGAGGAATTCTCCCGCGGTGTGAACTTGTGGTGGGGGGAAGTTCGGGAGGAAGAGTTCGGGAGGAACCAGTTTCGGCTTCACAACGAACATGAGTGTCTTTGCAAGTTGATGTTTTTTGTGTTTCCGGAAAGCATCTCCGATGCTTGGGTTCTCGTTTCGTCGCTAGCGCCGCAGAAGAGCGAGACAAAGCAAGCGTTGTCGTGGACGGAAGATGGGCGTGGACGGGGCTGTGGATGGAAGAGGGAGGGGCGCGATACGGGAGGTGCGCGGGGCTGGGGAAGGAAGGATGGAAGGAAAGGGACACGAGACGGGAGGCGCGTGGGTGTGGACGGGGCTGGGAAAGGAAGGGAGGGGAGCGAGACGGGAGGCGCATGGGTGTGGACGGGTGGATGGAAGGAAAGGTCTCTTCCCCGTCCACACCCATGGGCGCGAGACGGGAGGTGCATGGGTGGACGGGGCTGTGGAGGGAAGGTGCTAAGTGGAACGAAGCATGGAGGGGGCCAATGCTGCTCCATGCTTCGCGGCAGAACGTCGTTGTGCGAGTGGAGCGGTCTTGCTTATATTATGCGAGTTACGAGGACATGGTTGCACCACAAGCATCATTACAGGCTGCTCCGGGTCAGTTCACAAGTAGAAAAGCACGTTCTGACGGGAGGGGAGCTGTGTTGCGGGGCTTATATGATGGTCTTGGGCGTCCAAAATGTGCACAATGTATGCTCCAGACAGTCAAGTCATGGCCGAAACGGCAGGATTGTTGCATGCCAGAACCGCAATGATTGAAATTTGATGGTTGGAACGAAGCATGGAGGGGTTGATGCTGCTCCATGCTTCCTGGAACGGTTGTCAGAAGCCTTGTTGCAATGGGTTGGAGACTGGTTTCAGGACGAAGTCTACAAGACCCAGGTCGGGAAATGCCGATTTCGCTTGGTCAACGTCAATGTACTGAATGTCAGGATGGACCTTCGCGATCAGTGGCACTGTGAGAAGTCTGATGAGAACGCCAACCACATCTACAGCTTCTGCCAAAGCGTTTTTCATTTGATGATGCGGCTTTATGTCCTTGGTGACATTTCCCTGGAGGTGGCCGCAAGCAGCCCTATGAACAGGCCTCTCGGCATATTGGAGGAGCGCCAAGATCGACTTCCGCCCAACCAGAGGTATGAGGAGCTGCTTCGCAATTTGGCTGATGTTCGCCACAAGCGTGCGGTTGCAGTTGCCGAGCTCGTTGCTCGTGCCCTCACGAAGAAAGAGGTAGCTGCAGAACAACCCAATCGGGCCGCACCCATCTAGCTGCAGAGATTGAAAACAGCCACTTGATATATATATATAATATATACACTACATCCAACCTCCAACCCGACTAAAAAGAGAACCGTCTTGTTTTCAGTGTGCTTGAGGATGCTTTGCCGTGGATAACGGACTACCGTGTTTTTCAGAGTTTGGCACGTATATTTGGCCCAAACTTGTGACTGTCGGAGAGCTTCGCGGCCAAGACCAGAGTCACCTGCCAGCAGGTTGGCGTGCGTGCGAAAGTGGAGCTATTTGGGACCAGCAACGCAATGCGAAATGATAGTTCTGTGTGTTTGCCCTTTGCAAGAAGTGCACGGCTTTGCCACCAGAGAAAAGCGTTTCACGGAATGGGAGACAGCAGAAGGTCGCTTGACATTGATTAGCGATGCCGGTGTGTCCCCTGTTTTTGGTCACGGCGCCGGAGGCTCGGGGAAGACTTTTTGTCTCACCAAAGTTGTGCTACCGGTCTATGAACGGTTCATGCCAGGACAGTGTTGTCGACAGGCGGCGCAAAATTCAGCTGCTCGTCTCATTGAAGGAGAAACGATGCATTCTCGTGCTGGCTTCTTGAAAAAAGCTACATTTACCATGGAAGAACCATCCAGCATAATCAAGGACAAGTTGAAAAGGACCTGGGGTCACGCTGTATTAGTGTACAATGACGAAGTCGGCGCGGCCGGTCCTGGTTTGTATGGAGCTTTGTCTTGCAGAGCTTATTCGGGGAAGAGGGCCGCCGGTCAAGTGCAAGATGTTGAAGCAAAACAAGCGCCCTTTGGACCTTTGGAGATCCTCTGCTGCATGTTGACTCAGGGGACTTTGCACAGCTGCGACCAGTCCCCAAAGGAAGCCCGAGCCTGATGGAAGCCTTTTGAATTGACCGAAACGAGTACAAGCATGATGAACGGGTTCGACCTTTGACTGACATGGAAATGCTGGGGTTGAGAACTTTCGATTGGGTAGCAAGTACTTGCATCGAATTTTAAGGGGCTTCAAGAAAAACGACCCGCTGGTGGAATTGCTGCAGCTCATGAAGACAATTGGACGCGCCCAAATCCCAGAAAGATTAAAACAACAAATTCTGAGCCGGAGGCAGCTTGGAGGTGAAAATCCCAGGGCTAAACCAGGTTATCGCTTGCCTGCTTCTGTGATTGGAACCACGTGCTCGAAAAACAACTTTTGCAACGGGATGTTTTCAGCGGTGAACTGGGAACAGGTGGCAAGGATGCAACAACAGGTTTACGCTGCTCGGAATGCTAGAGTGAGCCTTGGGCCCAAAGCTGGCCGAAATTCTTACACCGGACGTCCACAGTATGCTTGCGAAACCTTTTGCCCGTACTTGAGCCGATCGGCCCTGGCAATTGCTCCTCAATCGGGCGCCAGATGGCTGCTGGCCAACTGCTGTTCTTCATTCAGCGCGTGGACAGGCCCCATGTTCAGCAACATGCCCATGACGAGGACTGATAGAGATGTAACCATCCAGGTTTCAAGTATGAATACGCTTTTTGAAATAGTAGAACTGACCCAAATGTACCAAAAAAAGGCTGTCAGGATGTTTTACGTATGGCCTTGATGCACGTCAACATGACCGACACTGGCAAGCTGTCAGGATTGTCGCCGCTATTTTTAGGTATGGATATCAAAGTCACTCGCAAGGTGGCCCCTCCTCATATTGTGCAGGAAGCCACCGGCGAACTATGGGCCATTGGGTTTCATGAGCGGGAATCCTTCGGCTTGCCAAAGCAAATGCAACGACCAGGGGGACCGCCGCATGCTGAACACCCATGCTTGAAAAAGGCTGGGTGAAATTGGATTTCGTCCCTCGATGGATAGAGATACGGTTCCACGGGTCATCAGTGGACTATACCGGAACGCAACGTCCAGGGGTCTATGTCATGGAACCTGTGAATGCTGATTGGGACCTTCGTTATCAAAGTAGCAAAGTGATCAACCATCCAAAGGAAAGGCCTGTTCGTCGGCGAGGTCCCAGAATCAATGTTGGTATGCGCAGTACTCAGCTACCTGTGGCGCCCGCTGTGGTTGGCACTTACAACAACATGCAAGGCAAGACAGCCATAGATGAGCTGTCTGTTTTGATGGGTCATACAGTGGATTTGAAACTGCTTGATGGCAACGATGATAAGTGGCTGCACTACTACATGATTCTGGGGAGGGCGACCTCTCTTGCCACCACCTTACTGTCGAATTTGCCAGAGACTTCTGATGAAGAACCTGATTGGTCTATCTTTGAGAGTGGACCGCCGGAATATTTGACACATGTGTTCCAGGAACTACAGAAACGGCGCATGTCAACGAGCAAGACTCTGGCACACGAATTGGCCGTCTTACGAATATTTCCTCCATTTGCTTGTTTGCCGCCGAAACGTTTCAATGCCAGTACCCAAAGCTATCTTGATGACCCGGCGCAGTGGAATACTGCGTTGAACAGACCCGAAAAGAGGAAAGAGGGTCCAGTGGCCAACGCTTTGGTTGAACCGTTGGAGAGGCGAGCTGAAGAACCGCCACGGCGGAAGCAACGTGTGTAGAGGAAAAAGGCCGCGCAATCATGATGCGATATGGCATGATCGTCAGCGTTTTATGTTAGGAGGTTGCCGCCTTGACATTTCGCCCCGGCTATTTCGCACTGCTGGGATGCGACGGTCTAGCGAGAAGAAAATGGACTACAGGCTTGCAAACGTATATCCGTCCGCACGCTTTCGCTGAAAGCTCGCAGTGACTGTTCATTCCTTTGGTTTATCTTTTAGGTGTTGCCTATACTCCAAAAGATGCAACTCTTCTCAGCCAGGATAAACAAACCCTCTCAACAGACAAAAGATGCTGCCGTGACATCCGTGTGAAATGCAGCCGTTTTTGAATGCAGCCGTTGACATCCGCGTGGAAGCCTGCAGTCTAGATCCGTGTGGGAGCTATCTATGGCAGAGAATCCAATGGAACACATTATGGGCACCTGATTGGGTGATATTTTTGATTGGATGAGTTGTGGACCACTGAGGTACCAAGTGGGATTGCTGCACACCACCGTTTGAGAAATATGAATGCTCGGTGGATAGCTCTGAGTTTGAAACTGTGGATGATGAGGGGGCCTTGAAAGAAGTGCTCCGCTGGCTGCACCAAAGGTATGTTTGGAAGGTTTCTGGTTCGGACGTAATTTTTCCGGAAGAATTTCGTTACATAGTTGAAACGGAAACCATTCAACAAGATCCGTGCTGGGAAGCCCGAGCAAGTGCCCAGAGTGCTGTGCTTTCGCTTGCTGAAGAATACTTAGCGACAGGGCTACCGAAAGCGACGTGGTGTGAAAAATGCTGGAGTTGAAAGTCGGGTGTCAGTGTAGCCAACGAGCGTGATCAAGCCAGGTCGCCATGACCGGTAGGTTACCAAAGAAAAACGGCTGACGCCATAGACTTAACTTAGCACATTGCACACGCTATGTTACACCCATTCCTTTGCAGCAGCAAAAGTATAGCACCGCAACTGACGCAGTTGATGCACCATTTGGCTCATAGCAGCTGACGCAGTTGACGCTCCATTTGGCCCACTCGGTGGTGTTTTTTCCAAACACCTGCTGGCGCAGCAAACCCCTCAACAAGAGGAACTTAAAATTGCAACGACATCACTGCTTTGGACAAAACTATTGTTTTGATGCCAACTGTCAACGTGATACCAAACGAATTATCCCTTGCGAGTGGCAGTGGGAGGCAGGGAGGCTACCTTTGCAAGCCTGGGACACGAAGTACGTGGAAGTTTCTTGGCCACTAATGGCCTTGAAGACGCCAGCTACACAATGTTGGTGGCTCATCTGGCTTGCGACTAGCGGTGGGAGACAGGGAGGAAGCCATGCAAGCCTGATGCCAGTACATGTTACAAACTCATGCGCCTTGCGACTGGCAGTGGGAGGTATACGGAGGATGCCATTGCAAGCCTGAGGGGGCACGAATAGGTATGAAGTTCAGGCGGCGCCGGTACATGTTGAAGGGTCAAGATGGCAGGGCCTGACAAGTAGCTGTTGGCTGATGGCTGCGTTCAAAAAATACCACCAATTGAAATTGGAGACGTGTTTGTCTTGGCGATCAATGAGGTGGCGCCCAATTTCTTCCACCGCATGGACGCAGGACCGTGGCGGAACCCAGCACCTCACACACACTGAAAGCTTGAATATGAGAAGAATGATGTAAGTTACTTTCACGACACAGCGCCTTTATTGCGTGTCTTTCTATCGGTTCTCCAGGACGCCTCCAACAGGGCGGGGAGAACTCAGCTGAGGAAGGGTTCCTTGGGAGGAAGGGAGGGAAGGAAGAAAACACATGGATGTCATTGGAACATAGCGGCTTACTAGCCAACTTGGCGAGCATGCTGTATGTTAATGTGGCCCAGGCGAAGCTATAGCTGACCTATTATAAGGTTGCGAAGTCGAAAGCAAGACAGCAACACAGGGTTGAAAGATCCTGGAACAATATTTGCATCGATATAGTGTCTGGTTTCGAAACGGTGAAGCGCTCAGGTGAAGTTTGTCAGATCCTGTCTTGCTTGCCCGCCACCATGCCATATCCACTTTGCTTCCGGGAGCCTTCGCCGGATGAGTTTCAGTATGCGAAGGATTTGTACTCCCAGGGCTACTGCGAGTCGGCCGTGCGACACTGGTTGGATCCCACGGGAACCCGTTCCGGCAACAGACGGCTGGAGAGAGGTGCTGCAAGCTCTTGTCCTTTTAGTGTATATGTGCCCCAGGCAAAGCCTAGATATTGCAAAGCTCAACCGCGAAAGGGTTGCCTCCGTGAAGCTCCACTGGAAAGAAGAAAACGGCCTGACCAAAATAGAAAATGCTGTCGCGCAGGCAGTCTTTGGTTGGATTTTGAAATTTGCGCAGTCGCTAGCTCCTACACACCCTGCCCTACCCTTCGGGAGGCTGGTATGAAGCTGCGCATACCCAGGAATCAGCCATGATGCTGCGCATGACATATGGCTGCGTCATCTTCGCGCGACGGCGGCTGCAGGCGGTAGCCTGTTAAATATATAAGCTCCTGTGAGTATGCTTAAAGCACACAACATATGTTGCACCGCTGTGCCAAATTACATCGCCCGTGGGCTGCAACATGTCATGCTATGTGTTTTCCACCCTCACTTGATTTGCTCTGCTCAGGCCACACTGGCTGCAACATGTCATGCTATCTGTTTTCCACCCTCACTTGATTTGCTCTGCTCAGGCCACACTGTTCAGTTCCTGAGATACCATGGGACCTTCAGCTCCAGTTTCACTATGGTCAGGTCTCACCAACGACTCATGCCACCTTGTTTTTTTGGAGACAATCGCACGTGGACCTCATAGGGGGCTGTTGCTTTGATGTTCCACTTTTGCACCCAACCCAATGAGTGTATCGACGTGTGGACACCAGAATTGGTAGGGAGACACCAGTTCGACGTTCCGCAGATCCCACATGAAACATATCCTCACTCGTGCAGATCTTCACAGTTCCACATCCGAGACCATCTGTGGGACTTGAAGAGTTTCCCAGACCATCCGTGGGTCGGATTCATGGGGATAGATGTATGTAACTATTTCCAGTCGCATGGAATGGTTTGGGTATGGAGACACTTTTTTGCTTCCTCCAGGATGACTTAGATCAATGAGACGACCCCAGTTCTTTGCGATCAAAGATGATCAAAGATACCACTCAGATACCACCGTTCCTTGGATGTCTTTCAGGCCCAGAAACATCAACTGCATGGTGGCAACGAACATCTCATTCACCAAAAACTTTTTTTTTTCAGGTCGGGTGGGCGGTGCAGGAGCGGCCAGAAGAGGCCTTGACGCTGTTGCACTTTCCAGATCCTCGGCTTTGGACCATCAGAAACATATTGAAGACAACATGTTTCAGGATGGTTCAATTGAACATTTTATATAGGTAGAATTGATCTGATTGTCCAGATTTGTACGGGTTGTCATGGGTAATATGGTTGTCACATGTTGTCACAATCGAATACACTTCGCAGATCTTCCATCTCATGGCCCAGACACTCCATGTATTTGCCTATACACTGGGGTGGTTTCAGGGGGTTAATGTAGTAATATAGGCATGTTTTTTCCAGTCCCATGGAGTGTTTGGTTTAGGCAAGTTCGAGGGTGATTCAGTGTAGAAAGGTTCCAACCTCGGGGTGGGAATCTATGAACCTAAGGAGCACTGGAATCTGTGTAAACCACCTCAATAAAGAACGTGAAAGACTTCCTCCCGTTCAGGTGTCAAAATTGATGGGAATGTCTCAAACCAATCCAGACTCCCCTTTCACTTGGAATCCCCGTTGCATCAATGAGACTCCCCTACAGGTGTCCAACGAATTTCAAACCAGAAAAAATTTAGGAATTCTCGCAACCATGTTCCTAGCTGGACCTTCAAGGGGTGTCCGATGGAGGTCCCTTAGTAGTGTAGGGGCTTCCATTGGTGACCCTTTTGAAGGTGCTGGTAGAGTCCTAGAGGCAAGTGATGGGAGCCTTGAGAGCCTGGCGACCATGTTTTAGAGAGAGAGAGAGAGACTGGTCTGGACCGGACTTCGGCCCACAAAAAAGGGTTAGGGAAAGCCAGACCGAACCAGAACTCCTATAGCGACCCTGTTTGACAAAGCCTGGCTGAGCTTTGACACACCTGCAGCTTAAGCCCTTCGAGTCTGCAGGGGCAGATAGCCCGTGACACCTATAGACTTAAAGCCTGGCGACGATGGCCTGTGACGATGCTTCAAGCCTAACGTGTCGTGTCGTGTCGTTGAACTCCGATCCCCGATCGGTCTCGGCACGAAATCGACGGACCCGAGTGATCGCAGCAAAGATGCGAAGCTCCGTGGGGGTGAAGGGCTCGGTCTCGGTTTCCGGCTACAGACACAGCTTCGATCCCATGGGGGGGTCCAGTTTCCACTGGGGGTCGACCCTGTGACTCTGCAGATGAATCGGAATCCGAGGAGGATTCGGGAAGCCACCGCCTGGGGGGAGGTTTTGGGGATCTCTGTTTTGGCCGACTTGTTGAAGCATGACATGACTTGGACGCCTTTGTTGGGGGAGGAGATATTGTATACCTCAACCATTCAAGGAAGATCCTCAGGCACGGTAGTCCAGCGACATATGTTGTTTGATTCTTTGGGGAGCTGGACCACTTATGATGTCGGTGGTGGACCACCACAACATTGCAGGCGGTTGAGTCCATACAATCACCTCCCGGTCGACCATAGCTGCTGGCTGTAGCCTACCAGCCTACCTTGGCTGCTCCAATTCAGCTCTCTCCAAGGAGTTCTACACCTACGCAGGTGTGTTGGACTTGCTCTTCCATCCCCTTGAGAGGTCGCCCGTTCGCGTTTGCTTGCTGCGTCAGCTCGGGCGACGACGGGTCAACCAGGATGGACAGCAAGGTGGTTTGGTTGACGCAAAGGCTTTCCGGCAGACCCCAAACAGTGTGTGTGAGACCCCAAACAATGATCGGTGCTTTTTTACTACTACTACTACTACTACTACTACTACTACTACTACTACTA
>CAXAMN010021295.1:680270-744345 GCA_963970005.1 Durusdinium trenchii
TACTACTACTACTACTACTACTACTACTACTACTACTACTACTATACGACGACGACGACAACAACGACGACAACGACGACGACGACGACTACTACTACTACCATAAGAACCCCTAGTGTGACCACACTGTTTAGGGAAAATGTACCTCTCATGCGCGAGGTGGGACTAGCGTGTTTCTCCACACAAAAAAGTCAACTGCTGTGTGTGTGATGAATATAAGAGCCTTGGAGGATTTTGGACACATTGAAAGGATGTGAACATATTTGCACTTTGTGGGTCCATCATCAGATCTCTACAATGCTAGCTATTTCTGTGTTCGAGACATCTATCCCCAGGCCATTGAGAGACATGCCACGGCCCGGCCCCAGTGAGATCCATATGGGATCGGATATTCCTTCCTGTCGATGATATCTATTATGTTCACTATGAGCTGGGCTGGTGGTGACCGGTGATGGAGCTCCGAAAAGATATCCTTTCGGTGGGCCTGTTTAAAGACATGAGAGGATCTTCCATGCCCAAACCATCCATGTATGGAATCTCGGAATGTGGTTTTATGCATGGAGAGAGGTCCATGGATGGGTTATACATGGGGTCAATGCATCTACCGTCTACCTAATTAATATTCACTAATAACTGTTGTGCAAAACGAGTGGTTTGGATTTGACCCGCACCAGGCACCACCGGTCATGGTGACTTGGGACGCAGACGTGGGAGATGGCACATGAAAATGGACACTGAGCAACACCTGCTACCCAGTGCTACTGCCCATAGCTCGACACCTGTGCCATACCTCCACACCTCTGCCACCCTTCCCCCAGTACCTCTGCCAGACCAT
Organism: Durusdinium trenchii; assembly: GCA_963970005.1. Lineage (NCBI taxonomy): Eukaryota > Dinophyceae > Suessiales > Symbiodiniaceae > Durusdinium > Durusdinium trenchii. The sequence continues at coordinate 681,106 of CAXAMN010021295.1, forward strand.
CAAGAATAGCCAAAACGAGTGCCAAAACAATAATCTGCACTCAGACTAGGGCTGGAATGTTTGTCCCACCACGCAAAGGAAACACCACTGCCACAATTGAGACAAAAGAACTGCCACAACTTTGCCACCCCAATGTGCCACGGGAACCGTGCTATTTGCCACGATGTCTTTGGGCCCTCATTCACGTCGCTAAGCTACTAGCTGTGCCTGTGCGTGTGTGTATGCGCGTGTTTTGTTGTTCAGCAGGTATTTGCATTGGATGAAAAGGCTTTTCTGTGAATAGATTTGCTGTCGCCAGCATCCCGCAAGAGCATTCTGAGTATGCAGAAATATCAGTAAGTGCACTACCACTAAGATTACAATATAAAGCTGGAAGCCTCCACTGGAAGCCTCCAAGTGAACAATCTGGTTACACCAGTTGCCCAAATGCAATGGAATGTAGTGGATTATTTCGATTTGCTCAGCGATGGCGAGTTGTTTGCCGAAAGTGGCGATGGCTCAGCCAAAGCCAATGCCAATACAATGCTGGTCCCGTGTTCTGCAGTTGGTGATCTTGAGAATCCATCCAATCCAGGAACCAATTCTATTGAAGCTCAGCTTGGAGTGGTGAAACCTGAGCATGCATTATAGTTGAACTAGCTGGTGGCGCACCTAGAAGAACAACCGAATCGGCCCATCGTCCAAAAATCAATTCCAAAGGAACCCCGCTGTTAATCGGCATGCATGACAGCTATCCATGGATTCGTGAAAAAGCTCCAGAAGCAAAAGGCTCGATCTGAGCAAGATGTGTTGGCCTTGATGTCCTCTTTGGATTGCCAAGCCAATGTTGGCAAATCAACATCATCCAAGATCCAAGTGCACCTTTTGCTTGGAAACGATGGTCTCTCTGGCCTGTCGATGTCCGGCTGTCGCAAAGGGCCACACACCATCGCCCAAAGGTGGTGCGATTTGTTGGCTGCTTCTTCTGGATCAGACAAGAGAAAGGGGAGGAGCAGCAAGCAGGAAGAAACAGCTAAGCAGTAGCGCTTGAACGACCTGAGCACGTGGCATCTACCGCGCCTTGCGGTCACCGAGACGGGGCGGCAACAAGCCATTGGTCGTCTCGACATGTGATGCCGGAATGCCAAGCGATTGGTCGCTGCACTTGACAACAAGGTGTTCAGCTTTCTGTGTTTGTTCGTTTGTCCGGGACAGCCCTTATTTGTTGTACAGCCTCACCAAGAAGGGATTTATATACAATACACGTTCAATACACCAACTCACCGTGTCCAAATGCAGCACCAGCACACCGTGTCCAAACTTGTGAAGCATCTGAACATCAGCACGTAGAACTTTGTAACAACTGCTGGCGTGTTCCGTGTTAGGGTTTGGCCGTGTGCATGTTCGGATGTAGCAGTGTGAATCACTCAGCTGTGGCTGTGCGAGTGTTTGGTTGTGGCAGCGTGAGCGTTCAGCTGTGGCAGTGTGAGACTTCAGCTGTGGCAGAGTGAGAGTTCAGCTGTGGCAGTTCCAGTGTTTAAGCTGTAATTATCATTGTAGGGGCACACCCAAACATGTATACCCTCAGTAAAACATGGTGCAAACACTTCCCAAGTGTAGACCGTTTCAGGGTGCCAAATTCGACATGACAACGGAAGAAGAGGGGAGCCGTGTTCCCAAATGGTGCTCGAATTCTAAAAAAGTGTTATAGTTTGCATCAAGAACGATACCATCACAAAACCATGGCATTGTGTGTTTCCGATATTGATAATGTTTCTGTGACTTTTGTCTTCATGAACTTGGAACGAACATCACTTGAGTCATGTGTTTTTTGGGCTGGGCCGACATGACTCACATCAAACATGTTGCTTTCTTTTTCATCATCTCAGCCTCTATAATTCTAGACTCGCCCACCGAACCTCACCCTGATTCCAACCCAGAAACCTCGCCGACGCTGGCATCATCGCTCCGCAGCTCCGCGGCTCCGCGAGGAGCTTCACTCTGCTGCAGCTCCTTGAGGAGTTGATCCTCCCCGCCAGGTCGGTTGGACGGGACAACTCGCCGTCCAACGGTGGATATCTTCGCCCGGCTCCACCGGGTAAGACATGGTAAGACATCGTTTTTTTTTTTTTTTTAAGGGGTTCACCGGGCGAAAAGAACAGGTCTGGTTTGGAAGCGGTTTCATATTAAGATATATATAATATGTTTCTTAATAAAATGTTTTTTTTGATAATAGGTGTTTTCTGGCTGCAGAAGAATGTCCAGTTAGAGAAACTGGTTACAGAATATGGGCACATCCAGCAAAAACATGTTTCAACATCCCGGCAATAATTATTCTGCATGTTTAATATGAGGGACTGACAAATTGGGGTTGAAACGTGCAGGTTCTACCAAAAAAGAGGCATCATCATCCTAAGCACGACTAAAGTAAAAAAAACGCGCAGTCTTTACAGGCACGGGACAATCAGCAAATGACTGCATGATTGCAAAAGAACAACTTGATGAACTTGAACAGACTTGTGGGGGGAATTCCTTATACTTATTTGTTTGTTTGGACCAACATGTTTCATCCAGATGAGTGAAACTTCCTCTTTGCTGTCTGCAGGTTGAAGCCTCTCGGGGTGTTCTTTCTGGATGCAGCTTGGACTGGGTAGATTGGGGGGTGTGCTCCTCAAATCCACCTGTCTCCACCACTCCGCACTCTGGGCTTTCGAGAAGTCCCGAGTGCGCGTCGTGTGTGACCGGATCCACATCTTCGGGATCCAAGGATTCCTGGGGTTGTTCAAGCACCAAGCAGTTTTCGTCGGTTGGGCGTTTTCGGAAGCCCCCACAGTTCCAGCTTGAACGGGTGGAAGGAAGGAACAAAAAGGGACCGTTGTAGGGGTTACACGTGAGCTGGGGGAAGGGACAACATGTTTGTTTGTTTGTTGATGTGACCGTCTTCTTCCCCCTTTGGGAGGACTTTGCAAGTGTTTGTGGGATCTTGGAATCATGGGGAGGGAATATGGAATTGGTCTTGACATAGAATCCGGCCGCACACATCGTTACCAGGCAACAACCAAAGACCTTGAAATGCACAAAAACAAACTCTTCCGACAGTGCATCAATAAAGAATCAGATAGCAACAATAGCACCAAACCTCTTTACCACTGCCTCCCTACGTGCTTAAAAGAGCTGTACCACACTGCCGCACGAATCGAGGTCCCGTGTTCTGCCTTTCTGAGGTGAACGCGGACCTGGCGGCACGCCGCGCTTTCCGCGCGCGCTTTGGTGAGGTGCCGGGGGTGGTGAGTTCGTCACATCCGCCCCTTGAGAAGATGCTTGACTTGTTTTTGCGAAGGAGTCCGAAGGAGTGTCTAAGAAGCGACCAACAAATTAAAAAGGGCCAGGCCGGCAGTTCGCACCGGGACCGGTGTGTTGTTGAAGTCATGAACTCACCGAGCGGACGACCGAAAAGGGAGGTGCTACAAAGGTCAAAGTGAAACGGGCGACCTCGGGTGCCATGACCCACAGCCAAATGCCAAAGTCGATATATGTTTCTTGTTTTTGGAGGAGAGAAGCACTCTGCTGCACGCGATTTGTTTGGAGCCTTCATCTTGAACCAAACACACGGAATCTGGCAACCCCACCAGAATCGGCCCGTGTTTGCTCACCTTCCGTAGGAATCCAGACCTCTCTCCCATGGTTTTCATGGTTTGAGGGTTAACACGACAAGTGTTTAACCAGGGTCCGGAAATCACTCTCTTTACTTGCTCCCGAACCTCCTTTCGCAACATGCCCGCCCGCCTGCGCACTTGCGACATGCCAGCCCACATGTTTGGCGAAGCCGTTACAACATTTCATCTCTGACAGTGATCCTTTGCCAGGCTGACATGAGCGATTTGGACCAATGGCACGCACTGGAGGCAGCGCTCTCCAGTCAGAGCGGTACAAAGTGTGGAAGCCCGCCCTCTAGAGCCTTGGACTATTACATGGCGCTGTAGATGAATGTGATTGAATTTGTAAGTAAAAACACACCTTAACACACAGTTCCTGAAGATCGGTGCATGTGCATGTGTGTGTGCTGTTATTTGTTACACCATCCCACTATCTTGGGGGAGGGGTCGGCATGGTCGGATGCTCGTGTTCAACACGAAGATGGACAATTTTATCTTTTTTCTGGTGATGGTACTTAGTCCTGCTGTCTCAGACGTCCTGTCTCTTCAAGTCGAGACAGGACTAGAGACTTGTTTGTCATGTGAAGACAGGACTAGAAACAGAACAGAATCACTTTCTTTAGTCCTGTCTCAAGTGACTGCCATGTCACGTGACTGCCATGGCTCCGTGAGCAGTCACTCAACATGTTGAGACGTCTCGCCCGCCCTACCGCCATGGGACGCACGGAACGGCCACCCCGAAGGCCCGATCCGCGCAGGACCGAAGTCTTCGGTCGGGGACTGCCGGACGGCCTGCCTGCCTTCAAAACGGCCGTCGGGGTGGTTGAAAAGGCCCAAACACACGACTAAGGATGGACTGCCATAGGACTGCCAATCAATTGACCCCTCTGGCACCACCCCAATGGGGCGGCATATATGGCAGTCCCATGGAGTGCCTGGGAGGGGTCAACTGATTGGCAGTCCTATGGCAGTCCCATGGAGTGTTTGGGAGATGACCATCGTATGTTCGTGGATCGGTGTTTATTGACACAAGGAGACCGACCCCTTAGCACCGACCCGTCTACCCATTGAGGCCCATTGGGCCGATAGCTGTCTCCCGGACTTAAAGTACACACCTAAACCCCACAAAAATAGACCAATCTACCCATTTGAACACCCATTTCTTCGGGGGTCTCCCTGTTTGAAAAGCAACACAAACACACAAAACCACCTACACGGACCTCGTGGTTCCAACCGGACGGTCCCATCTCCGCCGGACCGGCAGGTCTCCGATCCAGACCTCTTCGGTCGCATGCACGGGCTCTTCTTGACGTGTGACCAAGGCGGGGAATGGTGGAACTGGCCGCACTGGCCATATGGAGCCATGCCAATGTGCCATATGACCTTGTTATGGTTTCTTATTTTTGTTTTATGTTTGCTTTCGGGTTTTGCGTGCTTGTTGGTTGTTGTTTTTGTGGTCAAAAAGGAGGGGGTGCAGTGGTTCTGGTCGTCGTTGCCATGGCTGCTATTATTGTGGTCCTTGTCATTGCTGTTGTTGTGGCAGTGGTTTGGTCATGATTGTTACCGGTTGCAGCAATTTTTGCTGCTGATGATATAGTTAAATATAACTATATATACACATTCCTGCTGAATCACAGAACTGACAGCTGATCAATTGGTTTCTGAAATTGTTTTGAGCATCATGAACAATGTAGGGCCTTGTTGGGCAGAAACTTATCCCAAGGCTTAGAAGACCCCAACAAATATATTGATCACCTTTGCCTGATGACCAAGAGAGGTTGAGAAGACCATTCGGACATATTAGAGCCCAATGTTGTGTTGGCATGTTCCATTGCTAAGCAGAGACTGCCTACAGTCCCCTTACAGTAGATTGGATGTCCAGCAACAACAGTTTCTTGCGAACTCTGATGTGGCTGACATGGGGTCCTTACTGCCACTCAGGTACCATGGGGAAAGAGACCAGTTTTCGCAGCTTCGCACTTTTCAAGTTGCTTTCGGGGCCCTTCCAGGACCAGTTTGTATGAATGTTGCATGCGATAGTTGCATGGTTTGTAGATGTTTGTATTGCATTTGGCTACTGATTTACGCTGATGTTCTAAGTAGTTCACAACTGAGTGGCCCAGATCATCCCAGATCCTGAAAACCCCGATGTCCTCGACAACCAGGGCGCCTGGTCGATCATCCCAGGTCTGCCGTTGGAACCGCCCGCGAAGCGGAGACGTGATGCGGAAAGAAAGCAGCAGAGACGGCGAGTTGCACTCATTGAAAGAATCATATCATATCATATCATATCATATCATCCAAATTAGGTCAATGTCAATTAGCCATACATCGAGGGTTTGGTGTATGATTACCCTCCCAGCAACAAACATGGAAGTGGATGGCACCACCTGTTTGAGCAATCGGATTTCATGGTCATCTGAAATATCAGGGCCATGCCATCCACGTAACCATGCACAGGATCTTGCGTCCATTTGAAATCGGTTGTTTTCCCCGCCCGACAGGATTAGGGAGTCCAGGGCCCAGCTGGGTGCCGAGGATGTAGACAGTTGATGAACAACCTGCCCAGACATGGATTGTAAGACCTCTTCAATAGCGGGGTTTAGTGATCTGATCAAAGTCTACAGTTCAGTGTTTTCAGCTGAAGTTTAGGACATCCGATCACCTCGGATGGTAGAACCGATTGGGACAAGAGTTCATCCTGGGTTAAAGTAGTAGTTTCTCCCAGCTTTGGAAGTAACCACATAGTTTCTACTTGAATCCTTCAAAGGACTGTTTATTCAAGCTTGGCATGGTTGCCCTTTCAGAACAAAACAATGTCCTTCCTTCCACCAATCTCTTCAAAAGCCCCCATTCGCATCAATTCACCAGGTTCCAGTCGACATGGCTCCGTTCCTGAAAGGTTCGACTCGTTTTCCATAGTTTTCCTTGTTTCAATGCTGACAAAGGCATACAGTATCCGCAGTTGCTCTCAAACTTATCTCAATTCGACCTACAGGATCAGCCCAGAATTCAACCTACACGATCGGCAGAAGGAAGCAAGGAGTTGTTATCCATACCCAGGAAAAGTGTATAACCTTTAACCTCCTTTAACCTTATTTTGGGAGTGGTGTCCCCACTAAACAAGAACAGGTAGAAGCCAGGTTAACCTTTATGTTCCAGTGAAACTGAAAGAGTCCGCATCTTCTTTTGAAAGAAAACATGTTCTTCTTTGGGGGTGCCAACTTGAGGCTCCAAATTTGCCTCATGTGTTTGGACGACGACGGGGTGCCAAACGACGCGAGGGCGTGTTTCGGCGACGCCACATAGTGACGGACATAGGCGTGTTGAACATGATATGTTTTCCAAAAAGCAAAACCATGCACTTAGAACCTAATAATAAACCCTTTTCCTGTTGAAAATCCCCAAGAGTGGACAGTTTGGTGAACCTTGGATTCTCCAATCGAATGTTCCGCCACCCGGTTGGAAACCACGCTCGCCTCGTTCGGATCATGGTATATATTGGCTCAGCTCGGATGTAGAAGAACAGCTGAACGTAGAGACGGAGGGAGGCCGTTTGCCTTGTCAGGACTTTCGAGACTGATCCAACAAAACTTTGAGAGAGGGACCTGTATAAAGTGTTTCAAGAAGAAGGCAGAAGACTTGTTTTGTTTGTGCAAAAATCAGGAGTCTGGAGTCTGGAGGCCACGTTCGCACTTTTCTTTGACTTGAAGTGTATATATATACATATTTAACTATAGTCCCGGTAGTCCCCTACAAAAGATAGAAAAGTCGATCCCTACTGAACATGTTTCTATCTATAAAGAGGCACCGTTTGTTGGAGGATCCCAGGGTCGGTGTCAGTGCAGGCGGGGTGGAGACAAGGTTCGATTAGCTGAGCTTGGTCGATACAGAGATCGGACCATGAGATGCGGGGAGAGATAGGACCAAATCACTGGAAAAGAAGGACGACCACTCAACCACTCTCCTTCCAGCCAAGCAAGCAACAGCCAAGGAAAACAACCAACCACTCAAGCCAAGCAGGCCTCTCACTTCATCTCACTTGTTGTTTTTGAAAAGCCTCAGTGCTCAGTGACTCGGGTCTCCCCGCCATGTTTCGGTCCTTGGCGCGGTGTGCAGACTGGTTGAAGCCCCGCATCAAGGGGGGCGTCAAACCGTTCTACCAGAGAGTGCGGGAGGTACCGAACGGGGGGGAAGGATGGATTTCGGGTGGCCAGCTGTTGCTGATGGAATCCATGTGATTTCACAGGGAGAGTAATGGTGGTTTCGGGTTTAGGGTATGGGAGTACTCTTTACTATCTACCCCTAGCTGATAAGGTTTGTATTGGCTCATGTTTACTGGCACGTTCACCCTCGCCTTTTGTTGCGTCGGTTGTGCTTGCATTTCCCGTTGGTCCAACTTTGAGAGACCCCAAGGGTTAGATGACTCCACCACGGAGTTCGACCGTATGTTGCCATGTACCGACCGGGTATACGAATGGGTGATCTGATCATCAAACTGCTCGTCCGGTCGCATGTCCTGTCGCCTGCGGATCGTTGGGTGATCGGGTCGTAGAAGACATGTTCTCTCGAAGCTCAAACCTGGGGCAGGAAGGCAGGTCCACTTGTCCAGCAAATTCAGATCAGCCTGTTGTTTTTTTTTTTGCGCCTTCGTGGCCCAGAGAGGTGGTGCCGGAAGAAGCTTCTTGGCTGCTGAGCTAGCATAGTTGAGATGCGGATGCGTGCTATAGAAATATAGGTCCTGGTCCTCCCCAAATGGACAGATATGATGCCCACACATCCATTTTTGTTGAAGCAGAAGATATTGATCTCCCACATTTGCTGAATTGGTTCTGAAGTCATGCACGAAACGCTGCAAGTGACGCACAGCGGTCGCACAGCGCTGTGTCGCGACCTGCAGGAGCAGAAAGAGCACCGCTATAGACAGCCACTTGGATCGCTTTAGACAGTCCATTTGGAGCTGACATCTGGAGAACCGTTCTGGCTCGCAGTGGAGCCGGGGTATATATAGCTTGGATGAGAAGTCTCACCAGACTCGACTCGCAGATGTCGAGAGTTTGGAAGGTGTGATCATCTAAGTGTCTTTCTTTCCAGGCTGCATTTTGTGTGCCCATGAGCATACCAGACTTGCCTGTTTGTTTGCACACTTTCCACGAGGCCACTTAGCCTGGTTCCGTACTCCACGCCTGCTGGGGGAAAGGAAGTATTCCAACAACCTGTCTCTGGAGGAAAGGGACTCATACCTGGTTACCTAGATCTTCCAACCATGCAACATGAAAACTAAAAGGCCGACATTTGTTGGCAGAGGAAAAGAGTCTTGAAAAGAGGGCCATGCCATCCATTTTCATCTTACTGTGTGGGAGGGTAAGCTGCCTATATGAATGATCAACTGTACTACCTTTGACCAACAGATGCAAAGAACATATTTTTCACCAAACCACGTGCTCACTTAGGGTGCCGTTCCTGCGCATCAGCAAAGACTACAGCAAGTGGCCTGCACCCAAGGAGCCATGGCATGCAAAAGGAACAAAGAAGTTTTCCTTTTCTTTTCCGTTGCACGGAAAAGCCTTTGTGAAAACACGTCCTCGGTCGCCATGACCCATCGACCGCTCATGGGCCGTTATTGGGATAAACGGTGGCCCGATGGCCTCCTAGCGATGGCCTCCAACCTAAGAGCGATGGCCTCTGTTCATGACCCATAGAAAAGGACCTTCCCATTTCTCCTGCAGCTGAGGGGCCACCCCACCGATCGTTGATCTTCATCGGATGACATAGTTCATTCAGACTCTCCCCTGTTTGTTGAACCTTACCCCAGTTGAATCCCGTTCTAGACGAATTCAGTCGTTGGACACTGATCACAAGATACAATAGTACTCCGTGAGTCGTGGAGCCAGGGTAACATGAAACATCATGAAGCTATAGACGTTGGACTTAGTGGGAGGAAGGACAAACAATTCTTCTTGAGTGGCTCCGCTAGATTCATTTTCAGGGGTCAACATGGGTCAACCAGGTGTTGATCATTTTTGATCCATACCTGTGTAGGCCTAAGGCTCCATTTGTTGATCATTTCCATGTAGGCAAATATTCCCATCCCAGGGATGGTTAGGGATAGCCACATCAAGTTGTAAAACACCCGTGACATCCCGGCGAGGATTCGCATTCAACATGAAACTCCTAGACCGACTAGACCGAGCGCGTGTCACACGCACCGATCGCAACGCGCTTGCGCACCATTCCGAATACCATCCTCCACAAGAGTGAAGATATAGCAGATTATAGCAGTATACTGGCAAACAAAGTGACTGGAAACACTCGGGATCTTTGGGTACTTCAGGTCACTCTCGTGGAAGCCGAGTTCATCACCTCTTTTGCGGACAGTATAGTCATGCCAGCGGCCAGCGGCCATGCCATCCACTTCCGTGATTTGGGGGTATCATGGGTATCCCAGATGGACTCCCAGATGGTTGTTGTGGATCTTGACAACTGATTTGAGGATGGCAGAGACTGTGACAGAAGATTGGTCAAGCTGGACCTGGCCCAGGCATTCCGAGAACACGGCCGTCGTATGTGGTTCGAAGCTGGACCTGTCGCTCGTTCGAAGACCTACCTGCACCCTCCTAGTATCTTGGAATATGAGTTCACGTTGCTGGGTCTGTCCGTTCTTACCTGCAACCGTCAGTAATTAAACTACTGTAATGATGACTATTTTTCAGAAAGGCCTTTGTGTTAACCATTTCAAATAGGATAGACCCAAAGTACACGATAGTACAGGAAAAAAATGATAAAAACGGGTCATGTGTCAGAGTATTGGGTACGTGTAAAGTCAATTCGGAAGACATCGGGAGACCTCCCAGAGGCGTTCCGACCCCCTGGAAGAAGGGACCGTTAGACGCCACAGCCGATCGGTTTCTTCGGTGGACTTTCCGGTTTCTGGGAGAGAAACATGGGGCACCCGCTGGGGTTCAGCAGTTCTTGTTTAAACGACTTCTTCACTTCTCGACACCTGGGCTCCACCTCCGGCCTGTCACCCGGACCACCGGCAAGCCACCGAGCCGAAAGCGGGTCCATGACATACCAGACACTTCAATATGATATACCTCAACCTGGACCTTCGTGTAGGGGTGTCCTGGCTGGAGATCCCTGGGTCGTGGTGGGCTGGGGCTTCCAGCCAGGTGACCCCCGACATGAAGGTGCTGGAAGATTTACCTACATGTTACCCTAGAAAATCCCTGAAACCACTCCAATCTGGGTAAACATGCCAGTCCCAGTCCCATGGAGTGTGTGTTTTTGCATCTTCCGTCAGCACTGTATAATTCAGCCTGAAAACATGATCCATCTCCCGCTTCGACCTGCTTCAGGAGATGGGGGTCATGGTGGGCGATCGAGTCCGTGTGCTCTACGGCACCGAGAAAGGAAAGTATGGCGTGGCTCGGTTCTGTTTAGAGCGCCGTACGGCGAAGCGGATCGAAGCGTGCCTTTCGTAAACATCCGTTGGATTCCATTGCTTTGTCTTTGTTGTTGTTGAGCATGGAAAAACCAGACTTTGAGCCAGGCAGAACAGATGAAGAGATACACTAAAAAGCTGAAAACAAAATAAGCCAACAAATCAAAACAATCCAAAACCATTGACCCAATATGACCCAATAGCTTTTGCTGCACCAACATCCATAGTTTGTTTTTTGGTTATATATCTTTTGTTATGTTTGCACATGTTCAATGATTGTGCTTCATGGCAGCAGTGCAGAGCATGTCACCCCTTCCATACCGCAGACCCGCACCCAGGGTGGGGCCCTGTTCTGTCGACCGAAGCAGCGTGGGTGATCGGTGATGGACGTGGCTTTTGGGATCGAAAACACCGGGAAGAGACCCACATGGAACATCATGGAACCTCGTCCACGACGTTTGGAAGACGATAGTTCCAACATACAAACCGGTGTGGTTGTCAGGTTCCATGTGGATCTCCTCCAGGGCATAGCTAAATTGGGGGCTTGGGTAGGTTGTTTTTGATTCGCTGTGAGTTGAGAATGGCTGTGGGCGGCCACTTGTAATGATCTATCAAGGGTTGGATTGACCAGTTCGGTAGATGGAATCGGTACAAGAGTGACTCTAAAGCTGAACGGCTTGTGCTACAGATCATCAAACGGGGTGAACTCAGCACTTGAACTGGGCAGGGTGTCCGCTAAGCCTATCGGCCCCATCTTAGCCTTCGGTTCTCGAGGAAGACGGGTCTTTTGAGGAACTTTTGAGGTCAATACAAACTCAATAAGACCCTTCACCCGGATACTATCCTTGTCACTACTGGCCACCAAATCGCTGTCCAAACTGGGAGCATTTGCATCTGCCACTGTTCATCACATTGCACTTAATTAAGAGTTGGGTGCGTTCTATCACCTTTAACTGTCGACAAATTGTACAATTTATACATTATCAACAATTTTGAGAAAGGCCTTTACTAACCATCGTCATCCCACTGTTACTGGAATGAGATGTACTCAACTTTAGAGTATTGCATACACTTTACCATGATGAACCCTGGAGCTGTTCTTTCTCGAGGTAATTGATGATAAACTGTTCATTTGGGTGTGGGTGTGTTCAGTGTGTTTTAATCTTGGCTTCAGAGACCACTCACATAGGAGAAGAGGAGTGATAAGAGGTCTTCAATTTCCAACCCACCATCTTTGCTAGTTCAGCCTGCCTGCGCTCCACGTGCCTGTTTGAGCGGCCCCGCTTAAGGTCATCAGCCGTATTCTTCATGACAAGAACCAGGTTGGCAGTAGCATGCTAAGCTGTGTCACTTGACCAGACACGTTCAGAGTACACACAGCTTTTCAGCTTTGGCAAGAATAATGTGACCATGCATTTGTTGAGAACTTACTCCGACTCCTCTATAGATGGTGCCAAGCCATGACATCCAAGGGCCAACAGGGCTAGTTGCCCAATGTTGTTTGGATTTTCATGTGGAATGCCCGGAATGCCCCGTAAGAGCTTGAAGAGCTTGCATTGATTGTCAAAGGAATGTATATAGACATGTATAGGTTTAGATGCAGGGAAGGTTGGGTCGTTTGCAACGTTTGCTTATGCATGTTCCATTTGTTGCAAAGTTTGCTTATGCATGTTCCATGTTCAATGTTTGGCCATTGCCTGGATGCCACCTTGATTTCATCGTTTAGCTTTGAGGTTTGGACCATGTTTTCTCTTTCGTTTCATGGGGCGACATGTCTTTGTTTGGTTGAAGGTCATTGAGCCAATGAGCCTTGAGAGGTTGAAGAAGTTTGAACCCCCGGCAACTCTGCGGCTAGTGGGTCATCCTCATGTGAAGCCACGGATGGCTAAACCAGGTGTGGTGTTTACTGTGTCCAACGGCCAGGGTTCGGATGGTTGATTGCCAATGATTTGCCTTCTCCGGCCCAGTGGGAACATGCTGTAAACCATGTTCGTTTGGGAAAGCACCGTGTTTTGTTTCCGCGTGTCCAAGCGTCTCAGTACCCCAAGCAGTTTTGAGAATGTGAGACAATTCCCTATAGGTCCAGTCTGGCCCAGGTCCTGAACACCTCATTTGTTTACTTGTTTTTTTCGTCGTGTTCTTGTATGACCAACTCCAGATCCCTACAGGTCAGTTCCTGACCCGTAGGGATCTGTTTTGGTGCCAAAAGGATTAGGACGTCCAGGTGCTGCCCCTGCAGTTGTTGGATCCACCGACTGGTCGCCGCCAGGTGGTGGTGAATGGGACCAATCTGAAACGTAGCCATGGACTCAGCTAAGTTGGATTGGGTCAAGGGCTGTTTGAAGCAAACTGGTCTGGGTCAAGACCTGTTGAATTTGTTTGGATCTTTGGGGACTCAATGTGCAAAGGAGCCAAACACAAATACTCAAGGAGGCATGTGACGTGGCTTTGTTTCCGTGTTTTGTTGCATGTTCTACCTACTTGAAGATGGGTTTTACATCATTGATCTCTTAACAAATGGAACACCCATGGTTCAAGGGTCCCTCTTCTTGCTCCTTTCCTGACTTGATTTGCTTTGTTCTTCTTTTTTATCACTTTCTTTTCTCCTCTCCTTATTGTTTTGTCGTGTTCTCCTTGTTTTGTTTTTCCTGCTTATTGTTGTTAATGTTATTTTGCTTCTAACTTTTTTGTGTTGTTAGTTGTTTGAGTGTTCTTCTTGCTCGCTTCTCCTTCTCCTTGCTTCTTGTCCTACTTTCTTTTGCTCTCCTTCTTCCTCTTCTTGTCTTGTTGTTTCTTATTTGCACTTGATTTGATCTCTTCTTCTAGTTTGCTGAATATTGGCTGTATTCATTGAAATTGATTCTCAGGGTGTTGGGTAGTCTTTAAACAATTGGTGACTGGTTGGGCGCTGTGTTCTCGTTTGGTAATTAGCAGGATGCCGTGATTGTTTAGTCTTGTAATTGGTTGGATGCTGCTACTGTGAGAGTTAGCTCACAAGGCGCGCTCTATCCTGATGTTTCGGCCCTGTGGCTAGCTTGACGAAGCGACCGACCATCGTGAAGCCGACGAACGGACCAGGCAATTGAGGTGTAACAGTGGTCCTTCCAATGCAGTATCGACAGCACTGAGACCCTTGCGTTGACCCTTTTTTTCAAACCAGCCCAATGTAGGCAAGTATTCCATACATGGATTGTTTGGGATTCGATTTCAGGTGGTTCATTTGGACGTGCTTCGGACTACAACCTATTCGGACGGTGAACCGAATACCAAACAGGTGGTGAACTCCACTTCAAATTAATTCAGGGAGAGTCATTGTCCATCAATCGTCAACATTCAGATCTGAGGGTCAGGTCTAGGTCGGTCCCCATCTGGTGCTCTCCCCCACACAGCATCTCTCTGTCGAAAGGCTTTTGGCATCCGGAACCCGGGCCCGGGAAGCCTTCACGAGTCACGGTGGAGCAGCTTGGCGAGTCACGGAAGCTTGTGCAGCCGTTTTTGCTTCGCACCGGGTGAAAACCCCACGCGAGGGAGTCACTGGTTCTGTATGACCTCCAGCTTTGTTTGTGTTTTTACATGTCAATGTTTTTACAGTTTTTTGACAATGGTTTCCAGTTGGCTTCTGGTTTGAAACTATGAGTACTGTTGTTCCTTGCTTGTTGCTAGCTGATCGCCACTCTGCTCAAGTTTTGGTCCAGCCATGCGACCTGTGTCTTCAGCCCCCAAACTCTGACCCTGACTCCGGAAGGGGGCGGAAAAAGACCAGTTGGAGGGTACTGATCACTTCACGCAGTTCTTCACTGGTTTTAAAGTGTTTTTTGGTGCTTAAGTCCCCGAGCTTGGCTATACCTGATGTGAATGGCAGATGGTAGCAGACTCAAGATTATGCGGCAAACAGGCCGCCAACAAAACATCTTGGATTCTGAAGCACCAAGAATTGATTTTACCTATATATACCTTTTTGGAGGACCAACTCCGCTTCCCGCCATTAGGTATGCCTGACTTTGGGCCAGCAACAGAATCAAGAGGGGGCAGACATTGTCTATCTCGCTCTTCTCCATGCAGGTTCACCAACAGTTCCGGTCCGTTTTAGATCCATCTAAATTATATAAACGTATTTTCAGATGTAGTGCATTCTTTCACATGTTTGAAAGTACAAGAACTTGCTACGTAAGAAATCCTAAATCCATGCGTAAGAAATCAGGACATGTCTCGATCCATGTCCCTTTGTGTCCCTCTATTGTTGGATGCTGGCAGCATCGGACCGCGGACAGCGGGGCGCATCAGGCTCCCCATCCATGTGACGAATGTGGCGCTCATTGATCCCGTCACCAAGCAGCCCACGCGAGTGAAGAGGCGGCCCAAAGACACACGAGCTCATATGGCGCCCACCGGGTGGGAAAACAATGGGAGAAATCAACAGAGTCAGAGGTGAAGTGACCTGAAAGTAGGACCCTACTAACCTGGCATACCTATATAGGATAGTCTATATATATAGGGTTCTTCAATCTCTGTTGGGAAGCACCTGGTCTCCGAGTTTGGAACACTCGCTTTCCAGGCTGTAACTCGCTTTGCCAGAAAGGTGTCAGTCGAAGGTGAAGCGAAGTGCGCATCCTCGGTGAAGAAAGCACCGGCTTCGCTCAGACCAGTTCGCAGACTGCACAGACCATAGTTGGACTGCTTTGAGACAAGCTCACTCGGAAGCAAGGCCCAAGCCCACAGCCCATGGGCCTGGGCCTTGCAATAAGGGGTCCTGCAGCCTGAATGATCTTGAATCTCCTCGAGATCCATATAGTATACCTGGTTTTTCGCTCAAACCTGCAAATGTCTACGCCAAATAGATGTTCAAGACTTGATATCTATATCATTCTAATGTACACTCTTGATTAATACACCCCCATATGAATAGGATTTTCCATTTCAACCGGGTGCTTTATTAATCAAGAGTCTACAATCTGTCTCTCTATATATGTTTAATTTACCTTCTCGAGGTCTAGCCTCACCTGGATGGATTGATGCTGAGGTCCCCTTTCTCCTGGATTGGTGCTTCGGTCGATGTTTTCAACCCAACTAATGGTGGTCCCAAATAGATTCTGGCACGGTGTCCAATACCATTTTAGTGGGGTTTTACTTTTCATATCTATTTTGGGGTCTATTTTTCTTTAACCAGAAAAAGACCAATAACCCTGTGGTTTGGAGCAATCCAAGCAGGCAGCATTTCAACTGATCAGTGGCAGCCAGTGGTTTGGAGCTTCTGGAACTTAAGAGGACCGTTCTTTCATCTCTCCTATCTCTCCTTGTGATTCGGCGATGGGGTGGAAAAGCCACTACCGCATCTACAACCAGCACACTGTTTTCATGAAGGCTGCACTGGCTGTGTCTCCATGGGTGTTTGAGAGCAGGACTACGGTTGGCGACCCGGTAGTACAGGCGTGGGATCTTGCGGTGGACACTGCCTTCAACGGTGTTTCTTGAGAAAAGCAGGCAACCCTTTGCGATGGCTCCCAAGGCAAGGCAATGTTAAGATACCTGGACCTTCATTACATAATGATATTTTCCACGTTCCGTTGGCTTGGCAAGACCGGTTCGGCCGCCATTTTGGGAGGTCCAAGCAGAGTCGGTCTCTCCCTCATGTCAAAGGGCTGAACAAAAGACCCCTCCGCGCAGCACTTCCGATACGTCCGTCGAAGGCGCTACACGATGAACGGCGAAGGCGTACGGATCTCTAAGGTCCAAAGCTGCAGTGCCCAGGGGGAGTTGTTTTTTTTTTTCCTAGGGCGCTGTGCTCCGTCTGTGTGGTTTGTGGTCGACAGCGAAGGTTAGGTTCTCGTCTCTAGAGATGTCCAGTCCGTGAAGCTACGATAGTATACTTGTTGTGTGAAGCACCATTCTTGGATTTCAATTTGATTTGATGTACAGGGCTCTTGGTCAAAACAAGGAGACCCACCGGCTGACCGACTGCTGGTGTCGGTCGTTCAATGGTGAACTCCTTGGATGAGCCCGGCTCGCTCTCGCGTGAGAGTGATCCAATCCTGCCCTTTCACACGGAAATTTGCTTTCCAGTTGCGTCATGCCCATCCCCGACGACCCATGTATGACCATTCACCCAAAACCACCAAATACCATGTGAAGTCGGTGCTGCTATATGATCAAATTATGTTGGCGCCATATCTTGGTGCTTTCGCATGATGGATCCTTTGGGCAGACAACCCATGCCCACTTCGCGTGTTGCATCGGTCGACGTCGACCCGGCGCCGGGGGCGGCGCAGGTGTCGGGATGTGCGATGCCGGAGCCTGTGCCGGTCCGCCCCAACGAGCGGGAGCTCCTGTGGAAGAAGCATGAGGAGCAGGTGTTTTTTTTTGCATGGGTTTGTGATGTGTAGCCATATATTAGAGTTTCTTTTGTTAATGAGTTATTATATTTTAATGCGTTGCATTGTTTGTTTTTTTTGCTTAATACAGTTACAGTATGTTCTTTCTTTTTCAATGGGGTTACTTGAGAGTTTCACACACAAAAAAAAGTATATCAAATTATTGACGCCATCTATTTTTTCAGTGACTATGACAAATGACTAGTGGCTTTTACCAGGTTAACCTTTTTCGGCGAACTGGTTGGAACGAGAGTCTCGCATCTGCAGGAGACCGTCCTGCTGCAGAGCAAAGACCGACGTGGACCTCCCAAGGAGCGACGTAGGCTTTGGTATTGCGAAAACAGCCCGACCGGTCCCTCTAAACCTACACCCAGACACCACCCATGGGACTGCCATATATGCCAACATTGAGCCCTCTGGCACCACCCCAATGGGGCGGCATATATATATATATATATGGCAGTCCCATTAGTCGTGTCTGGGACAGGGATTGGTTTGACCTCAGACACCTGACCTGAGGATTCGGGTCTGACCCCGCTTCTCGCATCTGGGTGGGAGATGATCCGGTTTGTGCTCACCCTGCTGAAGTTGATTGGGTACCTTGGGTCTCTAAACAGGACCACAGAGCCAAAAAGGCCATTCGACGTCTACCCTGAAGAAACACCACGACTCTCCCATGGACCCAGTCCAAACCAGGTGCAGCAACCGAACACCGAACCGGACTCATGGCGGCCAATTCTGGCATGCCGACCGCGAACCCGCCGGTAGACCGCAAGACCGCGAGGACCGTCCCACTGTCGGACTGTAGGATGGCAGGGTTTTTTTGTTTGGTACACTTGTAACAAGTGCATCGCTACGTTCGTAGCTTCTTGTTACTTTATATATTACAATTATTATAGTAACTTCTTGGTTTCTAGCTACTAGTCGTAATGCCCTTGTTACTAGCAGCGATGCACTTGCCACAAGGTGAGTGACCGGATGGTTCCAGCAAAAAGGAAGAACACCTCCCAGGCCCAGGTCATGACCGAACTGGAGATCGCGAACAGGTCACGAAAACAGACTCTAAAGAGGTCTTTAAACAGAGGAAAAGGTCGTCTTTGAAGATCCTGGTCCCATTTCACATCATTACAGTAGATGTGTTCCACCATCCACAAGACCAATCTGAGCCCCAAGAACTTCTGTTGAAACGGCAGTTCTCGTGTTCGATCCCGGGTTTTGATTAATATTGATTTCTTCCACTCAAGCTCAAGCTTCCCAAAATTACCCGACATGGAGATTCACCCCCACTTGCAACTGTTGAAAGTCCCTCTACGGAAGCGCAAAGTGTGGGAGTTGCGTGCAAGGTCGTTTTTGGGAGCTCGGAAGACTAAGCCACTGCGTGTAATTCTGGAAATCTTCCACAGTATGTCCACCACAGGTGGCTGTAGTTCATTTAGCCATGATCGAAGGCTAGCTAGGTGACATTCACAGTGTGGAACGTCGCAGATGGTACAAGTGTTGCAAGTATAGTTGCAAGATGATGTTCAAGTTGTGACACACTATATAATAAGTATAAATAATGAATGATAATGCAGGTCACCAACTGGAATGTCATGATTCATACACCATGAAACCAACACAACCACTGGTGGAACACTGGAAAAGCCCTGGTAGAGGGAAACCATTCTACTGTATATGTTTGTACTTTGCAGTGCTCTCTTGCAACATGCGATGTTTCGTCCATCTTACAGAAGTTGCCACATGTTGCCACCACCTGGAAGCAAGATGACCAAAGACCATGTTTTTTGACCGACTGAAGTAAAGGAAGTTCCCTTTCAGGTCCGCTACTCAGACCAATGTTTTGATGTTTAAGTAGAACTTGCCCAAGCTGTCGGTTTGAGAGATATTCGAAGCTGTCCTGGGGTTGCTCAACGTCCCGCACGCGTAGGGTCTTTCAACCTTCAACGCTCCTCGTTCCATCGTTCCTCGCCTCGGTGTTTCGCGGCGTCCAGGAGGACATCTTTGGCAACAAGGACAATGTAACACGTCCGGTCCATGTCGGTCGCCGCGGTCCACGGTCACGTGACAGTGCGGGTTCACGAAGACGGGAGCACACGACACGCAGTGAAACTGATCAATTGGAATTACCCAGACACGTCGTGTCTGGGTTAACCGGCTCAAAGTTCGGGAGGAGCGGAACGACCCTTGGAAGGTTCGGAAAGGCTAATAGACGCCCCAATGCTTTGGGTGTAAGCGCCATGGGAGTGGAAGTGGTTTTGTTTGGGAGATTGCCATGGTAGGGCACCAATTTGTTTGATTTTATCGGCGGGGTCTTTCTGTGCAGTCTGTGCAAAGTAGAGGACTCGCTGCCGCTGTTTGGAAGACGGATCGTATGCGAGGCATGAGGCCGGGCCGTTGAGAGAAGAACCTGGCGCCATTGAACCACTCCGGCCTTTAAATCGAATCGAAGTGGCAAATGGAATCCAACTATTTCGGAGTGGCCTCGGGGTGACGGAGCCGGTTTTGGGCCGAGCGTCCGCGTCCGTGGACTGCAGGAGCATTTCAAGAGCTTGGTGCGCCTGGTCCGCGAGCGGCGCGCGGTGCAGCAGCTTCGCGCCGAGGCCGAGGAGCAGCGCCGAGGTCCGTGGTGGTTCGGAGACGTCGTTTCGGTTCGCAGAGAGGCGGGACAAGCACCAAGCACAAAGATGCCTGGTGAGCCATGTTCGGTTCCCCCATTTGAGTGGCGGGATCCCTGCGCAACCATGGTGTGATCGAGTCGTCAGATTGAAGGATGTGGACTGATGCCAGAACCCTGAAGAAGCAGTGGAGCTGGTGTTTGCTATGTTTTGTTTCTTTTGCTGGTATAGTTGTTTTGTTCTTTGGCGAAATGCGCCAAGAAGGGATCATGTGTGAGATCATAGCCAAGCAACCTTGGTCATGAGGTGTGCCCAGGAGACTGTTCTGTTATCTTCCGTCCACGTTTGTGTTGTATCAAGTTCCCACACCGATGTTTCCCCCAAGAGGCCTAAAGCCTCAGCTCCGCTCTTTCGCTACGCTTCTGACCTTCGGCGCCGTGCCAGCGACAGCCATATGACTCAGTCGCGACCCCCGTCCGCTCCGCTCGGTGCGGAAGGAGTGAGCGGAGGTCTCGGATCCATGGGGCCGGAAGAAAAGGCGCGCCACAGGTTCGCCGGGGTGTGGAGACGAATTCGCACGGAACCCCCACAGGTTCGCAGTTCGATAGATGAGTAAAATAAGCATAGCAAAAGCCATTTGAAGGCCGGCCAGTGTTTGCGTTCAATGTGTGTGTCGGCCAGTGTTTGTGGTTGGTCATACAGAGTCAAAAAAACACAATGAACAAAACAACCTCAACTTGGCCAGTTCCCAGTTGCCGGTGACTCGCCAGGGACGCGGCGGCGGATTTGATTCCCGCGGCCACCCGGTTCCCTGGGACGCGTTGGTGTGAGTGGAGTCGGTGACATCAATCGAATTCCCGAAGAGAATGAGCTTCCCTTACAAGTCAGTTTGACCTCATTTTACTGGAGATGGTCATACAAGACCAGCACTCAAGGAGGTCAAGGACCAGGTTTAACATGGTTTAACTTGGTCCGACTGGACTCGTAGGGTTCAGCGGAAAGCCATCGTCTGTTTCCAGCGTCACCAATGCTGTCATATACCTGGAAGAGGAGAGGCTTCTCGGCTTCTCGAGTTTGGGGTGGCCAACTGGTTTGCAGGACTCCGTCCGGGATGGCCTGTCCACCGATCATGCGATGGGTCTGCAACAAGGCGTTTGGCGTTTGGGGGCGCTTTTGGTGTTTGACGCGAAATCCTCTCACTGGATTTAGTAGCTTCCACCCACTGGTCACCCCTTTTTGCAAAGCTTGATGGCTCGGACGTTTGGTGCCACGTGCTCACGTTGAAAGGGGGACATGGGACAGCTTTGTGGAGTGAGTATCAAAGACTCCATGGTCATAAGTCATAAGTACCTAACCCCTACCCCCAAGCGAACCGAAGATCATCATGATTGAAAGAATCAGATCGTACCATCAAAAGACTTCACCCCTCAATGATATCAAGATCTTAAAGGCAAAAGTGCAGATCACAAGTACAACATACAAGCGCGTGAATGCCGGTCCAAACTCTCAGTGTTGATTCTTTTCCCCTGTTATGTACATCTCCAAAGGAACACATCGCCCAAACGTAGATCCTCTCAACGGCCGGCCGTGCTCCAGCTGCCGCTCTGCAGCGCCATCGCGCCTCGCCATGGCGGAGTTGAAGCTGCGCGAAAAGAGTTTGGACGCAGCGCTGTTGGAGAGCATTGGCACCGCGCTGCAGGAGCTGCGGAACATCCACCGGTGAATCCACCGGTGAATCTCTTCAGAGGGGCGGAATCGAGAGCGGACGCATCAGTATGGACTAGGCCGACCAAAAGGAGACCCATTTTTTCGGTTCCTACGGGGTTTGCATGGAATTCGCCCTCAAATTCTGAAAGCGCGGTCCATCCTATGAATCTGGAAGGCTGCTCAGCTGAAGATCAGAGCTTGCATTCGGCCTTCAGTGTGAAAGAAGTAAATCCAATACTATACATGGAAGCTAGGTTGGCTAATGGAGAATCTCGATTTTTAATATTCCTCCCACAAATTTGGATTGTAAAACCTCTTCAGGCTTGGGAATTGCAACTTTTTGGTGACTACTGACTACTGTTTGGTCCACTCCTTCTTGGGGCCCCCGAAAGCAGGACAAGTCACACAACATCATCGCTGTGGACTTGAGTGATAACGCTTTGGAGGATGAACAAGGCGTCTTGGGCGCCGATGGATTTGAAGAATTAAAGATCATGAAGGCATGTCAAGCATGTCGTTAGAGGAGTTGAGGACCATCGCACCATGAATCTGATCAAAAGAGTAAGATCCTACTAAGGCCACGCCACAACCAGGGTCCGATTCTGTACCATCAACCACCCCTCAAATTCTTGAAACCAATCCTTTGAGAGTCCTTGGTATTATACATAATTTAGCGTTGAAGTTTACTTGCTCCCGAAATCATGAACTTTGTTCATATCTACAGTATAATTGCCGTCTCTTCCTCATGAATTCTTCGATCTTCCCACTGGCTCCGTTTGTATAAGTCCTCCACCCCTAGTTCTGGCCAGGTGCACAGGTCTTCGGCTACCTGGCCAGCAATGAGTTGGTGCAGCGCCTGGCCATGAACGACAACGAGCTGGGCGTCTCGGCTCCGGTTCCGGTCATCGGTCCGTCCGGTCTGGTCCGGGTGACCGAAGGAGGACCGGGAGAAGCGGTTCAGACAAAGGTTCCAGACACGGACCGTCCCGTTCTGGGACATATAGGACTGCCACCCCAGACAGACCTGGCACCACCCCAGACAGACCTAGTCCGGACTGGCTGGCAGTCCGGTCTAGTCGTGTCGTGTCTAGGGAAGTGAACGACTCCGGTGACCGAAGGACTCCAGGAGACGGTCACAAACAGGCAAACAGGCCTGTTCTTGACGGTCATATCCGATACACCTTGTTAGAGGGTCACTTTGAGGGTCCTGGTTGTCGAAAAGATGCATGTGGGACTGAAGAGTTGATGATTGTCCCAGAAAAGATCATCATAAACATAAACATATATTAGTTTCTTCAGTTCTCACAACACCAAACATTGGTTCCATCATGTAAATGTCCTGTGAGCAGAGAGCTTTCGTTCTTCTACCATTGGATCGCAAAACATGACATCGAAGCTGTGGTCCCATAAATTGTCAAGACAGTACACAACTTGTTGAAATGATGGATACTTTCATGATCTTCCATGAAGATGTTCCAACATCTTCCCCCTAAATAGGACTCCCCCTTCATCCCCACTTCAGACCGATCCAGCCAAACTCAGGCGATATGGCGGGTGTGGCGTTGGCCAAACTCTTGGAGACGAATCAGGTGCTTCAGCAGCTCGTGCCTGGGCGAGACGTCGACCGACGGTACGTTTCCGCTTATTGCACAAGGTTTGCCGAGTTCAGTAATCCCTAAGGATCCAATCCAAGTACCTTCTCAGAAGGTGATTGGAGACACTGCTATGTAGGTTTGGAGGGTCCAGTCGTACCTTCTGAGGTTCGGTACACCTGGATCCCTAGGGATTTTCTTCTCACGTGAGAAGCAGTCATTACTCAATTCAGGTACTACAGTAGGGGTTTTGTTATTTCTCTGGCTGTGGGTCATGGCACCGCACCGACCAGCGAATAGACTTCTACTACCAAGCTAAGAAGGTCAACCTAGAGGGGACCTACCAAGCTAAGAAGGGCTCCGGGGCTCCGGTTATTTTATTGCCCACAGCCATATATGTATAGTGCTGTAGTACTATGATCATCATCATCTATTGTTATGTATATGCGAGTGGGAGCATAGAGAAAGGGACTCAAAGGGATAGACAATAGATTGGACCTCTTGGTGCTTTTTTGGAGCTGAAACATGGTGGAGTTTGGAGCATTGGTGTTCTGATTTCTTCAGGGTCGCGTCCCAATTCAGCGAGGGAAAGGTCCTAAGGGTAGCCCTACATCCAACTCATCTTTCCTGGTCTCATCGAAGGGCCCCTTCTAAAGTGGATCCCTAAGGATCCGTTTTCGTACCGAACCTCAGGTACGGTGATGTGTTCGACACTGCTATTTGCCGGGGGGTTTGGAGGATCCGGTCCAGTCGTAGGGTATCTTCTGAAGGACCCCCCTTTTGGGCAGATGAGGCTTGAGCGAGTCGAGTGCTGACGTGGCGTTTCCGGTGAGCATCCGGACCTAGCCTACTCGCCCGACCGAGTCGACTCATACAACATCAAGATGCAGATTTTTTTTACTTTTTAGCTTCCACATCCTGATTGATGTTCCAAGGAGCTTCAAGGCAATGCCATCTTCACCGTCGGCGTGCAGGCCCTGGCAGAGGCCTTGCCAAAGAACCGCCTCTCAGCACGACGCTATGCGTCGCTATGCGCTATGCGACGCTCGTGGACTGTTTGTTCTTTTTTTCCTGGAAGTGGAAGTGGAGGTGGATTTAATGATTCATGCAAACTATTGATTAATCCACCCCATGTGAATTGAGCTATAAACTTCGGGTGTAAAGTTGGGAATGGTTGAGAGATATCGTTTTCCTTGAGGTGAATCATCGGACGAAGGGATGTGATGAGATTTGTATACTTTCTGTTGGAAAAGTACTTAGACAGCATGAGACACTATGGGACATTTGGAACAGTATGGCTCTACATCAACTGGGCAGTGGTGTCTAGGTGTTTGTGCAACCTGAAGGGCTTTGTCAGCAGGGTCTCAAACAAAAATAAAAACAGTGGTTGTGGTCTTCAAAACCTGTGATTCGGATGCATTCAGAGGACAGTTGAATATGGTTTGTGTCAGTCTATATCAACTTGATACGGTCTGATAACCCTGAACGCTCCGCAGCTGAGATCCGACCATAATCCAAGCTCGGTAGGCCGAAGCTTCACAGCCCAAGGACTAATAACATGTAGCTCCTGGCATCGCTACTAGGAACAAGAAACTACTAGTAGACAGAAGCTAGTAGGTTGGAGGCCATCGCTATTAGGGTGGAGGCCATTCCTACTAGTAACAAGAAGCTAATAGTAACAAGGGCATCGCTACTATAGTCAGGACGCTCTATCTCTCTCTCTCTCTCCTTAAAAATCAGTCTTCGGTGACCCCCTACATGGTCCCTCAAGTGAACCATGTGTAAGAGGTTGTTCGATTTTGCTGGGTACCAACGTGCTTCTTTTTAGACACGGACGTTGTTGCCTTGACTCAAAATGACTCAAACTCCGACCCAGTCCACCAAAACCCACAACGACGTGGCGGTCGCAATCCTTTCAAACCAACCAGCCCCGCCGTGGCGGTCAACGATCGGGTCCTCTTGAAACAACGGCTGCCAGGCAAGCCAAAACGCCCCGCCTGCGGCGATGGGTCGCCAGCTGCGCATGTGGATTCCAACTACCACTGGGTCGATCGTTCCTCGAGGGGTCGATGTGGGTCAGTCCTAAGGAAGTTTGCAGCACTTGGACTTGAGCCACAATCAGTTGCCCCGGCGCAGAACGTGGGAAACGAAACGTTGACCAGCGCCGAGGTTTGATGATACACCATGGTTGGGGCCTTTTCGGATGCCTTTGGTCTTTTGGGTGTTGTTTTTGTGTGGGAGTGGGATGGGAAGGCAGTACAAGACAAGTAATGTAAACAGTAGACACATGATGAAGGAACGCCCCCTATGTAGTAAGGTCCAAATTCTTCACCAATAAATCCTGCAATACTGATCCCCTCTCTTCCCTTGCTTCACCCTCTTTATCGTTGATGTTTGTTTGACCATTCTCCTCAGTCAACGGTTTTAGCCTTTGGAATCTCTCCTCATGAAGGGGTTTAGCCTTGGGGATCCTTCCTTCACGTGATTTGATGTCAACTCATAAGGAATGCTCCTCCTATTGATGTGGGGAAACCCACATGTTTTTTTCCCCTCAGGCTTTCTGACCTTCTTGGGGACTGTAACATTATATAACACCTTTGGCTGCCCACGTTTGCATATGAATCCAATGACCCGCGTTAATGAAGACAGACATATCCAGACACTCCATGGGACTGCCATGTATGCCTACATTGGGGTGGTTTGAGGGGTCAATGTTGGCATGAGTGTCTGGGATAGATTCTTGTTGTCGAAGGCTTTGACAAAACCATTTGCGGCAACAACACCTCAAGGATCCTGAGGAAGCCTTGGCGCTTGCGACCGGGCAGTGGAACCTACCTCCATTGCCCACCTGAGATGGCATGGAACAAACTCGATGGAATGAAGACACCTCTAGGGATTGTCCGAACTTACCTGTAACAGTCAGTAAACAAGAACATCACTATGTTTTAGTCAAGGTCTGCAACCAGATAGACCCAAGACATCTCCCCATAAAAAGAAGACACATGTCTGACAGTCAGCGTAAGAACACACTGTTGACCTTGAGTCGTTTTGTGGTGATATGATTTCAACTGTGCAAAGATGTTGTTTGTGCTGGTGGTGCTGTTGGATGATTTCAACTGCACTTTAGTTCAGAGGAAAAACAAGTGGATCACGTGCAGGTCACCTTGTTTGGGGGGTGGATTTGCTTTTTTCTCCACTAAACTCATGAACAGTTGGACAGTTGGACTTCTTAGGCAACCTCCGATCGAATCCGATCCCGTTTGACGTCTCGGGGTGGATTGGCGTGACGAGTCGACGAAGTCTTCCGATGTGTTGGGGCCTCCTGAGAGCGAGCGACACCCGACACCGCGACACACCGACACCGACACATGTAGTGACGCACGAGTGAGTCCTGTCTTCGACGTCCGAGACGTGTGACATAGACATAGACATATAGTCATGAGCTAGACATCAAATGAGTGACATATGTCATGTCATGAGTGACATACCCAAACACGGACCTGTTCTGGGACTGCCAGGATGGACTGCCACCCCAGACAGACCCCCAGTCAACCACTCCTGGCCGTTTTGAAGGCAGTCCGGACTGACAGACCCAGGCGGGTCGTGTCTGGGTATGAGATCAAATGAGTGACGTCCACGTCCTCTACCTGCCGACATCGTTAGGCTTGGCATCGGCGGGGCCGAGCTCTTGAGCAGCGGTCTCCACCAGTGGCCTGGGCGAAACAAGCGCCCGCGCGCGCGCTCTCCGAGGGATGGACCGAGGTGAAAGAGGGTAATAAGTAATGAGGCCATGGTCATGAGGCCATTAGGCATTTCATTTATGAAAGTAATATTGGTTGATTTGTTTGCTTGTGTTTGTTTGGGTTTGGAAGTCATTGCAGGCACAGGTAAACACTATGTCACTGTGTGTTCTGTTCTTTTTTGGGTCTGGAAAGTCACCAAACAAGCATCCAAACGCCTGAGTGACAATTGTTGGTTTCTGTTGAAGTTTCTTTGATACGAATGCAGTTGGAAGCTGCAGCTACCCACTGATGGTGCCTCAAATGAGTCTATCATAATTCCATAATATAATTCCCATCAAGTACTGTGGATATAATTGGAGGTTTGAAGGTGACGCTAAACGCTAAAGGTGGGTGGACCATATCCCATCAGTCCTAGCACATATACCTTCGTTGTCCTTTTCCCTTTCATGTCTCTTCTGCCTTCTTGTCCTGTCATTTCATCTCTGTCTTCTCTTTCTTGTGTGTGCACATGGTCTTGGCCATGCCTCCACAGGTACATTGAAACTAAAATACAGATGGCCCGAATTTCATTCCCCCCAAAATGCATGTTCTTCCCCAATGTTTGCTGTTTTTCAGGACATGGTACGGACAGTGGCGGAAAAAAAGACCTTCCGTCAGCATGGTACGTTTTGTCCAGACTTGCTGGGTGGATCGATCGAGGGGATGCCCCAAATAGTGTACCTATAGACACTCCATGTATGACATGTTACACATGGGGTGGTTCATTTTTTGGAGGGTCAATGTATGGGGTCAATGTATGTAAACATGGCATGCATGGAGTGTTTGGCATAGGTTTATATATATATATGCTACCAAACCGACACTTCTATTATTGTTCCAAGTACGGACATCATTGGCAGGTCCTCCTTGACGAGCTTGAACCTCAGCGGCAATCGCATTTGTGGCCGTGGCGCAGGGGAGGTGCTGCGTGCCACACGCAACACAGGCGGGCACGAAAAAACATTTTACGATCGAAGTGATCTTGATGTTGTGGCAAAGTAATTTCTTGGGGTGGAATCAGTGCTTTTTGAGTGAGCTGGATGAGGGGATGTGAGGTATTACAAACTGTCATGGGACAACAGACGTCCCAAACACTCCATGGGACTGGCATGCTGTGGTTGACCTGGGGTCACTATATTCTAGTCCCATAGTGCCATAGTGTATCATTTGATTTCCATATATTTTAGAGAGCTGTGGCCTGTTTATTTGATGTTGTTTGTCAACCAGGGTTGGAGACTAGAAACTATTATATATTATATATACGGTGCACGTTGCCACGTGGACTCGCAGCTCCGATTACCGACCTGTCAAGTCATTTGAGGTCCAAGAGTGAAAACAGGAGTCAATTCGACCGCTTGCTGCCGTCGCATCCGCCGACTCCTTCCACTGTCCCCTCATTTGTACTCGGGCACAGTAGCAGCAGTTCTTCCGCTTGCATGGTAGCGGAGCCCAACACGGGCTGGTAGGATTTGTTTTCCTTAGGTTGTAGCTCTTAGGTGCCTCGCCCCTAGGAGCATGTCCGAGCGGATAGAGCGCAGCAAAGATGGCGTCCCCCAGTGGGACGGTGCAGCTTCGACCTTCCAGGAGTACAGTGAAACCGCAGAGCACTGGGAACAAACGGTTCCCTACCACAAGCGATACCTGTGTGGTCCCAAGCTGCTGAATGAGCTTTCCGGCACGGCACGCCGGTTCGTTCTGGCGAAGCCACCGGGATGGGTATCACATGATGGAGGAGTTCAGACCTTGCTGACTCACTTGCGCCAGCACCTGGGCCTGCCTCAGCTTTCCGAGATGGCTGACTTTATGGCCCGCTACTTCAAGCAGTCCAGGCGCAAGCGAGGAGAAAGCATGAACGAGTACATCACCCGCAAGGCTGAACTTTACAGCCGAGCCGAGATGACTTTGAAGCGAGCACAAGGTCGCTATGGGGCATCCACATCCTCGAAGAGCTCAGGGGCACCACCTTCTCAGAGGGCACTCTCGTGGTGGGGAGGGGAAGAACCTCACGGTGAGAGTGAAGAAGGAGGTGAATTCTATGAGGCCAACTCCCAAGAGATGAACAATGAGTCTGAAGCCAATGATCCAGGGACCGAGGGCCGGGAGTCAACTACCTGGCAGGGCTCTGAGTGGGATGCCTGGCAGTGGCCACCACAGTCCTCATCATGGGATTGGACCGGACACGACCAGAGACGGCAGCCATGGTCTCGGTGGGGCAGTTCACAGACTGACACCACTGGGGCCAACAATGATGGGTCGGTGAGTTTGCTGCCCGACTTTGTACAGGGATGGTTCTTGCTCCAGGATGCTGGATTGGATACCAATGAACGCAACATGATCATGGCAGCCCTGAAAGGCAACTTCACCATGTCCCGCGTAGCCCAGGAGCTGCGCAACCAATGGTCCGAAGATGAGCTGAAGCGCAGGGATCAGGGCAACAGAACCACAGCCTGGTGGTGTGATGAGCCAGATCAAGATGATCCTTTCGCCGCCGATCAGGATAGTCCTGACATGGCATGCCTGGCTCAGTCAGGACTGAATGCCGAGGGTATGGCATTGGTCAATGAGGCTGAGACGGAGGCCCAGCAGGCCATGGCCTTAGTGGAGAAGGGCCGTCGCACTTTGCGAGAGGCTCGAGCAAAGCAACACTATGTGAAACTCAGCCGTCAGTACTATGGGCCACCAGGACGGTTCCAACATCCCGGACGCCAAGAACCGCATGTGAGAAAGGAGACCACAGCTACCACGGCATCGATGGCCAAGTGTCTGAGCTGCGGCGGAAGCCACAAGACCCAGGAATGTCCACGGAAAACCAAGGCATTCCAGGCTTCACCACCTGATGAACATGAACATCAAGCACCCTTCATTTGCCTGACCGACCAGGTGATGACAGCCGTGGCTGGATACGAGGTGCACGGCAAACCCTCGACTCAGGAGGCCATGCACCAGGGCAAGGCGGTGATTGATGGAGGCGCTACCAAGACACTTGGGTCCGTGATCGCTGTCGAGCGCTTGATGGAGCTCAACAGCCAGCAGCATGGGGACTCACGGTTGTCCCGCCTGGACACGGACGAAAAGCCAACTTTTGGCTTCGGAAACTCCTCATCCGATCAATGCCTATCCACCGCCTGGATGAAAGTGAAAGCTGGAGGTCGCCAAGGTGAACTGAAGATTCACACTCTCGACAAGGGCAATGGCCCTATCTTGTTTTCCGTTGAGGCCTTGAGGGCCCTCGGCGCGATCATCGATTTTGAACATGATTTGATTTGCTTTAGGAAGTTGAGCGGTGATCGCATAATTCAATTGGAGCAATCGAGTTCAGGGCACCAGCTGCTCCCCCTGTCAAGTGATTTGTATGACAACTCCCACCGGGCTAAGACCCCAGTGGTCAGCCTGAAGGACATGATTTAGGGACAACTCCTCCCTCCTTCCGAGTCTGCGGAAGAAAGGGAGGTGCCAGTGAGCAGTGCAGACAAGTTTTTGAACTCTCATGCTCAGCATTCAGGGTTGTTGGAAAGTGAAAACGTGAAACTTGAGAAACTCGAAGGTGATGATGGTTTGTCGGTTTCGCACTCGAATCGTGAAGTGAGTCAACACACTGCCAACATACACACACCGACATACCCTCCTCACAACCACATGTTTACAGCCGCCGCAGCAGCTGCAGCATCTCAAGGTGATCTGAACGAACTTCCCGAGTCCTTCACCAGAGTCAGCACCTCAGATGCCTCGCAAATCCGAGCTGATCGAAGCGATGGTGGCTCTGGGAGAACAGCCTCCCAAGTCATGGACAGTGGCCGAGATAGAAAGCCGTCTGGGCGAGCTTCGTCAGGAACATGGCATCGCTCCTCCTCGCACCGGCAAGTCTCGGACTCCACTGCGCCAGATGATGGTCGATCTCAACCAGGCCAGTCGCAAGAAGGCCCATCTCATCGACCATGTGAAGAGTTTGGGGGTCTCGATCAACGGCAACGAGACCATCAAGGTGCTGATGGCCAAGGGGATTCAGGCCATCTACGACAAGGCGGAACCCACCGGTCAGGATCCAGTGGGATTCGGGACCCATGCCTCGAAAACATACGAGGAACTGTTCCAGGGAGAAGCCAGCTACTGCCAATGGATTCGCACCATGGTCCAGGAGGAAGAGTCTGTCAACCCGAGATTCATGCGCCTGGCTCTATGGCTGGACCATCGCGTCAAGAAGGACGGCACTCGGAAGTCACCGACCATGACAGCGGCAGCTTCCAAGGGCTACCAGACCACCAAGGAGAAGATGGCTCCACCCAACATGACAGAGGAATTCAATTCATCCTCGAACGCAGCTGCGGAGACACAGGAGTTGAAGATGATGATCACGATGCTGGCCACGTCCATGGGCGAGATGAAAGAGGAGCTGGCTGCATTGAAGAACGAGCCACCTCGCAAGCATCGAGCCCCGGCCACAGAGTCGATCTCTTCGTTCGAGATGATGGAACACCCATCTCTCAATTAGCACCGGAGCTCAGCACTGGCGCGCATGACCAAGGTCAGCATGGCTTGCTGACTGGGGTGGAGACGAACCAGGGAGTTCAGCGTGATGTTTCATCTCGGTTTGGGAAGTCCCTGTTTCGTAGGGTGGAAAATATGATCCCTGAAGCTCTCCAATCCTTGGTCCTTCATGACAGGGTACATCTGCTTGAGATCGCATGCAGCCCTGATAGCGTTTTGACTTCGACTATGCAGGACATGGCTGGAAGCGAAAAGGCAGCTTCCAGAGCTTCCATTTGGAATCAGTTCGATCTGACGACGAACGCCGGAGTGCATGCAGTTTTGGATAAGATTGATCATGAAAATCCCGCTCATGTTTGGATTTCTACGGAATGTGGACCATATTCGGTGATGCAAAACATCAACCAACGAAATGAGGCCCAGAAACAGGAACTGGATGAGAAACGTAGGCAGGTTCTTAAACAGTATGTTGGAGGTGCCATCGTGTTTGCTTACTGTGCTCAACGGGGCACCCATGTGACGTGGGAATGGGCCCAATCATGTCAGGCTTGGAGACTTCCCATGATCCAACACATGGCCTCCAGGTACCAAACCCAATTCGCCGTCGTTCGTGGTTGTCGAGTGAACCTTCGTAATTCGACGGGATCGTTCGTTTCGAAGGGCTGGAAACTGATGACCACTAGTCCTCTGATGGCCTCTCGCATGAACATGCCATGTCAGTGTGCTCAATCCACGGTTCATGTCCCTTGTGAAGGCCCCCTCACTAAGAAGTCAGCTTTTTATACTCGTGAGTTCGCGCGTCGCGTTTGCGAGACGATTTTGCAGGGGGACACGAAGGTGACCTTGTGTGATGAATTTCAGGGGAGATTGAAGGGAAGTGATCTGTTTGGGAAGGGTTCGATCTGCGTGTGTGACGAACATCGTGTGCATGGGTCCGAGGTGACTTGTGGACATTGTAGGGTTTCGTTGTCGGAGGCTATGGCCGCCGATCACCCTCCGGCCCCATGCTCTCTGAGTCCCGACCAGATTCAACAGAGACTTCACCTCCTTCACTCGGCCACTGGACATAGTCCTGTTCGGTACATGGTTCAGGCGCTTAGGAGGAGAGGTGTTCATGCTGATATCTTGAAGGCCGCCCAGCAATTTAGATGCTCCACGTGTGAGGAGCGTGCTCGTCCGAATCCTCGGAACTTGTCGGCCTTGGAACCCCAACCTCCGAAGTTTGACACGATCTCGTCCGACGTTGGTCACATGGTCCATCCGCACACGGGGGAACATTTTCAATTCCTGGTTGTGGTTGACGAAGGTTCGAGGTTTAAGGTGTCACGAGTGGTTTTGAAGGGGAAGAAGAAACACCTGTCGGCCGCACAGTTCATCACCACATTGAAAGAAGCATGGTGCAGCTATTTCGGCACCCCCAGAGTGTTGAGGTTAGATCCTGGTGGTGCGTTCAGGAGCAGAGAACTGAGCGAATTCTGTGACCAGCACCATATCTATCTGGATTTGATCCCCGGTGAAGCACATTGGAAGTTGGGTGTTTGTGAACGTAGCTTGCAGTCCATCAAAACCATCCTCATCAAAGTGTTGACCACTCACCCCGACAGTACACCGGAAGACGCTCTCGCAGAAAGTGTGAGGGCGCTAAACTGTCGTGAGGTGATTCGTGGATATTCCCCTCTACAACACGTGATTGGTCGTGCGCCCGATGATACAGGAAGATTTTTCACAACAGACAGCACAGCATCCCCAGACATTTTGTCAGAGAGTCCAGCACAAGGACACCAACGTTCAGAGGAGCTGAGGCTGACTGCAGAAAAAGCATTCCTCGATTGGAACAGTGCAGATAGAATGACAAGAGCACTGAATTCCCGCCATCGACGTGTGCTGGATTTTTCAGCTGGCGACCTGGTGTTCATCTGGCGACGACAAGTCACTGGAAAGGACGCAAAGCCATCAAATGATACTCAAGGACGTTTCGTGGGCCCGGCAAGAATCCTGGCCACCGAGCAGCACAAAGACACCCAAGGACATCTCGTACCAGGTTCCTCCGTGTGGCTGGTACGAGGCAGAAGACTGTTGAAGTGCTGCCCAGAACAGTTGAGGCATGCGTCCGAGAAGGAACAACTCATCGAAGACCTCCATGCAGATGAACCACAAGCATGGGACTTTCCTCGAGTTGCTGATGAACTTGGGGGAAATGAATATGAGGATTGGTCAGAAACACCACCAGAACAAGAATGGCTACGGGCCAGCGACCCCCAACATGAGTGGCAACCAACAGTCCGCCAGTGGGGAAAACGTGGCCGACCACCAGATCCCAGGGAGGAATCAGTCACAATTGGTCCAGAGGGCCCCGAGAGCAGTCGCTGGAGACCAGCACCACCAGAGGCACGGGCCGGCAGATCCCGCAGTCCCATCCTACGAGTCCCCAACCGAGAGGAAACATCCCTCGAGCGACTCGCCAGGGACAAAGCGGAAGACTACAGGCCATCTCCGCACTCCCAACAGGACCACACACATCGGTCCAGAAGCCGGGGACCAGAGCCACCCGTAGGTTTTGTGACAGGCGAAAGCTGGACAAGCCAGGTTTCCGAAGGAGTGTTCCTGACCACGGAGACACCTGCTTACTGGTCACAAGAAGAAGCCATGATAGCTATCTCCATTACGATGCCACAGTCTCGAGGAGCATCAGAGAGAGCTATGAAAGACCTGTCAGGCTACTTGGTGTCCGCCATGAAGAAGAGGGCGATAGAGATCTCGGAGAGACGAATGACACCACAAGAGAAGATTGAGTTCGGCAAGGCCAAGAACGTGGAAGTGACCAACTTCCTGTCTGCAAAGGCCTTTGAAGCACTGCCTGAGGGCTATCGAGCCAAGAAGGAAGATGCCATTCGTATGAGATGGATCCTGACCTGGAAGTCCTTGTCAATGGGGGTTCCAAGGCGAAGGCCAGGGCAGTGCTACTGGGGTACATGGACCCCCACTATGAGCAAAGGGCAACAGCATCACCCACCACGACACGGCAGACCCGCCAGATCCAGCTGACCATAGCCGCCTCCAAGGGCTTCACAACCCATAAAGGAGATGTCACAGGAGCATTCCTCCAGTCCAGGCAATATCCAGAAGAGCTCCTATGCATTCCCTGTCCAGAAATACTGGAGGCCATGGGACTCCCAGCTGAGACCATCACCCGGGTCAAAAAGGCCTGCTATGGTTTGGTTGATGCCCCGCTAGAGTGGTATCGTTCAGTTAGCAGCTTCTTCAACCAACTCAAGCTCAAGCGATGTTGGGCAGATCCTTGTTGTTGGACATTCACCCACAACAACCAGCTAGAAGGCATCATTTCTGGTCATGTGGATGATTTTGTATTTTCAGGCAACGAAAGTTCCACAGCATGGCAGTCTGTCCTGGCAGCAATCAAACAAGAGTACAAATGGACAGACTGGGAATCCGGAACCTTTGTTCAGTGTGGAGTCAAGGTTGAGGCCCACTCGGATGGTTCCTACTCCTTGTCCCAGGAGAGCTATGTGGAGGACCTGAAGTACATCAACATTCGGGCACATCGCAAGAAGGACAAGCATGCAGCTACAGATGACCATGAGAAGGGTCAACTACGTGCCTTGTTAGGAGGAGTTAGCTGGCATGCACAACAAGTGGCCCCACACTTCTCCGCCGAGACAGGCTTGCTCCTGTCCGAAGTGACCAAGAGTACAGTGGACACTCTTAACAGGGCCAACAAGCTGATGCACCAGGTAAAAACATGCAAAGAACATCGTCTATGGATTCCTAAGCTGGACCCACAGAAGATAGGTTTGTTTGCTTGGTGCGACGCAGCGGCACAAAACAGAGTTGATGGTGGCAGCACTCAGGGTATTTTCATTGGAGCAGCCAGTGTGAACTTGTTGACAGGACAGAGTGAGACCATATCCCCAATTCTCTGGCAGTCCTCCAAGATCCAGCGAGTATGTCGCTCCCCAGGAGCAGCAGAAGCAGTGGCGGCAGTCAACGCAGAAGACTCTCTCTTCTTTGCAACATTCCAATTTGCAGAGATGCTTGGCCAAGACATTGACGTACGGCAGATCAACAGAGCAGTCAACTCCATCCCTGGATGTGTGATCACCGACTCACGCAATGTCTTCGACAAGACCTCTTCCGAGGTAGTGTGCACCAAGGGCCATGAACGAAGAACCGACCTGGATATGCTCAGCCTCAAATATGCTCAACACCGCAATGGTGTTAAAATCCGATGGGTTCATTCAGAAGCTCAGCTGGCCAACTCTCTCACGAAACATGAGATGAAGCAGCTGATGATGTTCTATGATATGAAGCAACGCTGGAAGATAGTGAAGGACATCCACATGAGCTCAGCGCGAAAGCGCAAAGAACAGGGACTGGAACCTCTCCAGGACACCGAAACAGCCGAAGACCACATACAACAACAAAGCCAACAAAAAAACAACATCGACTCACTTCAGTGATTGCTTGGTTGGCCGTGGTTGTTTCTGTTTTTCGTTGAATGATTGAAACACTTTCCACTACCAGAATGCGAGCTAAACGCATGAGGTGGCATGCACGTTGCCACGTGGACTCGCAGCTCCGATTACCGACCTGTCAAGTCATTTGAGGTCCAAGAGTGAAAACAGGAGTCAATTCGACCGCTTGCTGCCGTCGCATCCGCCGACTCCTTCCACTGTCCCCTCATTTGTACTCGGGCACAGTAGCAGCAGTTCTTCCGCTTGCATACGGTATATTTCCGTCGGTCTACGTCATGGTCTATAGGGACGTTGCTTTCTCCAGACGTTGCTTTCTCCAGACGGGCGTTGGACCTCCACAACTCCTGAAGGCGCCCTCGCACCCTTTTTTTCTGCCCGGGCCCATGGCATTGAATGTACGTAGACTCTTGATTCATAGAACCTTCTAGGCATCCCCAGGCATCCAATAAGGTGTTTCACTCTTGGTGTTGGGGGGGTATTCATCAAGAGTCGACTCTTTCTCCGGAGGCGTCGTGTTCTTAGACCTGGCGCGGAACGAGATCGGACCACAAGGCCTGGAACTCATGTGTGCCGCACTGGTGCCTTGGCCGGACGGCGGAGATCCATGGTTCAAGCAGAGATGTTCTGATTTTTGCCCATGGGGCCCAATGAGGTGTTCTATATGAGTAGTTCTTCCCATGTTGTGTTCGATCTTGTCAACATGAGATCTCCCAAATATGTTTTTGTTGCCGGTCCCCCTGTTGCGCAAGGAAATGATTTGTTTGGCAAAGGATAGTTTGACATATTTGACATGTTGAGACATTGGACAGGCACAAGAGGCGCCCTTTGGACAGCAATGTGCAAACAGCAGTAATATTGATGGTCCTAGAGTTCAAAACAGTGCGTCAACCCAAGGTGGAATGCACGCTCCATGGTGCAATCTCGACCGTCCTAAATAGACCGCTGATATAACATGATACAATCAGGATGGAACCCCAAATCCACACGCTTGGTCTTCGGGTTCCATGAGTTCGTTTGCGGGGGGGGTCTTTGTTGGTCCTTTTTCTGTTTGGCTCCTCAAGAGTTTCTTTCTGTCCTGGGTTTCAAGGAGACGGTCACGGTCACGCCACGGTCACGCCGTTTTGGCAGACCGGTCGACCGAAAAGCTTGACCTCTATAGTTGATTTGGAGGGTCCATCGGCTCACGTGAGTCCTGTGTAGATTCAGGGCTTGGGCAGGGTTTATCACCAACTCCTGCTCTCAAATTGAGTCCCTAGGGATCCACCGGTACCTTCTCAAGTACGGTGATGTGTTCGACACGGATCCAGTAGGTGCCTGGGTCGGGTCCAGTTGTACCTTCGGTTCGGTACGACTGGATCCCTAGGGAGTCTTGATGAGTCTTGTCTCCTCCGTCGACCGCCCCGGACGCCCGACTCCCCACGTGGAGACTCCCCCGCGACCGGCCCTCGACGATCTTTGTTCTTGACTACACCCTGGGCGTTTTGAGTAGCCTCATCCCTTTCCTTCGAATTGCCAGAGTGCCCAGGAAGACGCCACCATTAGTAGCCTCTCTTTGGCCAACAATCGTTTGCAGCCGGAGGATGCGCCGATGCTTTGTGAAAGCTGTTGCTCCTTGGAGAGGATGGTTGCTTCAGACGGTCGACTCGATTTGAGCAGAAACGGGCGGTTCTTGGTACCGCGTAAGACCTATAAGGATTTGAGACCCCTGACCCGTTTATAGGGTCCAGGAGCGTTTGGGTACCTGTAGCACTGTAGCAACACAAGTACCTGTTCGAACGACTGTGGTACCGAGGGGTTGTTAGGAGCGTTTGGGTAAGTTGAAGCCAGAGTCGCCTGGGCATTCCGGATTCGTGGTTTGTGCGTGGTTGAGTGGCCCAGGTTCGAAGATGGAATGTTTGTATACGCACGGTTTAACAAAGAAGTCTTGCATTTCAAGGGTCGCTAACTGTGCTGAACACCTGTATTTTCCAGTAACTGAAAAGAGTGGGTAGGATACTTAAGACAAAATCGCATTGTACGCTCAGCAGGCATTGAATGCCGTTCCTAGTGAGTGAGACCATGTCCATCTTCGAGAAGCCTGTCCTAAAGAAAAAGCTTGAACCTAGACTTCGAGTCGCAAAAACGGTGGGCTCCTGCGATTTAAATCGACTTCCTCTTAGCGATTGAAGACACACCAGACTTTTTTTGGGTGCTTCTTGGGGCTAGTCATAAGATATCGGGTGTGGCTCAAGAATCAGGGTCCCCACTATTCAAGGGACCCAATGCACCTAAAATCCGACACCTAGTCCCTATAAAAATCCACGTACCTTCTCAGACTCAGAAGGTGCTTGGACCCTCCAAAAACTATAAATACAAGTGTCTTCAATTATTTTCAAGCTCAGAGGGTATGTGGGTATATACTGTGACTCTATTCATTATTTGCCTATTATTACTATAGACTATAGCCATAATATTATCCACTATTGCTGTCATTTACTGGTCATGGATTCTACCCAACCCACTCCGACACCTACTGCAATGCTAGTTATACGGCATCTTTCTATATTTTTCTCATGAAATCATTCCCAGACACTCCATGTCTGTCATATATGCTTACATTGGGGTGGTTTGGGGGGTCAATGTAGGCATATATGGCAGTCCCATGGGTCGTGCCTGGGATTGAACTTCACGCTAAATCCGGCCGCAGCGGCGTTCGTTCCTTGGCTTCTGCGGAGGTTCGGTTCGGTCGAAACATGCGGATTGGGTCATGTCAGGCAAGTGCGAGGCCTTGCAGGTGTTACTTCTTCAACAGATCCTCGGCGGGACAGATCGGCAGATCGGCTAACGGGTGACAATTCAGAACGACGTGAGCGGCAGGGTTTGGTCAGATGCTGTAGCGTTTGTTTTCCGCCAGATAGCGTGAGCTATTTGGGTATGTCAATTATAGTAGGAAGAGCTGCGTGAGTGCATGTTCGATGCCGCTGCAGGGTGCCGCTGCTGTGTGCGCTTGGGAGCTTGGGTGCTGGTGCTGCTGCAGGGTGCCACTGCCAGATGTGTGGTCGTGTGCGCTTTGGAGCTTTGTTCGCAGAGGCCCCAAAAAATCTGGAAAACTCGGGGAGGAAGTTATATGCTGCAAAATGAGCCACCATGAAACAGCCACATGGCGCCTTTTGAGGGGTGAAGCCTAGCAGCGGGTCCGTGTTATCGGTGCTGGGATCACCGACCGAGATGGTGTTCTTTGGTGATGGGAACACTGGCAAAATGTAGTCATGGTCGGTTACATTCCTCCTGGGCGGTTTTATGGATTGGGTGTTCTTCTGTTGCAGATCTTTTTGGTTGCAGTTCTGTGACGTGGACATGACTGGGGTTTTGGAGGGAACAAGACACGTCCCTCATGTTTGTCTTCTTAAAGTGACAAACATCACCCAACTCGGCCCCGTCCAGACACTTCCCTGGAACTCAGGCCAGCCCAAACTAACCCGGGTGCCAATGGCCGTTCAACGCCCACGCCATTCATGCCCTCCGGAGCCAACCTTTTAGGGGACCAGATCTCGCGAGTCGTCACTGGATAAGACCAGATTTTGGATATTATAGATGGGACATATTCTGCAGGCCACCAGGAAACATGAAACGCTGTGACTATGTTCAGAGATGGTGTGAGCAGAGGCGGAGAAGATTACAAGTCTGCGGAAATCCTGTGTCCGTATTGCAATGCACTTCGATGAAAGGTGTGAACATGTACGCACAGAGGTGTTTCGGATCAGTTGTAGCATTGTAGCAAGTGGTAAGCAAGTCACCTACTCCAAGTGGTGACTCACTTTTGGGAATCTCTATCCCAAACACTCCATGTAGGGAATACTTAGCTAATCAGATAATCTATACATCAAACCCCCTTTCAACCACCGAGGTAGGTGCATTCCCATGCTGGTCCTTCTGGTCGGACGTCATACATCGTCGCTCGCATCTGTCAGGAACGACCTGGGCCTCGTGGGAGCTCAGCACCTCTCGGTGCCCTGGCGCCTGCCGTCGTCCGACCTGCGGGCGCTCCCCACACATCCCTTGATACACATCCTGGCATCAGGTATGAAGGGGAACCAGACAAACTCAGAAAACAAGACTCGCATGTGACCCAAACAGGCTAAAACACAGGGATGAACATGAGACAAGACAGGCAGGACAGTGAATTGCAAGCAGGCATTCGAACATCTGCAAAATTTTGAAAAATGTTCTGCTTGACAAAAGAATGCATCTAATTTGGATGCGGATCGTGTACCATATCATACAGCTTGTGCTTACATGTTGCATTCTATATCTTCCATGTTAGGTTGTATTTTTCAGCAAAAATGTATTTCACTTTGTGATGATATCTGCATTACTGCTTTGTCAGTATCATGCACCATTGGGCAATCTGACATTCTATATGAAATGATTGGAGTCAATCTGGTATTTTCAAAAATTGTCTCGCGCGGAATAGGGATGAGTGGACAAAAGGGTGTATACCTCCGCAGATTGCCTTTGAAACCCTAATTCATCTCTCTAGACTCTTGGAGTCTTGTAGCTTGTATTTTGGAACAAGACCAATGCCTACCAGGATAGTTTGGTTGACAGGGGGAAGGTCAAGCTACATGGTGGACTGGCGGGCATTGAGGTTTCGTCACAAATCGAGTGTTTCCTCGTCCTTTCCACAGCGCTGGAAATGCGCGATCCACCCTTCCTATACGCGGATCCACGGGAGTTGGATGGTAGTCAATGGACACCCCATATCACCTCTACATTACAAAACACCGGCTGGGGGCCGGCTGGTATGACCACTGAAAACAGGAAAGGCTGGATGCATGTTCAAGCTTTACCGAATACGTCGTCTTTTTGCAGGGCGCATGACCCGGGGTGACATACAAAGCTTCCTAGGCGACAATCAAAGCAGATGGGAATACAACTTCAGTACCTAAAGTTTGTCGTGTTGGGAAGGAAAAACCCGTGCAGAAGAGAAAGTATATTCCATGGAATGTTGCTTGAACTTGCTGCTGCCAGTCCACTATAGAACGACAAGATCATGCCGTGTACGCGTGAAAAACTAGAAACACGACAAGTTTTAACAGAAAAAGGCAGCGGCTTCTTGTACAAGGGGCAGGTTCGGCAGGAAGAGTACTGTTTGGATCGACATCCAAGTTTAATGGTTTTAATGGTGGACTTCAGAATTGGCGAGCTCAGTTACATAAGTTGCAAAATCTAATGTCTCTTACTTGCTTCTAGCTTTTACACAGAGTATAGATGCTCATGATTGCCGAGCGCCCCAACAACTCCTTATCCTCCTCCAATCACCAAGCCTCAAAAAAAGCAGATCGGAACTGCACCAATGCTGAGGAGATGCTGCCAAAGTCCAAGTTGACCGCCCTTGATTTAACAGGAAACAGCTGCTTGGCAGAAAACAACACTCCCATCGTCGCATCTTTTCTGCGAGTTTGGTGTCAGTCTTCAACGGCTTTTGTCCCGACGCATAGGATGGACGGAGGGAAGGGATCGATGTTCCAGTTCTTGTCCTTGTTGACAAGAGGGCATGCCACGGGCTTTCATGGACACTCGCTGTATCCTCATTGCACAAAAAAAACACGCATGTTCGCTAGAATTGGAAACAATC
Source organism: Durusdinium trenchii (assembly GCA_963970005.1). Lineage (NCBI taxonomy): Eukaryota > Dinophyceae > Suessiales > Symbiodiniaceae > Durusdinium > Durusdinium trenchii. Next base: position 722,844 of record CAXAMN010021295.1, read on the forward strand.
AGGCAACAAACATCATGCGAGTCAGTACTTCCACTTGGACATACCAGGGCTTAGATTTTATCACAGCGATCAACTCCTCCGCCTCCTCATCCTCCTTCCTTCGCTGCGAGCTCCAGAGTGCAGTCGGCACCGGCCTGAACTGCGAGCACCAGATCGCAGTAGGCACCACCAGACCTGGGCCAGATTGAATTCCTGAAGAGATGCCAAGTAGATTGCCAGAATGCACGCCAGATAGAACGCCAGAAGATATGCAAGATAGAACGCCAGTATATGTGCAAGATAGAATGCCAAAACTTGTGCCATAGACTGCCAACAGGTGTGTGCCAGATGGAACGCCCGAAGATATGTTAGATAGGATGCCAGTATGTATATATTCTTGGTGATGTTGAGTCAATATAGCCGTCGCTGGGAATTACTCACAGTTATTTTTTGCTGTAAAACTATATGTCCAAACATTTTTGATGCCCGATAGGCCCGCCCGGTAGTTGTCTATAAATATGCAATTTGGATGTGTTCCGTGCATTTCCATGCATGTTCTGAATAGGACTTAGTCTGGGGTAAATCATGGAAGCTGACGACTGCTGGAGGTTACCATGTTCTAGGGAAGCATTGACGTGCCATGCACTTTCCTAGAAACATGGCATGTGGGTATCCAAGAAGATGACACCTTAATTGCCCGTGTTACTTTTTTGTCGGCCCCACCCCAACGCAGTACATGGTTGTGCTTTCTACATTCACTGCACCGAGTTCCTCGCGAAGCTCAAGCAGGCTATGCGCACTAGCGTCTCAGTACAGCTCGGTGCTCTAATCCGAAGAAACCTAAAGGATCCCGATTGGTTTTAGGAGCTCATTGCCAGTGTTTCCTCTTGGGCACAAGAGAAAGATATGCGACGTCCAAAGTGGCATGCAGTTGTTGTCTCGCGATTTTTTCTGAAGCGCACGCCTGACTGCGCCAAGTTGCAGCAAGCGGAAGCTGTAGTGTCTCTCGCATCCCAGCGCAAGACTTGTGATTGCTGGCTTAAGCGCGCGCAGTGCAGTTTGTGAGTTGGGCCGGTGGAGGCTCGCTAGTTACATCTCCAGCAGGGCTTATCACTACAGTCCTCGACTCGCGGCACCCTGTATTGGACATTTCACCCAGCGTGACTGGAAGGGTCATATCTCATTGTCACTTTGTGCACCCAGTGTTAGGAACTCGTCGACGGTCTTTTTTGTTCAGCGGGGTATGGGGGCACTGATCCGGCCACGGTAGGTGAAAACAAACCAACCGCATGGAAAAACGGGTTTCGCCTTGATAGGTTTCACAACGGGAACATGTTTAGGTTCCGACGGGTTTGCCCAGACGCTCTTGCAGAGAATCCAACCCACTGAACTTGGAACCAATGGACAGTCCAAAGTCCCTATGTGTGGTTTCATAGGGCTAAGATTTTGAAACGTTTTTCTAGCCTTTGTAGCAATTGTTTGGGGTGTGCTAAATGTGTTAAAAAAATGTTAAGCACTACTTGTTTTTGGTTTTCTTGCTACGCCCCAGCACAAGAATATACCATATATGCAACCGATGCATGCCAATGTACAAAATCATTCGGGATTCCGTGGGTGAGTTTGACAGCTGAGCCGACTGAGGCATCGGCGACGGGGGGTTAGGCTACCTGGCTGCTGCACTGGAGACACTCAGCATTGGAATGCTTCGGCCAAATGTGTTCGATGTAGTTTTTCAAGGGGCCAACAGGTCTAGTTCCCAAGTGTGGGATCTTATTTACTTTAGTTGCATGTTAAGTTATTGTGTTTATGTTTGATGTCGACCATGACTGGGACTTGAATGTCGAGGCACTGGTTGGAACATGTTGTAGCCAATGGGCCAAGCAGAAAAACACAAATGACGGGACCACGGGTCTATTTAGGTCTATAAATTGTAGATGTTCTTCACCACGTTGAGTTGCACCTCGACTTGTTGGGGGGGGGTTCCTTGTTTTCGACCTGATTTGGAGGCGTCGAGCTGCAGGATATTGAAGAAATCGTTCCACCACAGTAATCCCATCCATCAACCTTTGGAACCTTTGGCACATGTCCGTGATGGAATGCACTGAATACAGGTTCCCTGTCTTCACCAATCATCCCAATCATCAAGATTTATATACATGGCAGCAGGTCCGCTGTCTCCCCACCTGGCGTGATTGATTGGGATTCACTGGCGAATGCGTTGGACGCTGGATTCGCTTCCGACCTGGAAGGCCCACAAAATAGAAAGGCTCGAGACTGATTTGACTTCGTTTTTGCGTGTTTTTGCCATAAATGTTCCAGAAGGTTCGACACTCCAGTTAACGCATAGCGCAAAGCGCTGGCGCAGCAGTCGACAGTTTGCCAAGTGTTCCAGAAGTGAACTCCAATCCGAACTCTGAAGATGGCCGCCTCAGGAAGACAAGGCTCGCGGCTTTGGGCCTAGGTCACAACTCCATCACGGATGAGGCAGGGCGGCTAGGTTCGCGCCGGCGCGCACGATTGGGGGGAGATGGTGGATGCGGTATTGGTGGCCACATCGAGGGAGTTTGTTTCATTACGGTTCAATCAAGCAGGAACAGCAGGATTGTACATGTAGGGTCTATTATCTTAGTAGTTTGGGTGCTATTTTCAGAGGTATGCGGAGGATTCAGCATGTGGTTTGGAAAGAGTTGGATCTCAATACTTGATGATTGGTCAGTCATCCATTGGGCGGTTGAACCAATCACTGTATAAATATTGCAAACTGAGATGCCTACAACTTAGTTTGCTTTGGGAAAGCGCGGGTGTACGAACTGCACATCATACCTGGTGTATCCAAAACTTCATCCAGACTGCCAGAGAGCTCTTAGCTCGATCCTCCATAGCTCAGCTTAAGTCAACCCCCAGTGTGGTGGACTCCTGCTTTGGCCACGACGCATGCATCCTGCTTAACGGCAGTCGGATCTGACCCGCCGGGCCTTCCTTCGAACCCCGGGAGGGAGCCGCGTCGCGCGGGTTAAGACGCGCCGGTCCGGAGCGCGGGTTAAGCCGCGCACGCCTTGACTTCCATGTGGTTTTTGTTACTGTTTGGAAGCCATTAACTGATTGGAAGGAGCCATGGAAGTCCAAACAGATGGCCATTTTAAGCCATTAACAGGCTTAAATATCATTGTTTGGTTGATTAACAGAGGGGATACCCCCAATTGATCATCAATAGGATCCAATGATGGTAGTGCCTGGCACCGACCGCTCTATACTTCCCAAGTACGAACGGAAAACATGACATCACCGTTGGCTTCGGGGCAGGGCGTGAAGGTGTTCTGCGCTGCGAAGTGGGGCTCTTTGCAGTCTTTGGAACTCATGGGGAATGCAATTGGCCACTTGGACTGCCGGCCGTCTGCCAGGCTGAGGTGTTTTCCAAAGCTGCCGAATCCACAATGGCTGAGCTGTTACCATAGGTGGGTTGCAGATCATATCTGGGAACCCCTGACGCAGTGTTGATGGGAATTCCTGGCTACTGCAGCTTGAATTCCTTCGGGGCACCTGATTGTCCCAGAGCCATCCATGCACCTGCCCACCTTGCGTGGTGTCCCACACGAACCGAGGTGATTCAGGCGCCGAGTTATTGAAGTCTTCGGTGGTCAAGGAACCACAGCTCCAGGTGTCTCGACACGAGGTGATTCAGGCGTGGCAGTGGGGGGCTCCACACGTTCTTCGCACGTCCTGAAGGAACAGCTGTGACCCGGGAGAACCACCTGTGACCGACTGGGGGGCACTGGTGGTGGCACTGGCGTCGCGTCCGGACTGCGACCGGATCCGCATCGATCGGCGGATCGATCCGAAGACCCTGGTCCAGGAGTGTCCAGGTATGCAACATCATGTATAACCATATACCATATACATATAATATATATATATATATTTCCATAGTATTTCAGTTTTATAAGTATATCTATATATGCACATGTCATATTGTATTGTAATAAAGTATTTGTTTTATTATATCTATTGATATTTATTGTATTTTGTTTATGTGTATATATTGTATATTTGTATATCGTATATTATGTTATGTTTTAACATTATATAATATATATATATAACTTATACATGTATGTATTTGTTTGGAAGGTTGTTGAAAATAGGACATCAGACTATATATTATTTTCCTCCATTAATTAAGGAACGCCATGTGTTTTGCACGATTTGCTGGCTGCGTAGCAGTCGCCACCCTGGTGTTCTCACAGTCGCAGACCCTGAATGAAGGCCAAACTGGTACCAAGAGACCCACCAAGATAGCACTATCTTCGGTGATGAGGTTTCCTTAGAGAAGAGTCACTCGGGTCCGGCACCATTCTATCGCTCATGTAGAGATAATAAACATAATGTTGAGGTCCGGTCCCCACACCTGCCACGGTGCCGAGGTTTTGGATCTCTTGCACCTGGGCGGCCCTGCCGGTCCTCGGAGTTCGGAAAAACCGAAGCTTCGCCCGGAGGCCGTCGTTCGCGGTCGAGTGACCATCCGGCGGCCGCTCCGGCCGGAGTGCGAAAAGGATTCCCGAAAAGACGACGGTCCATGGGACTAGATGACCCAGACACGACGTGTCTGGGACTGCCAGTCCGGACTGCCGATCAGTTGGGATGGTTTTAGGGATCAATTGATTGGCATATATGGCAGTCCCATGGAGTGTCTGGGTGATGTTCGACTCTTTACGGATCCCAATGGGATGTTGACCCTGGGGTCAATGCAGCTACTGTATTCCGTCTGACTGGGATCGGTCAAGGGCTCAACATGTGAGACCGGTGATAGCACCAGACCTTTCAGCTAAATCAATCGTACAACAACTTGTGAAGATGCTGGGAAGTTGAAGAAGACCTTGGTCCAGCAGTTCCAAAGGTTTTTTGTCCCAAAGTGAGTGGATGTTCTGGGCACCCCTACCTCGTGTTTTGTTAGGTTTTGTTTCCGCTACTTGCAGGATCCCTTCTGTAATAATGCGATCCCAATGTATGCCATATACCTGGGAGGGTTTCGGCATGTAACTCTTGTTGGTCACAGATTGCTCGCCGGGCCCGAAAATACACATCCTCAAAATGGCAGATTCTGCACCAGAACAGGCGGAGGGTTGGTCCTCGTCGAGATATGTCGCTCATCTCAGGTACAACAACCTCTCGAGCGAAGTGTTGGAAGAGATCGAAGCGTTGATCAAGGAGAGGCAAACCTCCTAGGAGCTGCCACTACCTCAACACCGTGATCGAGGCGCTGGACTCTGGCGGGGATCGGCTAGGCCACGCGATGGCTGGGTTTTCGGCGAGGCCCAGCCCGGTTTGGTGTGGCCAACTGGTGAGTTTTTCATGAAAAAGTGTGATTTCTCACCTTCCACAGCAGCCTCAGACTCATTTTTCTGACCCAGGTTTGTTTCATTTTCGGCTTCCAGTTTTCGGCTTCCAGAAGTGTCTTCCTTTGACGGTCACCTGTTGCGCGAATGTTAGCGAATGTTTGTTTTGGTTTGGGAGAGGTTTCGCTGCCCCTCTTGGGGGTACCACGTGCAGCAATGCTACTGTTTTTTGTCGGGTTTTACTTCGCACAACTTAAAACGAAGTAAAATCCAACTCTAGCAATACCAGTTTGCCCAGCGAATTGATTGCAAGTCCTACCCTAGGGATCCACTACCTTCCCAGAAGGCACGACTGGGCCTTCCAAGCCTACATCAATAGTCTCCAATCATCTTCTCAGAATGTATGGTGGATCCATAGGGCTAGATTATAGTTTGGGGCTTGGATGAATGACTATCATCACTCTCTGAAGAAGCCTATGGACGTCCAAACACCCGGGCGACCAACCAGTCAGTGCCTCCAGCGCCTTCAGTGGACATGGATGAATTGTAAGCCCCTTGCGGCAAGGCCATGACTTTCAACCATGTTACTACCATTTCCTACACACCCAGCAGGCGCCGTCTCCGACCTCCGAAAGCGAGCCGCTTTTGGAGCTTCCGTTCACGACCGCCGCAGCCGATCTCTTCCCGCACGCCGTGCGGGCGGAACTCCCCGGTGGAACCCACCTCGTCTCGCAGGTCGGTCCTCGCTTCGGAGCGCAAAACCGGCTTCAAAAGGGTGGTCGGTCTCCGGTCGTGGGGGAGACACAGACGTTGGTTAGCCCCCCAACATGGAAAATGGTCATTTGGAAGACCAGGCAGCTTCCTCAAGGAAGCAGTGTTTTCTTTTTTCAGGTTCCATATGTTTTCATGTGAATCTTCCAGGGCGTAGCTCAATTTGCCATAGTATGGAGTTTGGGGTTTATCCTGCCAACAAGCATGGAAGTGGAGTTCAACGGAACATGATTGTCCTTTGGGGGCCATTGTCCATCAACTTCCACCATGAGGACGTTGGAGGGAGGGTTCACATGTCAATCAGATGAGAGAAGTGGGACCTGATCTCTCCAAAGGTTGGGCCCATCCCCACATATGTTTAAAACAAACAAGCAAATACAAGCAATAGCAACAAAAAACAACATTCAAGGGACAATACCAGACATTACCAGACAAACAGATAAACACATCAAACATAGACAGACAAACAATCAAGCAAAGAAAACGCAAATCCAAAGTCAAGCAAACAGCTCCCCTGCGTCAGACCGGATCCGGGCCCGGCCCGTCAAAGGTGAGTCAAACACTCAAACACCAAACATCCCCCAGCCCAGAGGCGACCCTGGAGCCGAACCAACTGCTACGGTTTGGTTCAAAACCCTGCTTGTGAGGGTTGACCCTCACGTGTCATCACTGTAGCTGCCACTCAATCTGCCGCCCAGCCGAGTCTCGATGGCTAAGTGTGCGAGTGAACTGATGAACTCATGTCCATGTCGATGGCCAAGAGGAGCTAATTAGGACCTTCATAGCAGGTGGAGTTTCGACTGGCTGCACAGCGGGATGTATATTAAGGCTTCAGTTGTTGGCGAAAACCGTGGTTGTTTGACGACTTTTGATATTAGGTGAACAGAGGTTACTAATACTAATTGATTATACTAACACTAATACTAATACCAACGCCAATACTAATAATAATATATATACTATATAATATATACACTTACTACTTCAAAAGAACTGTCATGATATGGAGCACATCATCAGGCACTATCATTACTTCCCAAGTACGGCTCTGTTGCATGACAAGGTGACAAAGTGTATTTGCTCTTCTGTCATGCACCACTACTTCATCATCCCTGAAGTTGTTCAACCACAGTGAACGCGGTGGTCACCGGCCAAAGTGCTGCCGGAGAGCCCGCAAGTCACGGCCGCGATTGTGTGCTGAAGCGCCATGGTCTTTCAGCATTGGGCTGAGGTAGGGAGCGTTCTTTGGCATGGGCGCTTTGTGAATCGCATAATTGGATGCGTGCGCAGGTGTGCCTGTGTGTGTGTGTGTTTAGCTGATTTGTTTCTTGCATGTTGCGAGAAGCGAATTGTGTGTGTGTTTTTGCTCCTTCCAGCTTGATTCAGTGCCCAAGTCCGGCAGTCCATGCCCTTCCTGTTTTGATGACGTGGTTTTGATGTAGGACCAGAGTTTTGGCAGCAAGTCGTGTTGCGTCCCTGGAAAAAATGTCCAGGAAAATCGTGTTTGCGTCCACTGGATGGTGTTCTCGATCTTCGCCACTCTCGTGTCCAGCGTCCGGATCCGCCAGGCGTAACGTCGGTGCGATCCAACCTCGGTGCGTCACGTCGTGCGATCTGCGAGCCGCAGAACTTGGCTTGTGTGCCTGCTGCAGATCGAGACGATGGTACCGAGACAATGCCAAGACTTGTTCTTGAAAATGATTAAGGAGATACCTGATGTTTCGACGGGTGCTTTTGTAGAAAATGGTTGTGTATATATCTCAGTACATTCAGATCGCCTGTCTTCTGAACAAACACACACTGAATCTCGCACAGACCCTTTGCTTACATAGAGTAGGACGCGTCGGTATTCTTCAGAAGTGGGGAAACATTCCTTCAGTACTGCCTTTCAAGGCTTTATGCAAGATGCTCCTATTCTGACCGAGCTCGGTCCACTGAACCGGAGGCGGCTGGAACTGCAGACCTGGCGTCGCCCCTGACGGCCCGGCCTGGCACTGTGAAGAGCTTTCCCACAACCTTCGCCGGGGTGGCCCAGCAGCCGGGTCTTCGGAAGTTCTTGCCTTCCATCTTCGAAAGATTGAATATATTGGTATAATATTCTATAACATTATGTATATATATATATATGTGTGTTTACTGTTTTTTTGTTATATAGCATGGCCTTGAGGATTACATTATATCTACTATATGGATGTTCCTTCTTTTCATGATGAAGAGTAAGTGGGATTCCCAGTTTCATTCTTGTTTATGCTTGTTGGAGGGAGAGTAAGACCTCTTGTCTTGTTTCTCACCCTTTTTGAACCTAATTGATCAATTATTCTATATATAAATTATAAATATACTATGTATATATAATATACTCCTCGATCCCGGCTTTGTGTTCAGCTTCCCCTTACTTTTTGAGAAGTCGTGACCAACCGCGCGTCGTGACCAACCGCTTGATCCCTAAGAGCAAGTCTTCTGTTTTTGAGATGTTGGACAAACAAGTCCAAGCATATTAGCATTTATTTGCCTATATTGTAAATTCAGGGTTTGGCATACGTGGGACTCTAAGGTAAGCAGCTTTGTTACTGTAACAGACATGCCTGCATGGTTTGTATTGGCAGTCCTCACTGAACCTTTGCAGTCCAAACCCCTGCATGACAGGTCAACCAAAGACCTGAACCTCACTCAACCTCCAGGGATTCCGGCAGTTCACCCACATGTATGTCCAATCACAGTGCTTTTCCGCAATGGTCCTGGCAAAAGCCATTTCTTGAGCCCTGTTCGGCTGCGACCCTCCTGGCAACCAGCCACCCCAAGCACCGAACCTGTCAAAATATGGGCCAGGAGCCCTAGAGAAGACCCCGTGATGACTCTTCGAAACTTGGCGCCTTTGCGTGCCTTTGATACCAAACGGTCGACTCAACGCGACTTTGTTCACCACATGTACTCCTTTTTATTTCGAGCCATGGAAGAGTCGACTCCTCCTTGAAGACGGATAGAAGCCACTTAGCTTCACACAACTTTACCAAGTGTTTTGTTTTTTGTTGTAACGGTATCTATCTATAGTCCCGGAGCAGCATGAAACAAATCACGTATTCGCAAACTTCAACACAAGATGGGTCACTTGCCTCAAATAACGGCCATAGCCCTCAATACACATGTTGCCGGTTCTCTCACTCTGCTGTTCCAAGGATTCCTTGGACGACCTCTGGCAGTTGGGATCTCGGATGTTGGAATCCGCCATCGGTACCCAGGAACATAGTGGATAACCTGAAACCTTTTTGGGAGATTCGGGTTTCCCCACTAAAGAACAACAGGTGCAGAAACGTGAGCCTCTATTTTCCAGGTAAACTGAGGGGTTCCGGTCAGGGCCTTAGGGCTTTCCACCTGATCTGGCTCAGCGGCCGAGGTGAATCCGAGCTTGCTTGTGATTGGAAGCCGGATCACACCTAAACAGAGCCGTCAGCCACCCTCCAGTCATCCTGACAAGCTCGGAAAAAACCTTGTTCATCCCAATTCCCAACCACCCCAACAGAGCCGCTCTCGCTTTGGACTCGGAAAACGATGGAACGCCTGCCCAGGCCATCTTTGCTACATCTAAATGTACATTTGGCGGTGGTTGGTTTCAGGGGTGAGTGGCACCAGGATACCTTTGCTTGACCATATACCTGCAGGTCGAAGTTGTTCGCTCTATGGACTGGTCGGGTTGCCTGATGGACTGGGTTTCTCACGACCCATCCCCATGACATGGCGGTTTTCAAGCGTCATTGGCACCTGGAGCACCAGACCTCGCCCCCGCCCGCGCGCGCGAGGTTGGAGAAGAAGCTCTTGGAGCCTCCCCAGGAGTCAGTCTCGGAGGAGATGGGTCCGGAGCTCGGAGCTCGGGCGGCTCGGGGGTCTCCAGACCACCACCGGGCAGTCTTGGAGTCTTGGTCTGGAGATGTCTGGAGCGTTAGGCTGGTTTGTTCAAACCTGGGACATCCAGGGAGTCGCAGCTTGATGTTTGTGGTGAATCCCAAAGAACCGTGGTGGTTTTACGATGTTTTTTTAACTGAGGTTGAGACTAGAAACGACAGGTCAAGCATTTTTGGAAGGGTCTTGGAAGGCATATAGGGAAACATGGGAGTTGAAAAGATGGTTGTTTGGAACGGAAAACAGATGAACACTGATATCCCGCTCTTAGTCTAGAGCAGAATTGTGTTGCGGTTGACTTAGTCTTGGATTCCTTTCAGAAATCAGTTCTTACAGCACCAACTATCTGCAGGTGCCGGTCGCGCTTGATGGGAAGGCCATTGCTTCATGCGGTGGGTGCGTCGACCGATCCGCTTCAGCTTGCGACAGAAACCCGATCCGGCCCGATTCAATGAGGACGTTCACATGGACATCGAGATCCCTCCCAGTCAAACCTTCAGCACTTGACACAGTCGACACATAGAACAACTCTGTTTTCATGAAGACCAGATCTACCTCTTCAGACAAGGGGGACCCGGACTTTGTTGCGGACAGGACGCCATCTCAATCAAAAACTCCATTTTACTTGGATGTGTTCCCATGTGCATTGGGATTTTGGACCCCCCAACCCCCCCCAAAAAATATCATACAAGTCAGCAAAAAGATATTAACAGCGTCGACGGTCAATTTGGTGGGGGGGCTCCAGAAATCGGTTCATTCACAGGCTTTGAGCCCCCACCAAATGACGGTCCCAGGCTTCAGCAATCTGTTCATTCACCCTATAAATCGCTGTCATCCCAGGCTTTTCGCACGGCTCCAGGGGGGAGACCGACAGTGGGACCGCCGTGACCCCCACTCGGCCACCCCACGGTGTCGACCGCTTCGGGAGAAGCGAAGCGAAGCGCAGGAGGCGGACGCTCGAAGCCAGGCGAGGCACGATGGAGATGCGAGGAGCAGGGTTTGTTCTTTAACATAGTTAGTTGGGAGCTATACTGTGTATTAGAAGCCGTCATCTTCTGTTGACCGGTCCAAAAAGCCCAGCAGGTGTTGTTTTCAGCTGCTGTTGGACCTCCCCTGTGAAGAATTCTTGACACTGCTTGGGTGTTCTTTTGAGCTTGCACTGTCCAGGCCACAGCCAATGAGACCTTGCCTCGCATCGAGGGTGACACCTTTTCCCTGGAGGAGGAGCCGGCCAGAGGCGACCACCGCTCACGCGCGCGAGCGAGCGCTCCTTTGCGCCGAATCCAAGTGTTGCTCTGCGCCTTTTGGGCGTTCCATTTGGAAATTGCGACATGGTCCCCTTCTGGGGACAAACTCGGAATTCCTGCGATTGATGTGCGTTTGATTTATTCTTTGAATGCTTTATTCTGGTGATTCGTGTTTGCGGCTCCGTGGGCATGTAATGACACGCGTTTGCACACTCGAAACAGCAGGGCGGTGCGAGTTTAGGTGCTTTTTTACTGCGCCTCACTTCGCGATTGGGACCTCTCGGAAGTGCACAAAACACTGCGCCGGCCACGTACTTTACACGTTGGCATGAGACTCTCACACACAATGTGAGCAACCGGGCTGTTTTCGCTTGGGAATTTCCATATAGTCGTGGGACGTGCACGAAACACTGCGCCTGTTGTGTATTTTACACGTTTGCTGGACGCGCTGACATGCATTCTGAGGCGATGCACGGTTTTCGTTTCAGAATTTCCATATACTCCTGGAACGTGAGTGGTGTTCCTGTTGAAAGTGCAAGCGCAGCCCAAACAGAAAGGACAGCATGTGTTTGCGCTGAGCTCCTGGTGAGATTGTCTTCTTGCCAGCATGGTTTCACTGCAGGAAGAAAAGGCCTGTCATCAAGCGTGGCAAGGTGAAGCCCAATGTGCACCATGGACGCGTGTTGGTCGTTGTGCGGCGTGAGTCAAAGAGATGTGTTGCTATGCCTCTCCGTCCACGCAAAGCTCAAGAGGGAGCACCTTGCCCTCCTGGGACCAGTGCAGAAGCTAGAAAGGCTTTGAGAAAGCAATGCTTTGTCTTGTCTGACGCGCACAGACGGTGGCAAAGCCTTAGTGAGCCAGTTCGGAGCGCATGGGATTCCGGTCGGCCCTGCCCGACGCCACATTGATGAGATGACCCCAGTGCCAAAATGAAAAAATGTTCCTTGATCCCGAAGCAACTCAAGATTGTGCTGAAAGCGAAGACCGTGGAAATTGTTTAGGTGGAGATAACCAAACAGAAAGTGAAAGTTCTCGAACTAAAGCTCAGATGAGACGACAAAACTTGCTGGGCAAAGTTGTTCCTATAATTAGTATGTACCACGTGACTCAGCTGGCAATTCGTTATCGATACCGGTTGAAGAATCCAGGTCTTGATGCAGTCCTTGAAGCTTTCAAACAATACCGAACGAGACTGGCACGTTGGACGTAGTGTGGCTGCACAACTGAAAAGAGCTCATTGACCGGGATGTTTAGGCGGGCTAGAACCCACTGCAAAAAATCAATACGAAAACACTCTGAAATCGTTTTTTTAAGCAGAACTGCATGTGGTCGGGCGCGTCGTTACAGGCCCGCCGAGCGTTTTTTTTGAATAATAAGTGTTCGAAGGAACTTGTTCGCGTGAAGCAGTCAGAAGTTCACCAGGCAAGAGCCAGCAAGGGCCAGACGTCGTGCACACCGCGTTTCCGATTTCTTCGCTGCCTTCTTCCGTTTGCAGGTCAAGCTGTCAACATGGTGAGGTCTTGTCTTCAAAGTTCTTTGGCGCTCAAACAGGCGCCGCAACATGTGCAACGAGTGGACATGTGTCGGATGTGTTCCATTTGTGCAACACTTTTGGGACATTTGTGTTTTTTCTTGGTGGAATGCTTGATAATCTGTGTATTTTCTCTATGGATGAGTTTGTTTCTGGGGAATTTTGGTTTGGTCTTACATTTTCTTCCGGCTCCTGGACACCCAATCCAAGCATTACACAGAACAGGAGATTAGCAGGTTTGTTTGCAGTGTTCTATGTGGAATTATTTTTGTTCAACATTGGTTCCCTCCCCAAGTCTTCGTCCGTCGACCCTTCTACCGCGCGTCTAGACCGGCGTATTTTTTTTTCGTCGCCCGGAGTCGAGGCGCTGCAAGACGAGTCCATCGACCCCTACGAGATGAAAGGCATCCTGAGGAACTTGGGCCGTGCCTCGGGAAGGAATGAACTTGAGCATTGGCTGGAGGAGGTTGAAATCGTGTCGTCTCAGACCAGTCAGCACTTGGATTCATCCCGCCACGGGTCATTTCATGTTTGCGGTCATTTCATGTTTGTATCTCGGAATCGATGAACATGTGGTGTCATGTTGTACGATCGTGTGGCACCCCAAAATGACTAGATTCGCCAGTCAGTTCCAATTGTTGTTGTTTGATTTTATTTGATGAATTTTGTTTTCAACGCGTTGCTAAAATTTCAAAGGCAGGTGGAAAAAGGCGAGATTACAAATGACATCAAATAAATGACCATCTGAGGGAGTTGCTGAAGCCCTTCATCCTTTTGGGAGAGAATTTCAGGTATAGAAGATCTACATATGAAGATCGGGGGTGTCCTATTGCAACAGTTGGTAAACAATTGCCACTATTTTAGGGAGAGGCCTTTACTAACCATCACAATCCACTGCTACAGGGAATAGCATAATATACCGCTCAATATGAAGATCTATAATATAGCTTTGATGGAGGAGTGAGTCAGCATCCAATCGCTTCGGCTACCAGCAGATCCGATGATGTCATATCCCAGACACTCGATGTATGGAAGTGTTTCCTAGCTTGTCGTGGTGGTGATAGTGGTGGTGGTGGTGGTTTCATCGGTCAATGTTGGTATATAAATATTCCATTCCCACTCGGGTGTGGCTGGGTATTTGGGGTGTGGAAGGTTCATTCAAGGACAATGTCTCCACCCGACTTCGGTACCCCATTGCTGTAGAAGGACTGCCCACGACAGCAAGGCTGGTGTTTGGGGACGGTGGTAAATGGATGATGCATTGTATCCGATGGCTGATGGCAAAACGTTCAATTTAAATTACCAGGTTGGGACGAAGTTGTGGGGTTGCTTGCACCAAACATGTGCTCCTGGTCCTTTCCATTATATAGCCTGAGAAGATGTGTGAAAACAGGTTCTGAGGGGAAGAGAATCGGTTTCTGGAACTACACTCCTCCAAAGGAACACAGCCAGGCCGAAAGTACAAGGAGCTCACCGGGTGGGGACGGCCTGATGAAATGTGATTCATCTAGACTCGCACCAATCAAGACATGCGAAGCAATCAGCTTCCCAGCTGGTAACGGTAAGAACATGATATATCTTATACTTTACTTAAGCTATTTCCGGACTGCTTGCCTCGATCTTTCTGTTTTTGTTCAACACTCAGTGACTCAGCACCTCTTTGTTTCGGAACTCAATAGCTGTGGCGCTTGCCCAGGTTGCTCCGATGGAGGTGTCCGGGTGTTTGGCCTGCGGCGGGCATTGGCCGGAGTGGGTCGTCCATGGCCGAAAGAGAAGGAAGGCGCATTCACATGTTCCAGAACCTTCCAACAGGTGGCTTTTGGGATGTTTCTTGGACACCCTTAACCTCTAAGAGGCTATTTATTCACCCCTTGGTGGAGGGTTCAGAATTCCTAGGGTGTTGTCCAGTAAACCAGTATAGCTTTCTCTGTAAAAAGAGAATATCGCGATGTGCTCAAATGTCCGCCTGCAACCGAACCATCATCATCCACTAGTGGGATATACCGATATACCACAAGTATTCCTGTGTATCACTGGTCTGGGCCTTTACCACCTAACAAAATTTTGTTTGTGTTATATATTAAACTGAAGAGCAGTCTACAGTGTGCGTTCCAGACCTTTGTGTGTGTTTAGCCTATTTTGAACACATCAGGTCTTGAAAACAAGAGGGGCCTTAAAGACCTTTGTGCAAATGATGTTCAAGTGTCTTCCTTTTATGGTCATGGGTGACCCAAGGACACATCCTTCCATTTGAGTTGAGTCTTGGAGACGCAGCTTCTTAAATTGAACAGATATGAAAAGAAACACATGTTCTTCTTATTTGCGTTTTGTTTGTTTCGGCCACCACCACCTTGACGCACGTCATTGACTCCCGTCCCTGCGTCAGGCTCCTCACTGGTGCGACAGCTCTTTATTGGCCAGGTGCGACAGCGGGGGCTTGCAGGAAAAATGGTGTCTAAAGGAAGAAAGGTCATAGAAGAAAAGGAAAAGAACGGTCTAACGGAAGAAAGGTGTAAAATAGGACAAACGGTCTGAACAAAGAAAAGAAAGAAAGGGCTAAAGGAAGAAAGGTCAAGAAAACAGAAAGCAACTCTTTTAAAGGAAGCAAGGTCGAAAAAACAAAAAAAAACAGACAAAAAGACATGTAAAAAAGAAGCCAGGCCTTAGAAAGGAAATCGAAAGGTCCAAAGGAAGAACGGTCTAAAAAAAATCAAACAAACCGTTTGCAAAAATCCTGTCTTATAGAAAAGACACACAAACAATAAATAGCAGAAACGAAAGAAAGGTTCAATACAGAAATGTCTAAAGGAAGAAATTGTTTGTACAAAAAAAACTGATGGAACGCCTTTTTGGGTGAGGAAACGATGAGTGAACAAGTCTCACGCCGCCTCCGTTTTGGACATGGCCAGAACGAAACGGCCGACCGGCTGGGATGACCTCTAAGGGCTTAACGTCTTTGTAAACTGCGCAGCTAAGACGTTGCAACACACTGTATATAATAATGAATCGACATTTCTCTTCATATAATGTTGTATCTTAAATAGTAAAATCTGTCCCCCTAGGAAACAATCAAGCGAGTATGAATAGTATCCCGGCCACAAAACAATTAGTAGTATTGGTGGCAGTAGTGGTAGCAGCAGCAGCAGTAGGAGTAGGAGTAGGAGTAGTAGTAGTAGTAGTAGTAGTAGTAGTAGAAGTAACATCATGATTCAAGCAAACCAGAGAAGAGTTAAGTAAGGATTTCAGAAGGGCAGCAATAGCAGAACAATAACAAGTTTTTCTTTACCTTTAGGGCTCCAAGTTTGTTTATTAATCCAACCCTCTAAACAATTGATGTTATTCACTTCCCCTGTGCTTGTGTACCACCCCTTGATTTTTTTGGAGCAATGACAGCAATGAGTTCGATGATTCAAGCAAACTTCAGAAGAGTTAAGTTAGGAATTAAAATGGCAGCAATAGCAGAACAATAATTAAGTTGCCGTGGTGGTGGTGGTGGTGATGGTTGTGGTCTGAATCAATAACTAACTAGACAAGACAATTAGACATAGAACGCCCTGGCTGAATTAACTGTCTATTCTTCCCTCCCACTAAACTTTTCAGCATGTTGGAATTGTTTGGCAACTATTTTTACTATTCCCTCCCACTTGACCCATTTGGATCCGACATTAATATGAAATAACTAGATTGAAACAGTATGAAATAGTCCGTTTCCGATGACTGAGACAGCTTCATCGTGTTCTTTTCAGATTTGATTTTGCAGATTGAAGTCATCAACTTGTGAACTGTATAACTATATACAGAGGGGCAGCCAGTGCAAGTGTACAGATTTCACAACAAGCACAGAGTCATGACCCCATGAGCGAGTCAATCCCTTTGGCCTACCCCTTTGCTACCCTGAACTCGACTCTTCAGAGAAGGTTTCGTTTGACATGAAATGCACGACTTGTTCGCACCCATGGAGGAGGAAGTGGATTCGTTCAGATCTGGTCACTCCCTAAGGATCGACTGCCACCTTCTCAGAAGGTACTTGGGCCCCCCAAAGCATCAACTGCGTCTCCCTGCTCACCTTCTCAACCAGGTATTTGGATCCATAGGGCCTGAATCTGACGGAGGAACGGATTGGGACTCAAGACACACGGTTCTGCAGGAGGCACCCTTCTCCTTCCATGGCCAATTACCTGGAGATGCCCAGCAGAAGATCAACGCCATGAAGCGCCTTGGGCCGGGTGAGTGGAACGCGGACGAGCTCGTCTCAACCCCGCAGACCACATAGAAATAGATGCTTTGCTGACCGAGCGTTTGGCTTTACAAGATTCAGACTAGGCATACCTTGAGAGCGGGTAAAGTGATTTTTTTTGTAGACCAAGTGTGTCTTACCACTATACCGGTTCTGTGCTCCAAACCCATCACAATATGTCCCATGTGTTTCAATGTGTGTGTCATCTCCTGTCTGCTGAGATGGGTCTGGCTCAAGAAGTCTGAGCCACGTGGGAAAACCATGGCGGTGGATGCGCCAAATTCCCCGTGTTCAGAACACGATGGATGGGAATTGGTAGCTAAAGACTTCTTGTTGTCCTCTCAAGAGGATTCAGATCAGACTTTGGAAGCTGAAGCTTGCAAGAGTGAAAGTCATAGCAAGTGTACCACTAGCAGCGGCAATGATGAGTCTCACATGGACACAAAGGTCCCAGGTGATCTCCCCTCTCCCCAACGCTTGTCCGGCTTCATACTAAGATGTATGAGGTTCCCAGCCAAGACCGTCCTGATAGAATGAGAAACCCTACCCCGGCCCCAACACCACCCGTCCTGAGACCCATGTGTGTTCCACCACACACACAGGCTGGTTTAAAAAGTGTGTTCCTGGGGGCAACAGGTTGTTCCGGTGGTGTTCCCAAGTGTAGTCTGACTGTACTCCTGACTTGGTTATGCCTGGTAGCTCCTAACCTCAGACATCTGCGGACATATCAGGTCCTAAGGAAAAGTGTATTCCAGAGTGTATTCCAGAGTGTATCCCCGAGTGCATTCCAGAGTGTATTCCCAGACTGTTCCAAGTGTATTCTGAATATATGCCTTATTCTATCATTGTATTCCATTTGCTCTTGTGCAGCCACAGTGTGATCCCAACATGTTCCTTGAGATATTGGGAGTTTGTGTTGGGAAATTGGTTTAGTGATTAGTGACTATAGTTGGGCTAGTAAAAAACATATCATGCGCCGTGACCCAACGCCGAGCACTCCAATGACTCCAATTGGCTATCCCCACCTTCCATCTCTCCAGTTCTTTGCAATAGTCAGTGGAACATTCTGGAAGAAGAAGGTCATGGAGCTCGCGGCTGCCATACTCACCCTGCCTTTTGCAGAAGCCTTCCCTCCACACATTGATATGTCCAGGCAGCCTATAGAACGCTATAGTTACTATAGTTACAGGATTCATATGGATTTATATGCCTGAAAAGGTACACACATGGATGTGCAAGTTGATATTTGTCCTCATTTATACCACACCTAGGCATGCAGATAGGGAATGCATCCAGAACACAGCTGGAATGCAAAATAAATAAATAAATGAAATCCAATGTAAGCCTGCTGTGGGGTCTTGTAAGTTTGGCTTTTGGTCCCGAACGGGGGGCAAGTCTGAAAGTATGTGTTCCGAGTGTAAAGCTTCAAGCTTGAGGTTGCAATGCTCAGCATCAGAGAAGTTGCAAGATCTTGCAAGAAGGTTTTCAAATATATATATATATGCCTGGATTGGGCCACCTGAGATGGTGAAAGCAACGGCCCGGCACTGACTGTTCTAACCCGTTGGAAACCCTGGACATATTGTTATCAGGTTCCGTTTGGTGGGGTTTGATTTTGTTTAGCGGCCCAATTGGAAGCAAGCACGTCAAAAGGTTAAGGTGATGATTCATATTCGCAAGTGCTCCTGGCCTACCTACCTCCCTTTCAACCTACCTACCTACCTTTGTTTCAGCATGTTTCGGCCTACCTCCGTTTCGGTTGTTGCGGTGGGTGCCACGAAGGATTATCCCTAGCGGTATGCATCATGCAGATTTCCGGAATTCAATGATTGAGATGGAGATTCGGATTCGGAACACAAAATTGGGGTCTCAAACGAGAGAGTTGGGGGTTGAACTTGCACACAGACCTATTCACCTACCACTTCAAAGGATGTGCGAACGTGTTCCACCTGCAAACAGTGTGAAATCAATTGAAATCATAAATTAGGGACATTTGTTTTTAGACTGTTTTTAGAGAGATCAGGTACACTCACAGTTTACATGGGTATGTATATATATATATATATGTTCTTAACAAAACACTCCAAGCACTGACATGGAACTAGATATAGACATGATATAACTAGATTCTGCTTTTCTGTTCTAGGTTTGTTTGGTTCACTTTTGCAAAGGAGGGAGCGACTGAGGGTTGCCGGGGGGGAAATAGTTCTTCCGGAAAAAAGCAGGGAACCGTTCGGAGCAACCACGGAAGTTGCCCACCCCCTTGTTAGCTGGATCGTTGTTTTGCATTGTTTTGCACTCTTTCTGTGTGGAGGGTAACTGTTTCTGTTGTTTTCCCGAAGGAGATGTCGTTTTGGAAGCTAATAAAGAAGGGTAGGAAGAACTGGTGAAAAATAGTTACATCATGGCTGTTGAACCAGGTGTTGAATCCCCAAACATGGATGCATGACCTTCTCATTCATTTGATGATGTTGTCTTGGGGAAGATTTTGCTCCAGTATCCCCTTTCATGACTGTGGCATCGTATCCTTGAGCCATTCCTGCTTGCCTTGACTGGCGCCCGAAGCATCACCATCACTCGGGCCTGGCCGATTGGATCCTTTTTGGCCTCATCTGCTTTGCAGCTGGCACTGCATTTGGATCCTTCGCAACTGCATTGTTGTGCTCGCGCGACTTAGACAAGTCTTGATCAGGATTCGGGTGGAATGCGTGGCCCAGGTTGATTGTCGAGTGTTGGTGAGAGAAGTCAAGCTGGCTGGCTTCAGCTATACGCTTAATACAGTTATATGTATATATGAGTTATATGTCCTATTTAGAAAGTATGTGGCTGCCAGCTGAGATACATATTATCGACATCAGTGCTCGCAGCTTCAGTCCTCCAAAGCTCTTTGTGACATGAGCTTCAGATGAGCAGGTTGACCTGCCGGCGCGGGATCAGTGGCGACTACAACCATCCGGTGTTTCACAGACAATTGCAACATTTCGGTTCCACTGCCAGGCCGCTGAGCAGCCATCGCTTGAGGCGTCAGGAGATCTTCACGTCGCCTTCGAGAAGGAGTCCAGCGACAGAGAGAGAGCACCGAAGGGTGTCATGTATCATTACCTAAGGCTAGGACATCTTGTACACGCAGGCGATGGTCAACAATATCGCTGCGGAGTATGAGACATACCATACCTCAATGGCCTCAACGTCATCAACGTCAAAACTGTTGAAGTGGCCATGTTCCCTATCGAGACAGCGACATTGCCCAACCTGGGCTGTATGGTAAAGGTAGTATGCGGATAAGTTTAAAACTATTCTGGGGGTATGTTACATGGGTATACTGCTAAGGACCCCTAACATTATTGAACGTTGGTACTCAGTACTATTCCCGCGTTCTCGCGCAAAAACTTTGACAGTTTGGGACCCGCTGGCGATTCATCTGAGCACAGTCTGCTAATCATGAAACTACTTGGGTGCCAAATGTAGCACGGCTCCATTATGTCGAGGACGAGATTGAGAGTCTCTGAAGTTGGACATCCAGCCGGTGGAGGGTCGCCCGAATGCAGATTTTGCTTACTGTACCTCTATCAGTTTCTACACCTTGAAAATCATCCCAGTTGCCAGTTCCCACTACTAGCCACTACTTAAGGTTCCAGGTATTCTAGGTCTATGGTTTTAGTTGTTGGAACCACTGGTTACCGGCTATGGTAACTGGATGGATGCCCTGGGTTTGACAGTGCAGTGGCCCGTTGTGGCTGGCCCACGTGACCTCAATTCTCCAGATCAACGTGTCTATCATGACAGCAGCAGCGACACCAGCAGCTTCATTCCGCAAACGATTGCAGCCGGTTAACCTCTTTACTCAAAAGCTTCCGGATCCAATAGCTGTTTTAAGAGAAATCTTGTTTTTTGATAGGAACAAATTGAGGCAGTGGTTTGAGTTCCGGAAGCGGTCTTTTGATGTGATTTCGTTGCCACTTCCGGCGTTTCACTTTTGTACTTCATTGGTTGTAGACTATTCACTTTTACTTTGTCATTGACCGACGTTATTTTTGTCCGGTCAATGACTTTACAGTTTAGGGGTTCTTCATGGTTCTTCATCAATGGGCTCTTTGTAATCCTCTATCCCGTTCTTAGGCGTTTATAGGTGTCATAACCAGCAGTGGTGATACAGAACCAACCCGCAAGTCCGGGTGTGTGTCAAATTTTAGGCCACGTGTCTCCACTCTGGCTTTCTAAGACCAATTGAAGCATGATTGACTTGGTGTTGTAGTCTGAAACCCCTGAGTAAAATGATTGTTATTTGGTAAAGACAGTTGAAGCTGAAACCCTGAGTAAAATGATGGTTAAAGACAATTGAAGTTGAAACCCTGAGTAAAATGATTGTTATTTGTTAAAGACACTTGAAGTTGAAACCCTGAGTAAAATGATTGTTATTTGTTAAAGACAATTGAAGTTGAAACCCCGAGTAAAATGCTGGTTATTTGGTAAAGACAATTGAAGTTGAAACCCTGAGTAAAATGAT
>CAXAMN010021295.1:744355-764330 GCA_963970005.1 Durusdinium trenchii
GAAGTTGAAACCCTGAGTAAAATGATTGTTCTTTGTTAAAGACAATTTAATTTAATCGGTGTTTTCCAGAATCATGCTGATCTCACTGCACCTACGATCTCAGGCCCTGGGAGGAGGCGTCCAGCGCCTGCGATACGGCAGCTGAGAAGGCGGGTGCTGCGGCCAGTACACCGCCGGGCAGCCCGGGTCACCGAGGTGGGCCGGTATGAGGGTCACGCAGAATCGTCGCGTTTGGAAACGAACAAGATCTACAGGATACCTGAGCTTTGATGTTGTAGGTGTTTGATTAGCAATTCAACTGATATGACCAGTCGAATGTCTAGGTCTAGATGTTGCAGAATGTCTAGGTCTAGATGTTGCAGCAAGGAAGGTATGACCGGATGAATGACCAGATGAACAGGTGGAGAGTTGGAGTTGGTTGTTGGAAGATATATGTTTAATGCATAATGACGTGATTCGCATTCCGAAGAATTGCGTCATCTAGTGAAGAACGATCAACCAGTAAAATATGCTGTAAGGTTTCAGTCAAATCTCCGAGTGAGTTGGACCCGGCCAACTGAGAATGCAAAACCAGGTGAGTTGGTTTCAATTTGTTTCTGGCGGTGTGTCCAAGCTGGGGAATGGGTCAAAGATGGTCAAAGTGGTCCATGAAGATACGCCTCCGGGGAAGGTATATTTACATTCCGACTCACTCGCATGGAGGTTGAAATCCCCCGCTGTTTGTAGAGGACAGTCACATGAAACAAGGGTCCAGAGTCCAGAGTAGCCACTTCGTGATGTGTAGCCACTTCGTGGTGGTGGTATGTGTCCAGAGAGATCACATACCACCACCATCCAGTCTGGGTGTCCTGGCCTACTCTACAGACCGAGGTGTCAAGGAACACCCAGGTCTGGGATGGTCGTACCTGAAATCCGTCGAATGGTGTTCTGTGTCGAATTTTCACGCTGAAATACTTGGAGGTGCAATGCAGGCCCCGGCCCGGCCCACGGAATCCCCATGGAGGTGCGAAGATGTACGCAGAGCAGCAGCAGCGCTCGTCATCGTTCGATGAAGAATGCCTGTTCGGGTTTCACAATGTCATCGTTATTCGAAGACTTTTTGCCAGTTGCCAACAGATCCAGCACTTGGTAGAGGCTCTCCAGTCCAAAAGCAATGTTCGTTTGACCAGAATGCAGATCGTCATGACCAGCAAAAAAACCGGCCCGCTGGATGTATGTCTCAGACACTTGACACCCCAGGGCCAGTCATCCCTAGGTATGTTGTTCATTTAGTTCATTTGTCAGCCAAGGTTCTCCTAGTGTTCCCAGTTTGGATGCGACCCTCCCAACTGTCAGGCGGTGTTTTCCCTTTGCCTCCACCCTCCCAGGGGTGATGCTGCGCACTTGCTGACGGAGGCACTCACTTGGGGGACCTTGCGAGTCATCAACCTGGACCTTCCGGTCCAATGGAGTCAAAACTTCAGATACAACATCTGCCCTAGGGATTTGAAACCCCAGACCCCTCCATATGAGACCCCAGACCCCTCCATATAAGGTTCCATGAGCGTTTGGGTGGGAAAGAAAACCACATCTGGGGGGTTCTTAAGTTCCATTCGGACTTCCTTCATCATTTGCATGCGGGCACTTACTCAAAAAAGACACCACCAGATTCCTTGCCACTCTTTGCCACGGGTCATTTTTCGCAGCAGGCGACCTGTAGAAAAACAATCATTTCGAACTAAGTTATATACAGTTATACATCGTAAGGGGCCATAATAACAAACAGCTACAGTTACACGTGTAAGAATACATGTATACATTTGATCTGTCCTACCTGTAACAGCGTGTAACAGTCAACAATCATAACGATTGTTCAACAAGACCATGGAACCATCATCCACTGGGCCTCGGTGGGATCGCCATGTCAATGTGTACCGATGCTCCACCGGTTGCAGGTCCGCCCCGTCCACCCGGGCCGTCCGCTGCCAGGCGGGGCATTGCTTGGCCCAGCTGGGTCGTGCCATGGTCATGACCCCCGTGCGCCCCGGACCGGTGAGTGACGTGGGACGGGACGAGGAGGTACGGGACGAGGGACGGAGCTGGTTTAAGGGCTTTTGGATGGTTTTTGCGTGGTCAGGGAGGGTGGTTCCAGCTGGAGTGATGACTACTGAGACTGGAGGAGATGGCATGTTTCGTTTGGGAAGGCAAGGGATTGTGAAATGAACTGTCAACCACCAGGTTTCAAGACATCGCGAAGATCCTTCCTCATCTCAAGTGGTCGTTTTTGGGTTGATGTTTGCAACAGGTGTTCAACTGCTTGTTCATGGTACCTGATTCTGCTAGATCAAACATGTGAAACATGTGCGTTTGGAGAGACATGTTAAGTCTTCAATCTGATCAAAGAGTGTATATGCAACATATGTAATTTAGTATACTGTTCCCAACAAAGCCAACAAATGACA
Source organism: Durusdinium trenchii (assembly GCA_963970005.1). NCBI lineage: Eukaryota > Dinophyceae > Suessiales > Symbiodiniaceae > Durusdinium > Durusdinium trenchii. The sequence goes on from CAXAMN010021295.1 coordinate 746,797, forward strand.
TGTGATGCTCAATTGAATACCAGAAACTAACCAATAATAGCATTATTTGGGTATTTGTTGATTAATCCTGCCACTAAAACACTTATTCACCTGGGATTTGTTGTAACTACCAAACACACCATGCAGATTAGTATTTGCCGCCCTAGTGTCATATTTTTTGAGATTGTTGATCAATCATATCATATTTGCTCATATCCAGCATGGCGTTGGAAATATTCCACACAAAGGAGGGCCAGGCGATACAAATGTGCTATCCTTCAGCCAAAAGCCTATCTTACTGCGAGGCATCCCTGTTAAGAGGCAATTGGAAGCCCAACAACTATGGCGTGTGTTGGAATGGAAACATTGCTGTTTGCTCAAGAGGCATCTTTTGGATGAACATGCAACTCTGCAAAGCTGCCCGGCACTCCAAAAACTGTATACCACAAACATTCCACAGACCTATACTTTTCATCGAAGATATGGTTTCTGCGACCAAGTCGCAGGTGGGAGGGCCTTCTTATCACCTCACTCCCGGCCAACGTCGAGAACCCCACCTTTTGAACCGGTCGCAACCGGTCGCCCCTTTCGCAGCGACCTTCTACGACTGCAAGACCAAGAGAGGTTAAGTGACCTGAACTAAGACCTTACTGGGGTACCTATGGGATAGACTATAGTATAGGGTCCTTCAACCTTTGTTGGTATGAAATGCCTAGCTTTCGTCCCCCAAGAGTTTCATGTTGGCCGTCGGCCGAAGCTACGGGTCACAGGCCGTCACGGACGGGTCGTATGGTGGGAGACCACCCGTCGCCTAGGCGACTCGGAAGCATGAGCCCCACCGCGGCTGCCTTTGTGGCCCGCGGCCCAAGCTGGAGATGAAGAACAACAGACTGCTATATACCTGGACCTTCCACGGGTGTGTTTTTTCTGCCGATGAAGACCCAGGTATGATGGAAACAAGCACGTTCAAAGTTAGTTGATGTTATTTTGACCTCCAAGGGCCGTCCTAAGTGGCTTGCCAGGTATGACAGTCATTCATAGTCATTCTAGCCATTGTTTCAATTGTCGACTTTGATGGGCCATAGAGTACACACAAGGAAGACTGAAAGAACATGGAAGATAGAGAAGTATATACTTCAGCTGAGCCTCACACAAGATTGAAGATATGATAGTACAAAAGAGTTTTTGGGTGTGTTTGGTGGTGTGGGATGTGTCGCCACACATTGTGAATGCTCGTGTTTGCGTAACGAGGTGGGTTTCCGAAATCCTGGTCTTCTTGAGGCACCGATCGTCTTCCAGGACGAAGCATGGGTGATGTGGAAGGCGTTCGAAGTATCCAAGCCGACTCGCACGGGACAATGGACACTGAACGAAGTGCTCCCAAGAGACCAGTTTCCTAAACAGCTGCAACTGATGCTTTCCCATTGCAAGTCAACGTCAGTCTGTTGGAGACTCCAGGACACACTGGGACACACTTTCTCGAGTTTTTGTTTGAATTCTTGAATTTTTGAGGCATTGTGCTCATGAATTCCAACAAAAAGAGAACTCAAGAGTTCTCGTGGAAGAGTTAGAACTCAAGAATTCTTCCAGCTGACTCTTCGTCGACCAAAGGAGGTGCTCAGCGGACTCGATGCTCGGTGAACCGCCTTCCCGGTGGATCTCGTCTCCCGAAACCGTTCACTCGTCTCATATAATAATCCGGGCTCGCTCCGGCTCCCTGTCGTATAGCAGATGTTTATGTTGCGTGAATATTTACTAGTGATTGAGCCGTTGGATAAGACAAATAGACAGTTGATGACAGTTGATGACTGTTTGCAACTTCTTGGTTTTCCCAGGAGGTCCCAGTGTCACATTGATGTTCAGGAGGCTTCTATGCCCAGATCTACTACCATTTGGATCCATTTGGAGTTGCATGGTTAGAAACTTCCATGCCTCAAAAGCTGTTTCTGTGCCCCAATGAAGGCTCATAAAGAAGGATCATGTCAGGTGGCTTGTGAGGATCCTCATGTCAGTATCTCCTATAGATCCAATGACATCTATCATGTATCCCAGACACTCCATGGGACTGCCATATATGATATCATATATATGCGGAGGGGTATTTATTTTTGGAATTTTGTTTGTTTCTTTTTTGGATTTTTTTTTGTTTTTCGTGGCTTCTGGCTTCTGGCTTTTGTGGCTTCTGGCTTTTGTGGCTTTTGGCTTCTGTGGCTTCTGGCTTTTGTGGCTTTTGGCTTTCGTGGCTTCTGTGGCTTTTGGCTTTTTGGCCTATCCATCTATCTGTCTATACCTATCTATTTATCTATCTATCTATCTTTCTTTCTTTTGGCAGCTGTTCTCCCTTCTCTTTTTGTATTTGCTTTTCCTGTTGTTTTCGTTGCAGAGACGAAACCAAACAAGGAAGCAAGCAAGCAAGCACGAGCTGCTCACCTTTGGATCTGGTGTGCTGCTGGGGGGGGCGCTGCGCCCCCCCCCAACCCCCCCCGCGCCACGAAATCTGCACTTCATCCCCGACACCCGCGCCTGCCACGAAAACAATATTTTAAGGTGAACTCCCCGGTGCAAAACTTTCTAACCAAGCAAATATGCCTCCTCTATCTATCTATCTATCTATCTATCTATCTTCTTATCTTATCTTATCTTATCTAATCTAATCTATCTATCAATTTATCTTTCTATCTTTCTATCTTTCTGCAGTTCAACATCCACAAAGTACTGCACCTGCCACGAAATCTGCACTTCAAGGTCCACAAAGTCTTGCGCCTGCCACGAAATCTGCACTCCAAGGCCCACAAAGTCCTGCATCTGCCACGAAATCTGCACTTCAAGGTCCACAAAGTCCTGCGCCTGCCACAAAATCTGCACTCCAAGGGCCACAAAGTACTACACCTGCCACGAAATCTGCACTTCAAGGCCCACAAAAAGTCCTGCGCTTGCCACAAACTCTGCACTCCAAGGCCCACAAAGTACTGCACCTGCCACGAAACACGAAAAACAAAAAAATAAAAAAACGAAAAAAATGCAGAAATATATTCGCAACCTATATATGCCTACATTGACCCCTAAACCACCCCAATGTAGGCATATACGGCAGTCCCATTAGTCGTGTATGGGTATGCTACCTCTACCGAATCGCAAGAAACCTTTCACAGAGCTGTGGCTGCCCAAAAGCACCCCCACGAGCGCGACGAGACGACCACCGCGAGGACTCGAATCCACGGAGAAGGACCCTGAGGCAGTTCCTTTGAGGAACCGCCGACGCATCCGACGAGACGGTCCAGACGGTCCAGACGTGACGGTCCAGACGTGCGAGCAGATCATCCATGCGGTCCAGGCGTATGGTGATTGTTTGATGTTCACGAACTGCGCGAAGAAGCCCCAAAACCTGGGGAATATGCTCTATATATTTGTTCCTAGTTCCTTAAGCAAATCCAAGTCATCTCAGATGATCATCCCACGGTTTGATCTTGATGTTCAACTGGGCTCGTCCGGTTGTCCGAATGTTTTGTTATTGCCACGGTGTGTTCGAAAAATTGATTAATATATATAGAGAACCAAAGATGTAGGTCGTTTTCTATTTAAGTTCTCCCGGAGTGGGTGCGATTGTTTGCCGCCAGAGATTGTCTATGAACTGGATGCGGGGTATATATAACATCTATAAATATGAGTAGAACCTCTTCTTGGGCAGAAATTTCTGCCTATATGTATTGAATATCAAAAATATATTACATATCTATAAACCAACCCTTCCGAAGCTAACCCCTCGACTCACCAATTCTGGTCGGTGACCTAATATGCTCATGTTTTGTTTAGCCGTTGGGTGTGTGACAGTTTTGCATCTGTATAAAGCTAACTTGCTGTGCGGGGCAAGCATCCCTTGTGGATGTCATGGGAAGATCCCAATCAACAGCATGCTGTATACACCTCCTTTGTTTTTAATCATGAGACAAGACATGATCCTGTGCATTTGGACCTCATTTTTCCGCGCATGATCCTGGTATAGGCACAAGGTATACACCTCATCGCGCCAACTTGGTGGATTCCATGCGTTTCACCCAAAGATGTGTTGCGCGCTTCAAAAGAAAACGATGATAACGCCAATGCAGGTTGTTCGGGCTTCAAAGTTTCCGAAAAAGGACTTGCTAACCGCTTTGACAGCTTGAATGGGGTTGCCAACATGGTGCGAAATACACAACTCACTCCCTTTGTATACCAGTGCAAGAGGCGGATGTAGAAATCGAAACACTACTCCAACACTCACGGTTGCAGTCGTTTTCAGCATGTGGCATGCACCCTTTGTCCCGAAACAGGGAATAGCATCCGACATTGAAGGGTGTGGGATCGCTAAACAAAAGGGTGGTGACCGAGTTGGAAAAACCTTTTGCATTGCATGTTTCACTAACTTCAGAACGCTTCAAAAGTATGTTTTTCTCTGGAAAAGACCGGGTAAGATGGCTTAACACCTGATGAACAGACCATTTGTTCAGGGAGTTCCTGAACCCCTGCTTCATGTAACACCCTGAAGCCAATGCCCCAGAATGTTCATTTCGCAAACCAGGGACCTGTAATTATAGTTCAGAGACAAGCTCTTTGGGTTCAGTCACCGTTTCGCCATGCCGCGGCAGTTTCATCCTGGATCAACCCGTGTTTGCGTGGATTTGTCGTCCTCCATGGGCAGCGCAGCGAGTCTTCGTAGGGAGGACAGCCTTCAGAAGAGTTTTCTCAGTCTCTTGATTCTGTTTTTTTGTGCGAGTTGGTCGTGGCAGATTGTGTGGAGAGAGAAGACACCAGACACCAAACACCACGAAACACAGCCAGGTTCGGAACGGGTCCAGGTTAGGAACCGTTCCTTGAGAAAACGCGCTTCAGAAAGGCAGGATCTAAACACCTTCGGCATGTCTTTACGGTTTCGTGGAGTTGCTGTACTTGTAGGTTGAGGCTTATATTGGTAAATACATGCATTATATACATAATAAATATGATGTTACTTGGAATTACACATATATGTGTTCAATAGTGTAACAACATATAATATACATACTGCTTTATCGATTTCGGGAATAGTTATTTGACTGCTATATTTGTTTCAGTTTTTTGATAAGTAGTTTTTTTCAATATACTGTAGTGGTCAACCTCACTGCTGTGAGTACGTAGGTATGAAGGGATATGAATGATATGAAGAGTCCTTTGCTGATTCAATATTGAATCAGGGCTTTGGATGTACTATGTGACGGTGATGATACTCGATATGTAGCATTCTGACTGAGTCTGGAATTGGACGGATGCGATCAAACCAGTCAGTGGACGATCGCAGATCACCACCAATATAGGATCATCCAAGGATCACTAGGTGTGGTTTCGGATATTTCTATGTTCAATCCGAAAACCACACCCTAGTGATATAGAAACGTCTTCATAGAAACGTCTTCAATCAGTGGGGTCGATTCTGAAACGTCTTCAGTCGCAGATGATTCGGTCCTTCCACCGGCGCACCGGCGGTGCTCCACCGGTGCGCCGGGGTGTGTGAACGCGACCCACGCGGAACTCGCGACCGGAGTCGACGAAGTGAGAACTTATAACCCAGACTCTCCATGAGACTGGTAGGTATACCTATAGGTTGACCCCTGTTCAACCACCCCAATGTAAATATGCCAGTCCCATGCATTGTCTGGGTAGCATCTGAGTAACATAGAACCTGAAAGGTGGAGTCAACACATGTGAAAACCCACCCGTTTGGGTCTTCGGACTTCATGGTCTTCCGAGTCTGCGGGCCCAGGCCATCCATGCGGGCCCATGTGATCTGTTTGTTTTGAATGTCCAAGAGTCGACACATTGACTTGGTAGAACTGTGGACCTTTTTAAAGAGAGGTTAAGTGACCTGAACTAGGAGCCGTCACCTGGGGTACCTATGGGATAGACTATATATAGGGTCCTTCAACCTGTGTTGGTCAGCTAGAAAGGGGAACTGGAAACCATTGACTCGACGCGGAGGTTCCTTGGAACTAGGGGAGGCATGCGAGCCCAAAAGAGGTCGTCCGGATGTGTGTTGAATATGTTTGATATCTATATATATATAACATGGTCTATCCACGAGAATCCTCCAACCTGTCACCACCAAAAGCAACTAATGCAACAAGCCTGCTTCCAATTTCCTGCTGAAAGCTGTGAGTTGTAGCAGATCATAGCAGATCCTGATCATGGATGATGTTTTGGGGATCGGTTTTTGATCGATTGATGACACGAGCTCCTACTATTGTATCACATCATCCACTAGTTCATGAACACATGAATGATCGTGAATGCTTAGATACGGTGAGATATGGTGAGTAGGATAGGTATACAGCACGCCTCCCCTCCATATATGAAGAGGAATCCAAATTGGGGAAGATTAAGTATCCAGTCTACATGACAGCCAGTCCTGGGTTCCTGCTCTTGAACGCTAAAAAACACAGCTGCCGAAGTTCAGGTCAATTTCCTGAAGTCCCTGAAGCTGGTCTTGTTCTTCAGGGAGATCGAGCCCTTTGGGATTGAACGAAGTACGAAACGTGCTGCGCCGGCCATTCGGAACGAGCGACCTTGCGGAAAGGCTAGGCTATCCATGATAGCTATAATATCAGATAGGTGTTTTCTCTTTTTCTTCCCGTTTCGGACGGCGCCCAAGCACTCGTAGACGAACCAGGTTTCACCTGCTTGGACTCGGACAGGGGTTTGTACTGTATGGTAACAACAGACGTCTCATACGTCTTCTCTAACCGTCTCCAAGCGTCTCCGCCGCTGGACGAATACGGCGCCGGACTTGAGGGTCGTTCCGTCGACCTCTTCGGTGCCTTTGGGGTCGCTCTTCCTCCGTCGACCTGTCCGACCGGCATGACCTCACCGGATCTTTCGTAGCATCCTGTCACAAAGTATGAGAACACAGGTACTAAGGTGGTTTTGTGAGGAGAACGGAGTGTCGGTAGGGACCAGGGATGCTGAAAAGCATCGTATTTTACATGGTTTTGTTGGTGTAGTAGGCTCAAACACACACACACACACACACACATCTCTATAGGAGCACCCCTTCTGTTTTGTGTGCATGACCCAAATCAAGTCTGCAAGTCTGCAAGGCTGATTTGGGGTCAGGTCCCATTTTCCAGGGGTCCTTTGGAGGGTCCTCCAGGTTCAGCGGGAAAATCCGTCGACCCTCGCCAAAGGTACCACGGCTCTCTCGAGAGGGACAGAGAGTTTGATGGCGAAGCACACCAAAAGTCGTCGGTTGTTATGCGGCAGGTTTTTTGGACCTGTTTTTCAGATGCAACCCAGCAAGTGTTCGTGACTCAGTTGAAACACATGAACAGAATTGGATCTTTGTTACAGGGACAAACTATTTTGTAATGTAGCTTTTGGGTGTGCTTTTCGATGTTTGTTGAATTCCTTGCCAATATTCTCTTTTCCTAGATCCGCACAGGGTGCATGCCCTGCCACATCATCCTGAAGTGAGTGACAAATCTAGTTGGGCCAGCTTAATATGGCCATGTTCGATCCAAATAGTGATCAGCTCATGGGATTACTGGCTTAGAGGAACCAGGGACTACTACAGTCGAGAATCGGTTCCAAAAGCTTGATGGTAGAGTCGAGGACCAATCGAGATCTCAGAAGCCAGAATCAAACTTTGATAAATATGGAGGAGATGCTAGCTTTAATCGAAGTCAAATCCAAGGTCAAAACCCACAGTTCATAAATGTTTGAGGACATTTCCGGGGATTTCCAAGAAACACGCATTGTGCCGTTGTCACCTGATCAGGTCCAAGCATTGGATGCCGATGAATGGGAAGCCCAGTTGGGTGAATTCTGCCGAGAATTGAGGAAGAAATACATGGAGGATGGCGAAAATCCGAAGTCAGTGCGGGAGCCATTGGGATTTCAGCTGAGTCGCCCTGCTTCATGAGAGCAAAGAGTGAGGCAGTGAGGGAGGTTTCAGCCGGGAGAATGATCCGGATGCTTTATGAACTTTTTGAGCAAACATGTTTTATAACATGCTTTAATCTTTGTACTTCCAAGAGGGCGGACCGATCGGTCTGCTATAGGTCCTAATCACGGGGATCGAGCTCAGGACAGTTTTTAAGGTTGATTTTGGTGTGTGTGTGTGTGCGTGCGTGCAAAATGAAGCAACCAAGCACCCCTTTTGTCCACGATGGGCGAGTTAAGGGAACTGTTCCTACTTACTGGCTAGAAATGGGAAGACCTGTTTGTAGACTTCAACTTGTCAACCTTTTTGTGGAGCCGAAAGAATAATATACAATATACACACCAACCATTTGTTGGATAGAGGCAAAGGGTGCCGTCATCCAACAAATGTGAGGGAAGATCGAGGGCTTGTTACATGGTCTTTGGAACAAGCCCTCGTTCACCATCTTGGAACTGACCCTCCGAGTGCCACGGTTTGGTTTTGGTCGGTGCACGATTTTGGTCGTTGCAATTCATGTAGAGGATTGCATCCACCTATTTGTTGAGGTGGTTGTGTTTGGAAGATCTCTGGTGTTGTTTGAGGAGTATTATTGTTCTTGGTGATTCATTCAGCTGGTCAGTTCATGCCACGCACTACATAATTACACTGTGAAATTCACAGCTCACAACAGGCCTTTGTGCCTTTGTAGCTGTCCTCAACACTGTACCTGTGTTTTGGCTGTCAACATCCAGAACCCATGAGACTGTTTGGTGTTCTGAACTCTGCCCTGCCCAGTTTTTGTTTCCCTGCCAAGTCCGAAGTGGACGGGCACTGACCAGGGAAATTTCTTCAAATTGCTTCGGGTGACCACTCCTGGGCATCCCTGAGCAACCTTTGCGCGTTTGTTCCGAAGGGGACGACATGCAAATGGAGTTGCTGACTTCTTATTTGGGGGATCACTGTACAATATGTATCAATTTGAATATACTGTAATTATATATATATATATTACTTTATATGTACACCTTAAATCCTGTTTAAGCCCTAGTTTGATAGGAAGAGGTCCTATTTTGGGTGGTTGATGATCTCATGAGTAGTTTTTATGCGGTGAGTGGTCCAAATGGTCGGGGACGACCCAACGGGCCACCCCAAGGGCAGCAGCAACGCACTTCGAACTAAGTGCCGAGCTGCTCGCTGTGCTTGTTTTAGAAGTGTTTCTATGCCCCCCCGGCTGGGGCCAGGCGTGTTCAGGACCAGAAACATGTTTCCGAATGACCAAGAAGGACCACTTGTTGGCTTTCCTCAAGCTTGCTTGGATTGCTTAATTCGAGATTTGGACATTTCTTGATGTTTATATTTCAGCCCTTCCGAAAACGTGGTGCTTTCCCCCCCGCATGCAAAAGAAGATGATTGGAGGATCATTTGTCATCAGCTCAGAAGACTAGCATCCCCTTTTGTTTGTGTGTGATGTGCAACAACTCTAACAAAGGAGACGTGTTCAAAGCAGGTCAAAGAGTCAGACATAGCAAAACAACTCACACTTCCCAGAAGGACATTGAATTGAATATACGACCTTAGGCATCTCGACAGTATCCGCATGTTCCCGGGCGGAACTCGGTTTTTCCTTGTTGTTTTGGAAATCTGTATCCCAGCAGCTATAGCACACAGCGCATTTGTCCAGATACATTTGCAGAGACCCCAGCAGGGTAAGGCATATTAGTTCGATCCCCACAACAAGTGGGATTTATCAGATCGAGCTGCAGGAAATAGAGCGGTGTGAAAAGGGAGCTGTGAAGCTTTGAGAGGTTCTTTTTTCAGGCAGATGATACTCTCATGAGTGCTTTCATGCTCTTTTCATGTTTTGTAGTATATATATATATAGATATATATATGTTGGGCGGTCTGTCCTGTTACCTGTAATGGTCAGTAAACAGTGATCACTGTTTGTGAACAGGCCTTTACTTACCATCATCTTCCACTGGGCCCTGGTAGTACTATAGACCCAAAGTATGTGAATAATAAATATATATATATTTTTTTTTGTTGTTCATTTGGGCTGATATCGTATGCACCTGTTTGTGTGGGAGGCTTTCCAAGAAACACTGACCAGAAAGCAGAGAAAGCAGTCAGAACCTACTTTGGCCTTTACTGCATCCCTTGCATGCCCAGTGCCCATTCATCATCTTCCATGCATGTGTAGAAGACCAACATTCGCAGCAAGGACTCTCGCCAACTAAACTAAAACAGCCGACTGTTCGCCATCAGGCTAAGCTCAAACAGCACGCCATGGCATCGTGGACTGTGTCACTACGTCGCCAAAACACCAAAGACACCCGAAAAAAACGTCGAAAGCCGTGGGTTTCGGCACCTGGATGCGTGCTCCGGTTCGCCCGGAGTATCCAACAGCCTGGAATGCTTCCGTTCGCCACGGTGCGAGCGTGGTCAACCATAAAAGGGTGGGGTCGTTCGCGCGATTTCACGGTTCATGACTTACAGGTACCCCCCCAGAACTGCGCTGTAATGGCACCATTTTGGGGCAAAGCCTTATAGCAAAGAAAACATTTGAATGACTCACCGTTCGAGTCTTTTTGGGGGTGTATATCATTGATGTGATCAATGTCATTTCTCTTGAATACGTTTCAAACATCGTAATCAAAAGTAGACTTTTACCGCATCAGGGCGAGGAATGTCATTTTACCGTCTAAGGGATGCCAGGAGGTCCACTACTTGACAAGCGCACAGACTGACACGCGGATGACATGACCAGTTTTTGCGCTTTCTGCGTGGTCTCAAGTTTCCGTCTTTAACCTAGCTAAGACCCCTGCTATGGAGACCCGACCCTTGCTATGGAGGGCCCGTTTGGATTCTGGTACCAATCTTTATATATATATATAAGTCACCCAGTGTTTAAAGTTTAAAATACTCTCCCAAGTGTCGGATGTTTGTAAACAGTCTATACACGAGAACTTGTTGGTTCCTGTAGGTTTTCCCATGGAACGGTTATCCAGACTGGCTTTGGCTCAGCCCGCCGTGACCGCAGCTGTTTCATCCTCCTACTTTTTGATCTTTTTGGCACCCAATCGCTTGAGTCCTCCACATGGGCAGCGCAGCGAGTGTTCAGAAAGAAGACATCCTTCAGAAAAGCCTCTTGGTCATGCGAGATCCCCAACAATCCGCACTGGACAAATAGTTACCTACATTGACCCAAACATCATGTTTCCCACCATGGTGGTATAATTCAGACTGGATGGTCTTCCAGTCCGGATTCTCATGCGTACGGACTGCGTACCCGACCGCATCGTTCGCTCCTTCACGTGCTTTCCGTCTCGTCTCGTTTGTTCCAGTTCTTTCGAAGCTGCGCGTTAGAAGTTCTGGCGAATTAGAGCGATTCGCAACACCCGTGCATGTTCACACATGTTCACCCGAATTACCCAAAAAACATCGAAAACACTCGAGCGATTCGCACACACCAGAACACTGCCGCACCGAACGGACCAGCGTCGGTGGCACCGTTTCGTCGCTTTTGGTCCGAGGTGGTGCTTTCCCTGAAGTGGACGAGGCCATGGGCGAGCAAGGAGATCGAGCCGCTTGGGAAATCAAACGTCGAGGGGAAATGCACGGGTTCACTGGTGAGACTTGACCCAAATGTGGCTCAGCTGGCCCCAATCCAAATCTTGCTCCCACCAAGTGACACTCCGAGATTGGACTTCCCAAATCAAGTCCGGCCCAAGCGAGTCGGCCATTTGAACCCCCCGGACGGCCTGGCTATCGACCAGTCAAGTCTAAGTCGAGAAAACGACGCGTCGGCCGGACTTGTCGGCCGGAGCGTGACCGGACTCGACGCATGGTCACCGTCCGCGTTCAAAGGTGCACGCCTTGGACGCAGATGAATGGGAAGCTCAGCTTGGTGAAACTTGCCGAGCCTTGCAACAGAAGTACCAGTCAATCTGCGAGGCCCCACTGCGAGGAACGCAACGAAGATCGACTGTGTGAGGAATGGGTCAGGATGCGGCGCTGCAGGGAAGACCCTCAAAATGAACCTATTGGTGCAACCCCCTGGTCCACCCTGTGATTTTGCATGCCTTGACCGTCGGTGAAGGTGTCTTTGCATGAATGTCTTGACTTAAGCGGTTCCCCTATGTGCGAACCCGCCTTTTTCCCTGCGCGGTGAACATGTCCATGAAATCTTGTATAGGTATCATTTTGAAGATCCTGGCATAGAGTGCTGCAGGTGTTCGACCCTGTCGTCGAAGACACTTGGTAGCTCACGGATCGACTGTGGAGAGCATCTTGACAGATCTGTGACAAGGTGCAGATAGCCCAAGGATTTGCTTCTGGGCGCCTATGCCGCTCTGAAGGAGGCTTTCTTGGATGCTCATCACAGCAGAGGATGTTGCGTCACCTTCCCATTGGATGATAGATGGGTGCCCAATGGCAGGGGTATATGTAGTCTATACTTTGGGTATGTATATGTCATATTGTATTATCTGAGAGAAAGGCCTTTACTAACCAACATCATCCACTGGGCAAATCTATACTCCAACGGTTTGGGGTTCCACGGCAGTTATGGTCAAAAGATCCGACAGAGGCTAACATTCGTAAGGTATTCCGCCACCGCACGTCCGATGACTGATTTACAGAGCGGTTGTGCATTGGCGAAAATAGCTGAAACCTGTAAAAGCGACAGACCCCCCAAGAGCGATCACCCTGTCTACTTCATGTTCTACTTGACAGTGGCGTCTTTGGCAGATGGTCCATCTCAAATCACTGCAAATGGACTCCAATCAACGATTGGGCCATTACCTGAACCTCCTTTGTTCCGCTCGAGTCACTTAGAGTCCAAACCAGTTGTGCCACGCCACGCCACAAAGCAAACACGGAAAGGACACATATGTAATATGGACATGACACATAATGTCCGTGAGTCCCACATGGAGAAAACATAAAGCATAAACAGGTGTCAGGGTGCACGTTGCACACCAAAAATAGTGTAAAAACCCATATAGTGTCGCCATTACTCCTTGATCCCGAATGAAAACAATCATGAACTAGCACCACCCAAAGGGTAGTTTATACACCCTCCCTCACCATGTGCTTGACATCCTATAACCATCCAAACTGCGTGCTTGAACAACGACTAACATCGATCCATTCACCTCAACTTATGAGCTGAAGTTATGATATAATATGTACCAGCACCTTCCAACAGGTCTCCTTTGGAGGGTTGTTAGGCCCTAACAGGTTTCAATTGGTGACCTGTTGGAGGTGCTGGTATATTGATATTGTGATAATTTTGTTCAATGTATTTGTCTATATGTTTCCTGGTAGGGATTGTGCTCGTATTCTGCACCGAGACACCAGCAGTATGTGGTACCATTCACGACCATCCAAGATTGCAATTGGGCCAGAGTGTGGAGATTGGGTGATCTCCCCGGGGGCTCCCATTCGGTGACTGCTGGTTTTTCAACTTTTGGTGACTGGTTTTCCACTCTGAAGATTGCTGGAACGCTTGGAGACGTACGAACTGAAATCAGACATAATGTGCGTTGGATGGAAATTGTTGCTTCACTGACGTCGCGGTGACAAAGTTTACGAGTCTCACTGACAGGCAAAAGTGAGTTCGTGAAAACCAGAGCCGTGCCCACCAGCAAGGAGGACTTATTTGTTTTGAAAAGAGCCTATGACTCTTCTTATTTTTCGGTTCCGATCGTCGGCATCACAGGCAGGGTCCTTACACTCAGCTATATGACGTATTTCTTGGGCGGAACTTGGCTGTTCTACAACGGTTTTTTGTGCGGATGGACGAAGGGCGAAAGGCCTTCCGGGCTGGCCAGGCCCGCTTCCAGCTTCCTGATCATCTTGGGTGGCGTAGATATTGGTAATTGGTGAATCCACAGGATTTGACATGGATTTGACTAACTCTCCCAAGCTCAGAGAACACTTCCCCCAAGCAACCCAGGTACCTGGTTCAGACCCTTACCAGGTCGGGTTGGATCCGCTGAAGCTTAGAGCTCAAGTGTTTTCAGGACAGGACCGGACCTGCCAGTGCTTCAGGTCAGACGTGAGTCGAACCTTCGTTTACCTGAAAAAAAGCCTCAGATTTGGGGTCGCCAGCACTCACGCGGCTGGAGCATCACATGAGGGATTGGGTCCCGGCAGAGCGGTGATTGCAATTGTTGGAATCACACACGTCTGCGTGGGCACAGTGAGCCAGGGTGGGCGCTTTGGTTCCCTCCTTCGCATGCATTCGGAGGTGGTCAGACAGGAAGCGAACCCGATTGTCTCCTGCAAAAAACTCGGGAATCATCACAAAAACAACATTCAGGTGGAAACAGTGCGGTAAGATGCGGCATATACTTGTGTCATGTACATTCAAGAATCCTTGGTCTTGTTGCATGTTTATTGTCTCTCAAACAACGGTAGACACAATGTGTTTGTCTCATAGCAAAATACTAAATACACAACAAATGTGGAAATAGTTGGAGAAACACATCAAAACAATACAAATCCGGGTTCCTTTCGAACATAAACAAGGTGTTTTTGGAAAGAACCATGCCTATCTTACCGCAGGTGCCTACTGTAGTGCTTTGCTTCAGAGTCCTGTTGCTCGGGTGGCTGATTGTATGGTTTGGTTCTGAACCCCTCGGACTGCTTGCGCATGTCTTGGTTTCTTGCAAAACAGGAGCTGAAGCTCCGGGCATCCTGAGAAACCAACTTTGATATCAAGCTGGTGCTCGATTTGAGTACACCAAAGGAGTTTGAGGTGTTTGAGAATTGGTGACGATTCGAACATTTTTGTGACCTCAGACAGAGACACACTCAAGAAAACGCGGATGAAAAAGCGAGTCTGGGAAATGTGAACGACCTCAGTGCATCACCTTGTGTTTTGCTGCGCCACATTGTAGAACATTGCGTTGCGGCGTTGCTCAAGATGCACAACCCAGACATATCGACATTGAGACTTGTCAGTGCATTAACATGTACAGCACATTTCCTGATGCGTTTCTTCCTCTTGACTGATGATTTCAAAAGTTGTCGCGTGGCTTCACGCTAATGCAGCCACACTGGGCATGCCACGGATTATTGTTTTCGGGGTTGCCACTGAATGCTGTGCTTGGAATGCCACGGAGACCCAGCCTAAACACATCCACAATGGTCCATCCAGCAGCTCCAACAGACTACAACCAACATGACCCGCACATGATGCAGAATGCTCAGATGGTGGGCCTCATTGGCCTCTGACTCACCTGCCTCAATGTTCGACAAAGTTTGGATGAAGAGCGCTACCTGAGGACCTTTTCTACACCAAAGGATTTTTGGGAGGTAGAAAAGTGGGCACATGAGTTTCGTTGTTCGTTTCAGGTTTCCGACTGTTTGTGCAAAAGGTGAGTCTGCGTCATTGACTGTCCAACATTCATCAGGGAACTTGAGGGAACAACATCTACGAACCCGGGTTCGTTGCCTTAAATTTGTGGAAGGATAAAAACTGCTTGCACGCTGCCATGTCACAAGGCCAACCAAATCTTGTCGGCATGATCTCTCATGTCAGCAATTCTGTTTACACTCTGACTCACTAACATGGAAGTGGACAATTGTCCCTCGGAAGACTACTTTCCTCTACCAACAAGGGGTTGTCCATTTCCATGTTCGTGAGTCAGAGTGTACCTTTCAGATCAGCAGTTGTAGCATTGCTTTCAGCCGAAAGTCCTGAGCCCCCTTCAAGACAAGAAGGTTTCTTCAAACAACACACCCGGAAACCCTTTCAAACCTTCTGGTATCAGCTAGGAACATCCCTGAATGCCTTGAATGCGTTCATTTTGCCCAGACAAACGATCGTCATCAGCAGCATTGTTTGTGGTGTTTGGCTCTTCCAAAGTTGACTCATGCAATAGCTGCGGTTCATAGCCGCCTTGGCAGGCCGGGGCAACATGTACATGGCAGGATATGTTTGTGACGCGCTCCGGATCATCACAAGTTGCAAACCAACTTGTGCCGAACATGTGAGTGCGTTGACATGGGATTTCTCAATGCAAAGTCCATACATCCACCGGACTTGTTTTCTTTGCGATGCGTTTGTTTTCCACAGTTTTTGCATCAGCTGAGCAGGTTCTGCTCCGTTGGAGTATTTGAGAGTCCAGTTTGGTTGCAGCAAGGTACAGCAGAGAAGGAGAGAGAGAGAGAGAGAGTATATGAGCAGGGTGGCCAAAAGTATACGACCGAGGACCCATCCAAATTCTTTGTCGAAAAATCTAGATCCATAGTATTCCATAGTCATGTTCAACATCTTCAAATTGGCGTCTGGGGAATCCGGAACTTCCACGAAAATCCAGCGTCATCTCCAAGTCACAGTGACAATGTGGCAGGCGCCGCTGGAGAACGCGCGCTTGGCGGGCTGGCGGCAGCGCGCCATGGCTGAGGCGGGGCGCAGGGGTGTCTGACCCTGCCGTGAAACCGCCCCCCGTTTGCGCCGTGGCCGTGATATGTTTCGACCGACTGGAGGCTATGCCCAAGCCAGATTGTCTGCCAGCAGAGCAGGTGATGTTGATGTTTGAGTTTGAATTGGTCAAGACTGGTGGGACTCTGAATATACTGAAGATGAAGATTCTGCAGAAGACTTCTTGGTTTCTATCGTGTAGATCGTGGCGTTTGCCCAGCAGAGTTCGAATTTTATCGAAATGTGAGAAGAATGCAGACAGACAGGGGCGGTGCCCTTGAACAACACTCGTGTCTCAACCAGCAGATCTCCACAGCCTTTTTCAGCATCTTCCTTTCCAACAAGGTGTGTATTGCTAACCATCAACATGTACACACCCTATAGACGACGGTTCATTGAAGCATGAATCTGTCATCATAGATGATGATCGAAGTTGCTTTTGAAGTTCAGCTTGTGTTAAGAATGTCTTTTCAACTACAGGAACATCCCCTACCTTGTATTTCAGTGAAGACATCGACTGGACGGTCGACTGTGTGTGAACTTCAGGCGAAGAAGAAGAAGAAGGAAGACAAAAAGGCCGGACGATCGACACTGGCATTGGACGTTTTGGAAGGGAGGAAGGCAGACGGAAGTGGGGATGAAACTCAGGTTGTTCCGGCCATCGCGAGGTTCGGTTTGGAGAGCTTGGAGACCAGTGGTCCATCTGATCCTCCGGAACCCCCATAAAAAAGAGCCATCGGGACGAATGTGGGGATGAAACCCACAAAGAACCGGGCCAGGTGGAAGGTTTATTTTCCAGGAAAATGAAGGGGGTCAGCTTTGAGGACAAGTTAGGTTTTATATATGCCTGGTTTGAGGTCACAATATGTCAGATAGGGACAAATAGGATCACTTTGAAGAAGCTGGTAGATTTATATCATGATGTTGTCGTGACTTACTTATCCTCATGCTAGGATTCGGAACATGGCTTATCCCGTATATATTAGTATATATACTCATCTCCCTACGCCCCAAAAAGAGAAGTGCACATCTGAGTAGGTGGAAAGCCCAGCCTTGTTGTTGTTGTTGTTGTTGTTGTTGGTTGTTGTTGGTTGTTGTTGGTTGTTGTTGTTGGTTGTTGTTGTTGTTGTTGTTGTTGTTGTTGTTGGTTGTTGTTGTTGTTGTTGTTGTTGTTGTTGTTGTTGTTGTTGTTGT